>JAUTXW010005010.1:600000-925560 GCA_030620095.1 Kuschelorhynchus macadamiae | reverse complement strand
ATGATCGAAAAACACGGTTTTCTGAAATGACACGATCCATACCAAGTTTACGTCCCCGAGTGTGAGAGCCATAGTAACAAACGGGCTGCGCGGCGGTTTGTTGACAAGTGAGTGGCGGGAAAAGGAAATATACCGGTTTTTAGGAAAGTATTATAATCGTAAAAAAATCGCCCTCCGAGATTTTCTCAGATCTTTACATTTCAGGGCCCTTAGATGCCGAAAAACATGTTTTCTTAATTCCGTCGGTCTCTCTGTTAGCGGCATAGCTAAAAACCTACTTACTCTACTGACTTCAAATTTTGGTCAAAAATTAAGGGTCATATGGGAATGACCAGGTAACATTTTGGTAAAAATCTAATATAGCAAAACAAAATGGCGGCCAAATGAAATGTTAAAAAAGTTATTACTAAAAAACTACTAAAAATCAAGTATTATGTAGGAATCAACTGGTGAAATTTTAGTATGAATCCAGGACGTCCGAACAAAATAGTAGTTTAATAAAATATTTAAAACTTCTGCCTGAAAAACTACTTAATGAACTGATTTCAAATTGTGTGCCTTAATTAGTCGTATAGAGATGAACAAGTAACTGTGGTACTAATTTAGGATGGTGGAACAAAATGCCGGCCAAATTAAATGTGTAAACGAAAAAAAATCATCCTCTCAGGTTTTACATAATATCTTCAAGTTTTAGCCTCCCTAGGTGTAAAAAATATATCAGTTTGCGGGACAGCTTAAAAACTAGTTATCAGATTGAATTAAAATTTCAGTCAAAGATTAAGGGTCATATGGGGATGACCTGGTAATCTTTTTTGTAAAAATGCAATATGCCGGAATAACATGGCGACCTAGCGAAACGTTAAAAAATTATTACTAAAAAAACTAATTATCCAATTACCTCAAATTTTGCATAAAAATCAAATGCTACATAGGAATAAACTGGTAACATTTTGGTATGAATATAAGAAAGCAAAACAAAATAGCAGCCTACTAAAATATTTAAAAAATCAACCTGAAAAAGCTCTTATTAGAATAATTTCAAATTTCCTGGAAGCATTAAGTGTGGTATAAAACTTGCGGTAGGAATTCATTCTGCATTCTGCATTCTCTATACGGAACAAAATGAGCGCCAATTTTTTTTAAATCAACGTAAAAAATCCTATTCAATTGACCTTGTGTTTTGCAGAAAAATTAAATGTGATATAGAGATCAACTGGCACGAATTTAGCGTGACGTAACAAAATGGCGGTGTGTCAGTATAAAAACTACTTATTAAATATATTTTAAATTATAACCAAAAATTATGTGTGGTATAGGTGGAAACTGGTAAAATGTTGGTATTAATACAATATGATTAAACGAAATGGCGCCCAAAAATGATGACTAAATGACTATGTACTGCTAGATTGGATAACACTTCACTATTCGCAATAGTAGGAAACAGTAATAACGAAGGAAATTTACCAATTTTTGTATATTCTTTTTCATGCAGTTTAATAAGCCACGATTTTATTCCATGATATTGGATTCGTATCAATATTTTACTAGTTTCACCTAAGTCACACTTCATTTCTGAGGAAAATTTAAAAGTAATTGAAAAAGTAGTTTTTATATTGATTTTTTGAAAATTGTATTAGGACGCCATTTTGTTGCACCATGTTGAATTTCTACAAAAATGTTACCGATCATCCCTAAATCACACCTAAAGACATACAATTTCTGTGCAAAAATTTTAGTTTTTGGTTAATTGAATAAGAAGTTTTTTACATTGATTTTATGTGTCTTTAGGTACTAAACAGAATGGCATTTTTATGTGGAATATATTTTAAGAAAACTTAATTTTTTGGAGAAACACCCAGACTCATCGATATTATAGATCTTTCTACCATATTTTATAACAAATTTCACAAATCCGGCAGCCAAAAAATCATATGCTATGGAAAAAAATACAACACATTTCCTACCTCAATAGTTGTTCAGATAATACACAATTTAGGCTTTTAAAATTGTTAACATCCAAGATATTTTTTAATATATTTAAGGTATGGAATTTTGGCAGACGAAACTAGATCATTTTCAATCTAATATAGTGAATTTTAAAAATGAACAGAGAACCTAAAAACTTTCTATCTAGTATTTAAACTTAGAGACTTATTTGAAGAATATAAAAGAAAGCACATTTATAAGTATAACTTGTAGTTATTTATACTGGTTATTTCGGAAGGAAAGGGAAATATTTTAAGAACGTGTTTAGAAGGTAAAAAAAATCAAAAAGGATTATGTATTTATAAGCGGCAAACGCTTAGTTTTCGAGAGTGTAAAAGGAAATTTAAAAAAATCGTTTTCATTTAATATTTCGGTAACTATTTTAGATATCAATCTGAAATTTGTTACGCAATATTATGATATACAGGGGCATCTTTTAGAGAAAAATGATTTAAATAGTTTCAGTATAAAACATAAAGAGATATTTTTCACGGACAAAATTGAACGCCACTGCTTTTCTTTAGGATCAATAAATTTTTCTTAATTGGCAATCTGTTCTAAAGGAAAAAGGTTTCTTTATTTTTTTTTTCGTCTGATGCATCGTTTTGGAGTAATAATTAAAATATTGCTTTATAAATTCATATCTTTTTAAATGATTTTTGATTTATTTGATTTGATTAAGTTGGCGTTAAAATGTTAAGGTCAGTTCAGGGCTTTTAGATTGATTTGACATATCTAGTTGCCCTTTGATACAATATTAATATAATAATAATTGTGTCCTAAATAATAAAAAACGGATTTTTTTAAATTTTATTTTATATCTTGTATCTCGGAAATTAAGCATTTACGTACCTATAAATATATAATCTTTTTTAATTGTTTTGACTTCCTAAACACAACTTTAGAATATTTCCCTTTCCTCCCAAAACACCTGTACCATTTGATTATCATAAATATAATTATCATAATACAATATTAGTTTAATAAGTTACCTTGACTTCATGAGAACTGGTAACACCGAGTTGGTCTATTTTATACCAATTTTTTGGCTCATCATTAGGTTCTTCGTTGCAAAATCGACATCGAAGAATAAGAGTCTGCCCCTCGACAACATCTACTAATGAATAGAGATCTTCTTTGTCTGAAGCTACCAGCCTGTCCCTTTCTCGGCATTCTTTTGTTTCAATAGGTCCATCATTCTCTTGACAAAGCACGAAAGAGACGAATAATACCCATAGCAGAATTTTAGAAACAAGTCGTTCCGTTCTGAAAAATAATTTGTTTGAGAAGTAAATATTTATAATTTTGTAGATATAAATAATAATGTTTGTGACATGGGTGAATTCTTTGTTTCAAATCTTTATAAACCAAATAAGGTGATTCTAAAATATGTTTGCAAAACCAAATTGTAGAGAAGATGTTGCAGCTAAAAAATTACTTAATTTAGATACCTAGTAAAATAAACTCTTTTCAAATATAATTTTGACACTAACTTTTCTCGTAATATTTGGTCAATTGGGACTATATTCTTACTAAAATATTATAAGGTACAAGGTAAAAAGAAAAATAAATATATAATATTGATGAATGGAATTATTAAATACTATAAAAACATTACTTTTATTGAAATTAACAGCTAGTTTTTTATAAGATATTCTTTAATTATATACATAAAGAAATCTTCAATTTTCATTTCTCAATTTATTATACAGGGTTCGCCACACTCGGTGGCCTATCAAAAGTATCTAAATATCCAGTGAAAATATTACTTTGGAAATTTCGCTGGGCCTGGGAGAACATAAAATTCCTTTTTAAAATATTTTAAAATGTGCGGTGTTCTACCTTAAACCGGTGGCAACATTTGGTTTCTAAATGAGATGTCCTGGATATTATAGTATTTTTCTATTTTCTTGATCCTTCTAAATACTCTTTGTTTTATATTTGACATTGACCCCTTTTTTTGGCAACTCCTGTAAAACCGAAAATTGGTGTGGGAAATAGATTATTTGAAAACTAACATAGAAAAGTAAAATCCATTTTGTTCCAAGTTAAGTCGTTTAGCAGTTAAAGACCGCCAAATGGTCAAAAAAATGGCAATTTTCAATCCCCATTTTCAGTTTAATTTAGGTATAAGGAACAGTTTAATTTAGGTATAACGAACAGAATGCAGAAAGAATTTAGAATGTTCAGGAAAATACAAAATATACGAGAATATACAGCGAGTAACAAAAGTAAGGAAACGGCAAAATATCTCAGGTACCGCTTACCTGAATTTAATGAAAATAGGTATATTAGGTATAAAATCATGTCGGATCCAACAGCGAGTTCCGCATTGCTGCCAAGTTTATTGTTTTTTTGTTACAAAAAAAATTTATTTTATTTCTTCCTAAAATTCTCAATACTTTTTATTGAGAGTACTTTTTATGAAAGTCAAGAGTTTTTGTGAAAATAAGGGTTAAATATCCAAAATTAATTACATTGCTTTTACCTGCACACAAAAAGTTACTTGATATGTTTAACAATGTTAGTTTGGCTGATATAAAAATGGATGGTTTACCACAAACCCAAAGATTTAAAATTTTAGTTATACTGGGTTATGGGGATAGAACGCGAATCCTGCAAGATGTTTCAAATAATTTTTTCTGACGAAGCACCTTTTTTTTGGAATGGAAAAGTTAACAGGCATAATTGTCGATATTGGCCCAGGAAAAATCTACATTGTACACGTTAAAATCATACCCAATTTCCCCAAAAGATAAATGTTTGGTGTGGTATAAGGAGTGCAAAAATAATCGGTCTTTATGGAAGATACATTAATTGGAGGAAGATATTTGAATCGTTTAAGGACCAAAATTGTCTCAGCTTACTTTACCTGCTGTATTAAGTATTTAAACTTGATTTTTTTAGGTAACGGTGCACCAAATGATGAAATATAGATTCAGTAGTATTGTGTTCTACTGCATTTAGCTCGGAATGTTCGGGAATATTTAGAAAATGTTTTTTTTTTGGAAATGGATTGGTCGTTGGGGTAGAAACAGAAAAGCAGTCCACTCAACAATGCGGAACTCGCCATTGAATCCGGCATAATTTCATACCTAAGCCTACATATTATCATTAAATTCAGATATAGGACATTCCACCGGTTAGTACTAGTAAGTAGAAGCAGCAACACCGCAAAATTTGAAATATTTTAAAAAGAAAGTTTATGTCACCTATGACTAGAGCCCAAATTTCCAAGTTATATATTCAGTGGTTCTCCAGACCATTCTAATAGGCAAGTTGGGCAAACCTGTATAATAATTAACATTTCACAGTCTTGACATGCTAAAAACACTGTGTGAAATATGTTTGAAAGGTTAATATATGAATATATTTTAGTTCATAATGTTAAACATATTTAAATATAAATATTACAAATAGCACGATAGTGAAAAAAATTTGTATATGTTGTCATGTAAGAAATCGAGGGTACACAGAGAATTAAAGTATACGCCCTAAATGCAGTCGTAGGAAAATACAGTGTATAATAGGTTTTAAAATCCACTTTTCACACCCATTGGACTTGAGAGGGAGGTATTGCAAAACTTCTTATACAAAATAGAATTATGTATTGAGTATCTTAATTTTTAATACGTATAGAATAATGCATGTCTATTTACAGTTTTTATTAGTATTGCATAGAGTTACATGTATGGAGACTGCTGATAGAAGTAATTCCCACGATAGCGATTTCAAGAACGGATGACGATTTGCTGATGCAGATTCCCAGGCCCGAAGTTAACATACATTTAATCATATTTATGTAATTCATTCCCATCTTTAAACTCTTACTGTTAAGACATATTTTAGAAATAAAAATTGTTTTAAAAAAATAAACTTTTACTTCAAGGAATTTAAGTGGCGTAGTCGGTAGGATAGTGCGGTGGTAATAATTTCGAGTGGTCCGGAAGAATTGCTGCTTGATGGTTTCAACCCTTTGGCGCTATCCATTGAACCTACAGTGAGTGCAAAGAAGAGGTTCGGAAAAGGAGAAGAAATACATCGTTGTAAGTGCTTCTCATTTTTACCCCTCCTAAACTCTCTGTATAAGGATTTTTGGTTAGGGCTAATTTTAGGAACAGTGCATCGAGCACATTAGGTTAAATTATCTGTCTATTGAAGACACTGAAAATATTTTAGTTTTTGAACAGAATATTTACAATAACGTTTTTATATTTTCATAAATAAAAGAGTGGTGTATCGTACGACAATATTCATATTAAATAAAATTATTGATATATGAACGATTTAGAATATTTAGTAAATAAGTTTAGTTCAATTAAATTAGATCTTGAAATACAGAAGTCAGAAATTACCGAAAAAATGGAAGGCAGTGTTTCAGGACAACCCAAAGTAAATTGGGAAAATTTAAAGTAAAATAGAGAATATTAAGCCTTTTGATGGCGATAGTAATACTCTAAATAAATTTATTAAAAGATGCGACGATTTAGAATATATCCAAGAGAAGCTAGTTGGCAGGGCAGAAGCCATGGTCGGCAATCGTGTCGAACTAGATTCTTAGGATAAATTAAAACTAGCTCTAGTTCAATGTTTTTCTTGGATTGTTTAGTTCAAAAACTAACAAAAACAAGACCCTACATGGGTGAACATTTAATTAATTTTGGTAGTAGGTTACAATTAATTAGAAGTAACGTAGTGCAAAGAATAAGTAATGACGTAAGTTTAAGCGTAGATGAAAAATTATGCCACATAAACTATTACGATAAAACCGCTTTAAATACTTTTAATGCAGGCTGTAGTGGTACATTAAAAAACAATATGCATCTAAAAAAGTGCGCATCTTAAGAAGATGCAATGGCATATGTTAGCGAATTTGAAAGACTTTACGGTGGTATAGCCAATAATGATAGAAATGTGAGAAATAATTTTAATCAAAGTATACATTTTTCAAAATTTTCTCAGCACAAGTTTTAGTAGCCCAAATCTTAATTTTGTTCCCCAAAATATGTCAAATACACAAAATAGGAATTTTACACCTAAACCTGTCTGGTCTAACCAACCTATAAATATACAACCACGTCAAATTCTTCCGAGAAGATACCCAACTAACAGGGAAGTTTTTGGACCCCCTCAAAATGTGTTTAAGCTAAATCCAAATCAGACTCAACAATTTCCGAAACCCACATCAATGTTAACCACATCTAGGAATCCAACTGTCATGAACAGGCGAAACCCATCGAATCAAAATTTTTCAAATCAAAACTTTTTCAGGCCTAATTTTAACAACCAAAAACCAAATTTTGTCTTCGAGGAATTACACTCGAATTAATATTCCGACGACGGAAAGAATCATTACGACGAAATGTATAACAGTTATGCTGATAATTGTTATTTCGACCCCCAAAACTATTATGATGATAATACCGAAACCCCAACATACGACAAGCATTTCGAAAGAAATGACAATCAAAAGCAGACCTACGAAGAAACCAAGGTAGACGACCTGCAAAATTTTCAAAACACAGGTCCGCACGACTCTCAAACTTGATAGAAATAAATATTTCCTCTAGCAACGCACTTCCATATGTACAAATTAATGAACCAAAAATTAAATTATTAATTGACACAGGAAGCTCGCGTTCTGTTCTAAAACCATCCATAGCGGAAAAATTTTACCCAAACTGTATATACCAAAGTAACAATAAAATAAAAACAGCAATCGGTAGCCAAACCACACGTTTTCAGGCTCCGATACAAGCTTTTGCGGAATTTAAAACAAAATATGTCATGTAATTTCATATTGTTCGATTTTCATGATTATTTCAACGGCATTATAGGTTTACAAGATCTCATAAACATGAATTTAAATAACGATTTAGTAAATAAAAAATTAGTAGGCAAAAACATTGAAATACAATTTAAATATAGGCAACCGGAAGACGTGAATTTTTCGTTCTCGTTAAATCCGAATGAAAAAATAATTAAAAATATCCCAGTCACCATTTTCGAAGGAGATATTTTAACTAAAGCAGGCACAATCAACGGTCTTTTAATTCCCCAAATTTTGACCCACTCGAAAAATGGAATTGCCCCAATAGAAATTCAAAACAATTCCAACAAAACTATTTCTGTGACATTAACAGAACCCATTCCCGTAGATTCTTTTCAAGATAACCATCTTTGCTTTGGAAAACATTACCCAAAATTGCCAAAATTTTAAATCCCAATTTCAAAAATTAGACCTAGAAAATGCACTTCGCACAGACCATATGAACAGCGAAGAAAAAGCTGCTGTCTTCAAATTGTGCAAAGAATTTCCGGACATTTTCTATAAACCCGGAGATAAACTATCCTTTACTTCGAAAATCGAAACACGAAATAAAGACAACAGATAATATTCCCGTCCACACGAAATCATATAGGTACCCCTATGTGCATAAAGAAGAGGTCCAACGTCAAATTAACGAAATGCTTGACATAGGCATAATAAGACTTTCGTGTAGCCCCTGGTCTTCACCCATTTGGATTGTCCCGAAAAAGATTGACGCCTCTAGTAAGCAAAAATGGCGCATAGTTCAGAATTACCGTAAAATCAATGAAAAAAGTATTGATGACCGCTATCCGATTCCTAATATCACGGACATACTCGATAAATTAGGTAGAGCACAATATTTTTCAACCCTGGACTTAGCGAGCGGATTCCACCAAATAGAGATGGAAGAAAGCTCCATAGAAAAGACCGCGTTCACAGTAAATAATGGGCATTATGAATGCTTTTCGAAATCAAAAACGCACCCACTACTTTTCAAAGAGTCATGCACGAAGTCCTTAAAGAAGTGCAAAATAAAATTTGTATAGTCTTCATGGACGATATTATAATATTTAGCATCGGTTTACAAGAATATATTCAAAATCTGTGTGTTTGCAAAACTACGCGGAGCAAACCTAAAAATTCAACTTGATAAATGCAAGTTTTTACGTAGAGAATTGTTCTCGGACATGTTGTAACGACAGACGGAATTAAACCCAATAGTAAAAAGATCGCCGCTATTCAAAAATTCCCAATACCCAAAACACAACGTGACATAAAATCATTTTTAGACTTATTAGGATACTACAGAAAATGTATTAAAAATTTCGCTAAAATAACTAAACCAATGACGCAATGTTCAAAAAAGCACGAAAAGTTTGAACACACTAAAGAATTTGTCGACTGTTTCAACATATGTAAAAACCTTTTAATATCCGAACCTATTTTAGCTTACCCAGATTTTTCTGAACCCTTCAAACTTACTACAGACGCGTCTCAGTACGCAATTGGCGCAATTTTGTCACAAAATTATCGCATCTAGAACTCTTAATCCAGCAAAAATAAATTATTCCATTATAGAGAAAGAATTACTCGCTATAGTTTGGAGCTGCAAATATTTTCGTCCTTATCTCTTTGGACACAACTTTACTATTTTTACCGACCATAAACCATTACAATGGATATTTTCTCTTAAGGAACCCAACTCTAGGCTAGTACGCTGATGCCTTAAGTTAGAAGAATTTGATTATACCATAAAATATAAAAAAGCCAAAAATAATCAAGCCGCAGATGCTTTCTCTCGTAATCCCCCAGATTCAGATTTAAACGCACTCGTAACACTATCAACTACTAACAACCCTGGAGATATCGACAAATTGATCAAAGATTTTCTCGATAACCCTGACGATTTACCGCCAGTAGATCAATCAGTCATTAACGAAATTTTACAACCTCATTTACCTGAAAATCCAAAAATAAAAATATTATCAGATGTGCAAATAAAGCCTCCAAGAAAACCCCCCGATAAAAACAATTAAGATGATCTAGAAGCGTGCATTCTTCTCAAGAAAGCTCTATATTCGGAATTTCTATTTCTGAAAGAACCTTAAATACGTTTAAACATCAAATAATAATAAGAAATGGAGATATCGATAAAATTAAATGTAAATTCGAAAAAGTTTTCGAAAATACTAGACTTTATGTAACTATATCCAATAGGAATACCCAAAATGATGCCATTAAACCCTTAAAAGAATTTATAGACCCAAAAACGACATATGCTATCTATTTCAGATCCTCGAAATTAGGCGAATTTTTCACAGTCACTTTACAAAACATTTTCAAAAATACATCTTTCAAACCAGTCCAATGCTCGAAATTTTTAGAAGTTATCGAAACCCTAAATGAATAGAAAGAAAACTCGAATTATACCATACAACAAAAACATGTCATAAAGGCATAAATCAAATGAAGGAATCTTTAACTTCCAAATTCTATTAGCCCAATATGTCCCAGGACATAGAACATTTTGTTAATCACTGTGAAACATGTTTAAAAAATAAATAAGATAGGAACCCACCAGTAAAAAAATTAACCTTACACCCACCAGTTCAAAACCTCTTGGTATGGATTCTTTGGATATTTTTAAAATATCCAACGAATCATTTTTGACAATAATCGATACATTTTCACGATACGGCCAAGCGTATCACTTAAGTAGTCTTACAGGACCGGCAGTAATCGAAAACGTCCTAAATTTCATTACTCATCATGGATTATCTCTAAAAATTGCTACAGATTGCGGAACTGAATTTAAAAATAAAGAACTTGAATATTTTTGTAAATTGTACAAAATAGAACTTCATTACACTACACCGAAAAATAGTAATTCAAATTCACCCGTAGAAAAATTTCATTCTACCTTGATAGAGCATTATCGATGCTTAAAAGAAGAAAGTAAAAATTTCACTCTTGCTCAAATAATAAAAAGAGTAATCTTAGCCTATAATAATTCTATATACAGCGTTAATATACGCCATTTGAAATAATGAAAGGACATATAAATAACACTAACCCTTTTGACCTTAATGATCGCATAATCGTTTCAAATTATGTACAAAGTCATAAATCAAATGCAAAAATTCTGTACGATAAAAAAAAAGGAAAACGCCAACACTAAAGAAAAAATAATCTCGAAAATAAACGAAAATCGAAATGACCCCCCAGAATTCCCTGAGACTGACCCTATATATATAAAAACTAAACTTAGAAATAAAGATTGTCCAAAATTCAAAAAATGTAATATAAAAAACCAAACCCATGTTAAAGTTGCAACAGACAAGGGTACTTACCATAAAAATATAGTAAAGAGACCTAGAATTAAAGATAAACCAACTTTTCAGGGTAACAATGAAAAGGATATTGCCAATACTGCTATTGACGTTCCTTCGCCTTCAGGAATCAATCAATGATCTGAACGATATTCAAATAACCCCCCTTAAAAATCCCATCCTCCCTATTCAATTAGGCGAAGCTAAACTTGTATATAATAAGCATACTTTTATTCATTATGTAGATTTAGAAGCTATAATATGACAATTAATAAACAAAGAAAAGTATTTTATGGTAATTAAGAAATATCATACAGAAAATGTAACTAATCCTATATCTTATCAGGGCTTATCCGAAAATGCTATTCTACGAACCGAATACTTAATAAAATTAACGCAAGATAAACTTGAGAATTTACACCCACACATTAGACATAAGAGAGGTCTCATAGACTTAGTGGGAAAAGCGAATAAATGGCTATTCGGCACTTTGGACGCGGATGACGGCGAACGTTATGATAAGGCAATTAAAAGTTTAGAGCAAAATCAGAAAAACATTATAACCGAGTTAAACTCTCAAATTTCTCTTTCTAAATAACTAATCAATAATTATAATAACACAATTTCGATCCTACAAACAAACCAAGAAAAATTAGAATATAGTTTAAAAATATTCAAAGCAACAACCGAAGGTAAAATTAACGCTATAATCGAATATGTTAGTCTCCAAAGTATAATTCATCAAATTAATTTATACTGTCAAAATTTAATAAATTTTATTGACAACCTAGAAGATGCTATTATGTTTGCGAAACTAAATACGTTACATAATTCAATAATGTCGGTATCAGAATTACAAATACAAAAAATATTAAAAGAATTAAAAGTCATGTATAACATTAAAGAAATACCAAATTTCCGAGATGTACTCTCGTATTATCAGTCTCTAGGCACTCAAGTCAGTTTTTCAAATAGAAGGGTAATTTTTACTATTCATATTCCTATAATTAGGCCCGAAAGCTTTACCTCCTATCACCTTTTTCCCTTTATCCCATTACCTAGCACAAACGACAGAGAAAACTTAATTTAAAGAAGCTGCAAGTCCCTTGCTAGAAGGCACGTACTATTGCAACGAAGATTTACACCTCCACGATAGTTGCACTCTCCAATTAATGCAAGGTTCTAAAATGAAGGACTGGCAAATTTTCCGAATAAACATCGAAGAGCCAATTTCCGAGCAAATTACCCAGGACGAAGTACTTATTCTACCTGTGAAAGAAGAAAGAATATTTTCAAAATGCAAAACCGACTAATACATCGAAGTTAACCATCCTATCCTACTGAAAATTCCGAAAACGTGCCAAATTCAAGTGAGGACCAAAACATTTGTAAATAGCAGAAGTATCCGCCAAGGAAAACCACTAGTATTGCCTGATATTCACATTCCAAAATTAAAGACAAAAAACACTTTTCAAACTACAAATCTTACGAAGATAAACTTTGAAGAAATTTAACGTCTTAAGGACATCACAAATAGAGTATCACCAATCGAAGAAAGAAAATCAATCGATACTTCTCCAATAATCAATATCCCTATAATAATATTAATCGCCATTTGTAAGGGATTAATTATATGGAAACGAAGAACACTGAAGAATTATATCGTTACCAATTTTCAAAGAAGAAATCCCAATGATCGAAGAATTGAAGAATCCAATGCCAATACTTCGCAAATAGTATCCGTCATTTTCTCAGCTTAACGAGGGAGGAGTTACATGTATGGAAACTGCTGACAGAAGTAATTCCCACGATATCGATTTCAAGAACGGATGATGATTTGCTGATGCAGATTCCCAGGCCCGAAGTTAACATACATTTAATCATATTTATGTAATTCATTCTCATGTTTAAACACTTACTGTTAAGACATATTTTAAAAATAAAAATTGTTTTTAAAAAATAAATTTTTACTTCAAAATATTTAAGTATAGTGATCTTTGTAATAGAAACAATGGCTTAAAAGTATGTTTAAAAAAAAAACAAAATGTATGACCATTAGTAGAGATAATGTGCAATACGAGGATGCAGCTTAACATCGGGTAATAGTGATAACAGTATCTCAATACAAATATCTGGGAAGATGGTTTGATGAAAAATGAGACCCAGACAAGGCAATAAGGTGCAGAATCGAAATGGCCCGAACGACATTTCAAAAATATAGAAAGATATTGAAAAACCGCGATCTTGACCTAAGGAATGCGTCTTGTGTGGGGTGGAGGCATGGACCATGAAAGCGAGTATATGGAACAAAATAGAGGTATTTGAGATGTGGACGTATCGCTGATTGTAAAAAAAATCCTATGGGCGGATAGAGTGACTAACCAAGAGATTCTGAGGCGAATGGGAAAAGGTAGACAACCACTAACAATTTATCAAAAAAAAAAAGAAAATCTAATTACCATGGTTACACAATGATAGACCCCAAACACTAATTGATTTAATTAGTCATCGAGGGAAACATTGAAGGCATGAAAGGGAAGGGAAGAAAAGAGGTTTCCTGGTTGAGGAACATCAAAGAGTAGACCGATCTAAGAACTATCGGAGAACTTATTCATACTGAATCAGACAAAGGCAGATCCATCCAGTAGTAAAAAACTAGTCATCCAATTTATCTCAAATTTTGTACAAAAATCAAGTAGTACATAGGAATGAACTGGTAACATTTAGTTATGAATTTAAGATAGCAAAACAAAATAGTGGCCTAATAAAATATTTAAAAGATCCACCTGAAAAAACTACTTATTAGATTATATTCAAATTTTGTGCAAGCATTAAGTGTTATAAAGAAATAATCTGCTAAAGTTGTGGTACAAATTCAAGATGGCGTAACAAAATGGCGATCAAATAAAATTTAAAAAAAATCAAAACTCTTATTCAACCGACTTTAAATTTTGCACAAAAATTTAAATGCTTTATAGGGATAAACTGGTACAAATGCAACATGACGTAAGAAAATGGCGGTATGAGCCAAGGTAAAAACTACTTATTGAATTTACTTTAAATTATGCTCAAAAATCAAGTGCGGCATAGGTAAAAACTGGTAAAATCTTGGTAGGAATCGAAAAAGACAAAATGACGGGCAATACAAAGACAGTATGTGTATGTATATGTGTTACTAAATGACTATATACGGCACTCTTCCTAATTATACATTTATTTTACACTTGTGCATATTTTTAGGTTGTGTACAAAGTTTGTTATACAGCTTATTATAGATATTTTGTTATATGCTTGAAAAGACAGTATATATGTGTTACTAAATGACTATGTAGGTACTTAACTAAATTGATTTTTACTATTCCTAATAAAAGGAGAAATTCATAACCAGGAAGCTCCGGGTAATGGAAATTTGCCGATTTGTGTACGTTTGTCCTTTCGAGAAATTGATCACAACTTATTGGGGGCTGCTAACATCTTCAGGAGACGTAAATTCTGGGAAATATGTGCCGGTTAAGACCACACAAATAATAATATATAAGAAATGGAGCCCTAGGAAAACTATGGATCTATCTTTTTTTCATCACTTACTTTTTTTTTCACGCAAAATTCTGCAAAATACTATGGAAAATTTTTTTTAGTCATTTGTTATTATTTGTGGATGAGTGAATATAGGGAGCCCATTGGTGAGAAATGCGGGGTACCAAAATTTGTTGCTACGCCACTGGGTCATTACTTTACATTATATCATTTCTCCCTATTTTATTAAAATATACCTAAGTGCTTATTAAAAACTGATTATTTGATGATTGAATTTAATTTGATAACAAGTACTTTACATAACGACTGTCTGCCACTGAGCCTTAGTAGACTTCAATCTTAGTTAAACTTCCGACCTGGCTATTGCATTGTTTTTATTTTGGCCCGTCTATGTCTGAGACTGCCGTAAACCTACATGATATATTTATTGCGGAAAGCAAACGTGACATACCGGCGTACCTAGGGCAGATGACTCAACCACGTCTACCGGGGCTTAGAATTGCAGAAAAACTTATTTACGACCTATAAAAGTACTTATTATGTCTGAGGAGGGTAAAACAAATCATACTGGGATAATAAAAAGGTTTAAAACGTAAGGTATATCCAAATAAGTTTTCATCAAAAATAAATAAAATACCCAATATTTTTGTTCATTATTTAAGTTGTAATAGATGAACGCCTTAAAAGGGTAAACAAAATTATATTGGCTTAAATTTAACCACAATTTGAAACTACAAAATTAATTTTTGGCGTGTACTTTTTTTTAGCATTCCAGTAATTATAATAATTGTTATCTCTGGATATTTTACTGTTATGAAAGTAGGTGGTGTCCCTTGTCACTTTCCAATTTAACATGACAAGTATACTGTACAAGGTTTTCCCGTATATTTTGACACACACCTAGATAGTTTATTATTCAAAATAGTAGAACATGTTAAATAAAAATAAAACAATTTAAATCGAACAATCTGTATAATATTCTTTCATTAAATGTGCATCTTCTTACGAGTTACAAAAATACCAAGTTTGAGATCTATATCTTTAATCTCCTCCTATTGATCCTATAGATCGTTGGAAGAGAAAGCTGTCTCTTTAACGCATAGGGTCTTATGGTAGAGATTTTGTCAGTTTTTTCGGTTGTCTTTAAAGATAAGGTTACCAAACCTGTTAGTTTTTATAAACGGTAAGAAGATGAAATAATATTTCACAGGGTATTTTATATAAATGCGCTGTCTATGCTCAATTTTTTCTTTCTAATTATTTTTTGTTAATTTTGTTAACAGATTCTGAAGGCTCAGGTATTGCCAAATAACTTTTATACTTAACACTTTTTTGTGTCTTGAATAATAAATTCTCTAGGTAGGTGTCAAAGTATACGGGAAAACCCTTGCTGATTTTTTTTCGGAAGGCAGAAACAAAATTACTTAAACTAACAGTTGATACTGCAAGAAAGACTATACAACATTTTTAACTATTTCGTTTTGCCCGAATCGAGCAATTTACATATAAAAGCCCTTCACAGTCTCAAATTGTCAATTTTCAATTGTCAATGTCCGACGGGCGCTTTCAAGGGGGGGGGCAGGGATTAATTACCCCCCACCAGGCACCTAATACCTAACATTGAAAATATTAAACATTATTTTGCTTCTAATATTTTTAGCAATAAATTACTAAACGGAATATTTGATAGATATGTATTGTGATAATTTTTCGATATATGAATAATATTCGACTGATATGGTAACGATGTTTCGCACACGTAAGTCACTGTCAGAATTTATACACGAAAAATCACGACGCAGGATGGGAGACGGGAATGATAAATGCTCTTGTTTTCTCTATTGCAGTAAAAAGACTAAAATTTGTAATTGCAAGGTCTCCATTTAATTTTTACAAGGTATGCACTATGTATTAGGTATATTATGGTAATTTTGAAAGTATTAATAGTTATTATTCTATTTCCAAACCTTTGTTTAAAATTTGCCTACACGAGGTTCGCCCCCCCTCTTGCCTCTACCCTCTCCAGACCAGAGTTCTGGAAACTCCACATTCATTTTTTTTTCGGCCTCGTTTCTTCCGAGTAGTAAAGTTCACAATCTTGTACTCACAATAGTCACAGTTGTTCATCTTCACTTAGGAAAATGATTAAACATAAAACTAAAATATCGAAATAGAACATACTTTTCAATTTATAACGTCATTTGAGCCAAAAACACTTAATATAATCGTACTGTCAATTGCTAAAAATTCCAATTTTTAGTATGCGATTTTTCTTGGTTTTATTTATTATGTTGGTAAACCTTGTCATTTAAACAAATAAGAATGCAGTAATAATTGAAATTAGAATTTGGATAGTTTTATCAAATTATTAATTTTTGATATAGTTTACTACTGGATACTATGTCAGCGGATCGGTACCGAGTCAGTACGACTCTAGACGCAGGTACGCAACAGAGCGAAGGCACTGATTGAATCGCTACGGGGTTAACATCAGGTTAGGCACCAGAGCGCGACAAGACGCAAGACTCCAAAATCTTTTAACCTCTCACCCGATACCGATCCACCTATAAAGCAAACTATTCGTAATAAACTGTATCAAAAATTGTTTCAGTGATAAAAATTGTCAAATCTTAATTTTGAACGTTTACCGTCGTTTTGGAATGACAATGGCTGCCAACATCAAACACAAATTTAAGAAAAATTCTCTGTTAAAAATAGTTGTTTACACATAGGATTTTTTTGAAGTGATATTTGTTTGAAATAACAATATAAATTATAATTAGTTTGATTCACACTAAAAATTACTAAATCAAATTGAAAAAAAAACAGTACAAGAACAACAAGACTGTGCATAGAATTTGATAATGGTTCACTCGAAAACAAAACTGGTAAGAAAATAATTCATAAGTCAAAGTAAAAGTATTGATCTTGCAATTACATGATACATAAATAAGACACGTCAAACAAAGAAAACACACAATGTAAACATCATGCAATAGTGAAAGGAATACAAAACTGATGCTATAAAAAAACAAAATTCTAACTACAAGCAGTAACAAATTTATTAACCGTGTAAAAGTGAGCTCAATCAGAAACTCCTAGAGTTAGGAGAGTAGTGAAACTTTTTATCTGCTCAGGAAGCAAATTAAAATAGTTTCAAAATAAGTAAATCGGCGACTTTTTCATGAAAATCACGATTAAACTTATTTAGGTGAAAAATATGGTTTTACCTGGTATTGTGTGTTTGTATATCAGAGTTAACAAGAAACTTCTTTTTACATAAATAAAAAATAATTGTAAAAGTTTGAACAAATACATGCAAGTCAAAGTAATACTTTGACTTTTAAATATGGATCTAGAACTTAAATTATGTGGCAGCTAAATATAAGATAAACGATTTATTACTGTAATAGTTATTTACCTAACTAGTGCGAAAAATAATACTTTTCCGCACGCGACTGCAGGTCAAATAGAACGACGCGTAGTGGAGTTCGGTAAGCAGTCGAGTGCGGAAAACTCATAAATTACCTATCTATTTTTATTAGCAAATGCTGTTTAGTGAGGTGAAATGAAGTATGTTTAAATTTTTATTTATTAGAATTGATTACTTTAGATTAGATTCGATCACAATTTAGAAGTTTAAAATATGAATTTTCAGAATTCTTAAGCTGCATTTATTTACCTTTACCGACTTTCAAAAATTGTTTCAAACATGTTACATTTATTCACAAATAAAAATAACAATATATTTTTAAATTATTAATATATTAAACAATTATGTATTGTTGGTTATAACGTTTATATTCATTGTACAAATTGTCGAATTGTTTACATTTAGAGGAGATGTCAATTCTAAACACTGTTTATTATAAGTTGCACTACTTATCTATTAACACTTGTTGAAACAATTGTAACTAAGGTTACTTAGGATTAAGCGAGCTGGAATGATATGAAATTATAATACGATGTAAGACAAAATTATAATATAAATAAAATACATTTCGCACCAGTGCGGCAAAAACTAATTTTCCGCACTAACATGCGTGAGGAAGCGCTTACCTTCCAGGAGCTCAGGAAAAATAAATGCTGATGTCCGTGGCTTGACCCCTAGACAGTGATGTTATAAAAAAAACTTCACAAGACTAATATTATCAGGTATCAAGACCAAGACCAAGACTTGTAAATCGGCTCAGGACGAATACCAAGACTTGACTCTCCTAATCAAGACCAAGACTACGTCTCAAGACTCTTGTCTTGGTCTTGGTCTTGTCCAGATCAAAAACAAAGGCGGTCTTTTCGGTGACACGTTGAAGAGGGATAAGTCGCTCCTACTTTATTTTTTGTTTATTCAAGTAAGATTAGAACGTTTCTACAAGTAGCTTTTTCATAGCAGATTTATTATTTTGCTGAACGCAAACCACTGGCCCTAATGTCTTAGAGGCACATAAAGGTTGTTTAAAATTCGACCCCGATTTGGAAACTATAGGAGATACGAGAATTGTTAAATTTGAAACACCCTATATATAATATTTTAAACTAATACAACAAAACATAATTTAATTTCTTAACAAGTGAAAAAACAAAGAAATTATATTTTTTAAAATATTAATATAAAAATTTTGGTGGCTAGAACTGAAATTAGAAACCACTTGTGCCATCATCACTAAAAGTATCTGGGACAAAAATTATTCATAAAAAGTTTAAATTCATATTGATAAATTTGTCCCATTTAACCTAAAATGCATAGCTTAACAAATATTTGACAGTAAAAATATAGTTTCGTATGTTGCTTGGGAAGTCCAGCTGGCCAAGAAACTGAGGATATTCTTTAAGCATTAACATTGGCTTTATAGGGATAAAGCCAATGGCGTTAATAATAAAACTACTGAAATCGGGAATCAAGATCGAGACCAAAACTTCTAGACGAAGACCAAGACTGAACTAAAACCGAATTTACAAGACCAAGACGAAGACTAGGCAAGTCCCTAGAATATACCATAGCAGAATATGTTATAATCATTTTTTCATCTGAGTTCAGATTCGTGATTAAGGCTTCAAATTTTACCTATATTCCAAATTTCGTGAAAATTGGCTATAGTAGGTGCAATTAAGATCACCCTGTATACTTACCTGGTTACGAGTATTCCGTAGGTGTAGTTCATATTGACGTTTTAGAGAAACAAGTATCTATATTAAAACTAATTTATTTAAGAAAACCTTATAAAACTTTATCAAAAAATAAAAAAAAATACAAAGGGATGAAAAATTTACAAATATTCAAAATGGTTTAAAAAAATAATGTGTTTTGTCACTAGTACTATTTGAACCTACAATAAATGACTGAGGAGTAAAAATTGAAAGGTACTTCGGAACATTTTATAGAGCACTTTTATACATTTTGCAAGACCAGTTATAATTCGCATCCATCGTACCTTTGACTGTTCGTCGTGCCTAAGCCTATTGGGGGTTAAACTGCTTAGATAAAATATATTAATGTTTAGTTTATCTTCTGTATATGTTGTTTTGGTGTTGAAAGTCATTTAAGCCGTTAACAATAATAAATTTTCATTTATAGATAGATCATATTTACTAAAGATAAACTCATACAGGCATATAAAAATCACATAAGATTTATAATATAATAAAATTTTAGTAGGCAAAATCTACCTAATTTTGTAGTATATATACATCTGAAAATTCATTCAAAGTTGTCATTACATTTTAATTAGCGTAAGGTACTTACTTATCAAATAATGACAGAAATAGGTTAAATACGACATGCATAACATAAAAAGGGATTTTTTTTTAAAACTAGATCTTATATAGTATATGGAGCAAAATATTAGAGTTAATTTGAAAAAGAAATATTTATGATTTTTAAGCAATATAAAAAATATAAGAATAAATAGAACAAAATAAACTTCGCTTTATATATTTCAGTCATTTCTAAAAAAAGCTTTTTGAATTAAAGAAATTATTTATGATTTTTAAGCAATTATTCGTATTTCTTGATTATAACTAAATTCAAAAAATATAAGAATAAAATATTAACTGTAACCTTTTGTTTTTAATAAAATTAGCCGGTTTTAGAAATGACTGAAATACCTAAAGAAAAGTTCACAATGAACAAAAAAACAATATTAAAAACTTAAATTCGATTTATTCTTATATTTTAAGTTTAGTCGACGAATAATTGCTTCGAAATCATAAATATTTCTTTTTCAAATTACTCTAATATTTTGCTTCATATACTGAGTAACGTATTATCCTTTGAATATTGAACGTTCAGTATCCGAAAGTATTATCTAGTTTAAAAAAAAATTGAACCACCCAACAATATTATGCATGTGTCATATTTAACCTATTTCTGTCACTATTTGATAGAACAAATAATCGGTTTTAAGCTGTTTATTTCTCGGTAATGTCAAAATTTTAGTGGGCAAAATCTATCTAATTTTATAGTATATACACTTTTGAAAATTCGTTCAAAATTGTCTTTACATTTTAATTAGTGTAAGTACCTTTTAATTGTAATAAATATTAAAAAAATATATCATAATGTACCTGAAAATCTCCACATCTTAATAATAAACCTATCTTTTCCTTAGATTAAAGATTTATTCTGTTTATTTGATCTAAGAATTGATAAAAACTATTTATAAAATCACACAGATTGGCTGAGAGGAACTTATAAAAATATGTAAAATTTCTAATATTTGTATATAAGAATAATTATTAAATAAGTTTTTTTTACTCCGAGCCACTACACAACTTTTTTAAAAATATATGGAAATAAAGTTGTATTGGTTTATTTTTCCACAGGCTTGAACACTACAATAAGTGACCAGATAGCTATAAAATGTTAAATATTGTATGGTAGGAGAAACAGTCAAAATAATAAATAACGGGTTTTTTGAAGGTACCCTCAACTAATTTCAGGTATTTAAATTTAATAAGTCAGAGAAGTATTTTTGTTTTAATATTGTTTAGTTCTATACAACCCAGAAAAATTGTTCTTTTTAAAAAACTATTTTTTAAATCATTAAAGATATGGGAAACCGTAAACCACTTAATTTTTTCATCTCTTCTTTAACACAGACTTTCTTTTTTAAAAGTTGAAGGGACGACCTCTGAAATTTTGCAGGTGACAACAAAAATCAGTTGATTGGTTCTCAAAACATGGACATCAATAATTGGTATAAATGGCAATTTCTATAAGTTTAAACTCGAGTTTATGTAAGTGGACAGAGAAACATTTTTTTCCCATCTAATGACTTTTTACGTTATTTTAAATCACTTCGTACTCCGTTTAATTTAATACTATTCGAAAAGAAAAAAGTTTATTTCTTTAATTTGCTCTAGTCATTACTATTAAAATATACCAGAAATTACGTTTATTGTTAATTACCTCAGCAGTTCCAAATTTATTCCCAGATTCGACGTTGTGGTTTGTCTGCTTCTAACGAGAATCATAATTTTCTATTCAAGGCTATTTTTCTTCTTGGCTAGTCGTTGTTATCAAAAATAAAAAACAATTTTTTTTTCGACTACCATGTTCCTAAATATTGAATTATTACTTTTAGTAGCTGCTTGCTATCCACCTTTCTTGCCTCCTTCTTAATCTATTTAAGTAAGCACAATACTAATCACTCAGGGCATCGGGAACGTAGAGCTTTACTATTATTAAGTTGATCTGTATAATGAACATAAAATAGATATAATATATAGTAAAACTTTGGTTAAACACGCACAATGTGATTTTCGATGAGTATACTTAGCGGATAGATCTGTAGGTCTGAGGTTGGGTGAAGTGAAATTCCCCTTTATTAATCCCTTTTCTATCAACGTATCCTAAACTACGCCTTCGTGTTGCATATCATAGTTAAATTAATTTCAAGGCACCTATATTATTAGAGAAATAGTGGATTAAGTAGAACGAAAATGAGAATGAAAACGTCGTAGTAAACATGGATATCTTTTTACTCAATTTTTTTCAATTAATTGAGAAGCTAATTTAAAACCTTGAACATGGAAAAATACGACATACTACATGGATACCTATCGGAGTTACTTATCTACTGCCGTAGCCTAAATCGAGCACATTATTTGAGGAGTAATAGTAATATGTTTTTATAATATTAATATGGTTTCCAAAAGTACTGTTATTCTACTGAAATTGACATTAACGTAGCCAAAAACACACTTTCCAAAGTATAGAAAATAAACAATTTCCTGCACAATTAGTTTAACTTTTTTGGGGCACTTTCATTAGGAATAAATATATTTAGTTTTTTGATTCCTAATAAAAAAATACCAAAAATATGTTGCCAGTGGTTGGCTCAGAATACGTAAAAATGTTGAACAAACAGCCTTGCAATTTTTTAAATAATACTTGTATTTATTATAGACAGGCTGGCCCTTTGCTTCCACGCTGTTATGTTGTCGAAGCAAAGATTAGGTTGATTTGAGCAATACTAAGCTAAAATAAAAATCATTTTAGAAATAAACAGCATCATCATTTGTAGAGCCGCCACGATGCAGGCGGGCGGGCGAGCGAGATGTCCACAATCACTTCTTCAACACCATTATTAATAAAAATATATGCCTAATATTCTATCCGCTAACTAGCATACAGGATGCTTTAGCAAACAGAAAATCTGGAATAACCGGAAACTTGCTCATTTAAAATTTAATAGGATAAAAATTTAAGTTTCATATCATTTGAATCTTGTTACTCACCAAAGGTTTTTTTTGTTTTGCCGTCGTCTATTTGATTTAGTATTATATCCATGTAAAATTTTAATAATTATTTCCTTATACTAAAAATGAATGAGGCAGTTCCAAATTTACATTTTCATGTAATTATCTCATTGCAAAGTGACATTCACATGTCATTGCTATCACGATAAAAATGACAGCAATGAGAAAAATGATATGACTAATATAGCATTAAGTTTGTTTCACACGTAAAACGTGAAAAATTAAAAAAAAAATAAAACAATTTTTCTTTTTCTTAACTTAATAATTATAAACGTTCTTGTGTTCATTCAGTACATTTTAAGACGAACGATGATGTGAAAAAAGTACGAAAGTAGAATTAAATATCCTATGGTTCTAAAAATATTTTTCTTTGTTCTTGACTACTATAGAGGAAACAATTTTAACTAATACTGGCAAAATATTTTAATATGGTTCACGATAATGTAAAGTACTTGTATTCAATTCATGGGCCTTAAAAAGGTTAATGACTATCTTCTAGTTTACACTGATTACCATTCAAAATGTGGATTAAACACCATGAATTAAACTACATAAAAAAATGTCAGAACGGTTAGAACAGTTTCAGTTTACTCGTGTAAAGCAGGCATGCAGTTATTAGCGCTTTTCACAATTCGGCCCGTTATTCTAAACTTAAGGTTCAGACAGTTACAACAGAATTGGTACTTTTAAAGAAAAACACCAAAAAGGAAATGTATTTACTTCAAATCAATAAAATTCTATTAAAAAATTGACGAGTGATAATAAAAATTCCTATATTAAAATAAAATTATAATTAAATCAAACTAACATAAAAAAGAAACTCAAACATTATATATTTTATGAATGATGTAAATCACAATTTGGAAAAACAAAATGGTCGAAGTACTTTCAACGCACAAAAACATCAAAATATAACATAGCAGGACATGAATAATTTTACTGCCATAACAGTAGTGGGAAGGTAGTAAAATATAGACAAGTTAAGTCTCATTGTAGTAAGCAAAAATTTATAGAAACGGTATTATAACATTATCAGAGGCGAAACATCAAGGTGGGATCTTCACAGATCGGTAGACTTTATGATTCAACCAATTTGTTTAGAATGAACATCATCATAATCATCAAAAGAAATTTTTATAAACGTGCATTTTTCAAATCCGTCACAAAATAGATTAGTAATTACTGACGAAATTTATTTTAAATAAGGTTAATTGACAAATTAAAGTATATTATTAAATAATACTGTTGAATTTTGCTCCTAATTACAAATCCGAAGTCCATTTTTTTAGATGAATTTAGTTTTTAAATCAGCAAAAAAGCTGTACTAAAACTATTACAAGATAACTTCAAAACTATATAAATAAATGAAAAAATATATATGTATATACACATATATATATATATATATATATATATATATATATATATATATATATATATATATATATATATATATATATATATATATATATATATATATATATATATTTCACTGTGCTTTAGCGGTCATCTAAAAAAAATCCTTTTTCTACTATATATTAGTTCTTTTCGAGTTAATGTTTGTCTACAATATAATTTGTCAAGTTTAATTCTGTTCTTTACAAATTTATTACAGAAATTTATGAAAAACGAATTGAACTTTTCTAGAAAGAAAACTACTTTTCGTGTTTATATTTAGTGCCAGTGTATCAAACTCATCAAGTTTTTCCCTGAGTGGCTTAAATAAATTTTCAAGTATTATCCAATTTTATTTAACACAGTAAGCTATTTAAAAATATAATAATTTTTATGCTTGCTTCTAAAATTATTACAAATCTTTTATATTGATCTATTCTGGTTAGACAGACGATGTTGGTTTCTGTTTGTAATTAACAATTATTGCATTATTAACATTTTTGCAGTTCCTTGTGTAAACTCCACTATATTAAAAAAGTGTGCAAAAAGACGTTCTTGATAGCCGTAACCCGAAAACAGACTTATAACAAATATATGACATTTTGGCCTTAACAAAACTTAATTTTTTTAAACCACGTATCATCACCTGATAAAATTCTTAATATTGACTAGTTCTGTCATCGAACAAAAATCAAAACGTCACGTCAATTTTATTTCTTGTTTGTCAAGTTTATAAAAATCTTATTTAAATGTTGTTTATTTTAAAGTAAAAAGTAACTAAATATCTGGCTAACTGATGGATAAAACCCAACCGGTGGTAATCAAATCTAATCCAAAGCCAGTGAGTGTCTTTTATGTGTGGTATACTGAGTTGTGTCGCCGCCTAAATATAACTCCAGCACCAGCAGTAAAACCAGCCAAACCTAAGTGCCAAACTGTGTTAGATTTTGTAGCTGATAGATTGAAGATAGAAGAATGGACTCCAGTACTAAATGCATTGCGCCAAGATACCAGTTTACACGTTGTCGCTGTACGAAGTCGAATAGGTAACTGCCAGTTTTTGCATGAAGTAGACACAGAAGAAAAGGCGAAAAACGCGAAAAGAAAGTATGGGTGTATTTGGACGGCGTATGTTTTGAGACAGTTATTGAGATCTATTTCCCACTCCTTAAAAAGCACACAGGTACTTACTTATTTAGAACTTGATGGCTTACCACTCTTTATGCAGTACCTAGAACCTCTCTTACAAGCACTGAAGAGAAACAAAACTTTAAAAACGCTTTCTTTTTCTAACTGTTCGATTCAAGATTCAGGGTGTCAACTTGTATGTTCGTACCTTCGCTTTACTCCAAATATAGAAGTGCTGAATCTTTCTGGCTGTAATCTATCTCCAGTTAGTGGGGAACACTTAGCTAAACTTATTAAGTATCAGCAAATTAACAGGTATTGCGAAAGTTGGCACAGTTCATTGAGGTACGAAAATCCAGATGCAGGAAAAATGCGGGGGATCAAACGAATTACAATAAATTGTAATCCTTTTTTTGGGGATGCTGGATTAAACTTTGTTTTGGACGAACTAGAAGATGATTTGTGGATCAAAGCTTTGGATATGCAGAAATGTGGTTTTACTGAGAACATAGCTGAAAGAATTTTCGATATAGTGGACTATAACAAAACCTTAGAAATCGTAGATTTAAGACAAAACGAACTTCTTAATATATCTTCTATAGAAAAGGTTCTCCAAATTTTAAAGCAAAGACAACAGTGCGGATTGCAGTCAGAATTTCAATGGTGCGCCACGGCTGTTACACTTACATGGTCATCTGTTTATTCTTCTGTATCTAAATCTTCGTTTGCAACAACCAGTCACAATGTACATAAGACGAGGTCTGCTCCTATGAAAAGTTCTTCTTCAAAAGTCAGTGCAGTCACCTGGGACCCGTCAGTTCGAAAAACAAAAACAGTGGATTCCATTCAGAGAAACGTTCCCAAATTTGCTACTCTTAACGATACGAAAAAGCAGGTATTAGAGTTAAATGAGAAATTGCAAAAAGAAATTCAGAAAAGAAAAGAAATTGAAAAACAAAACCAGGAATTGCAGTGTCAATTAAATCAAATAAAAACATCTACAAATGTGGGTGGTAGCACTATTAAACGTTATAGCCTAAGTGCAGATAGAAGTCAAGCTAAACTAAACGGTATCAAAAAGGACATTCCACATAATCTTTGTGTACGGAAAGTTGAAATGAAGAAAATTGTAAACAAGGATGCAGTACAACAAAATCCTATAGTAGTAAGAAGAAAAGAAGGTAAAAAACCCGACAAAGTACAGGTGTCAAAGCCAAAAGTAATTAGAAATGGGTTTCATAAAAACGGCGTTTTAAATGGACTAAATAATGTTTCCAGCAATGGATATACGAATAAATCAGTGAATAACAATGTATATGATATCCTAGAAAAACTTCTCAGCTCTGGTCAGCCTATAGATCATGATGTAGAAGAAGATATGTTGAGCTATTTTACTCTACCAAGTCGTGACAAACCTAGACCAATCGAGTCGAATCATATAAGACAAGCTGCTGGGGATTCAATCTCAAATAGTCAAGCTTCTTTGTACAAATACATGGAGGAACTAAGGAGTGACAAAACATAACCAAAAAACCGGTTCTACTACGATATTGGATAAATTATATTTAAGAACATAAAATGGTTTTTGCTTCGTTTTCTAAATACCTCTAAAAGTGAATACGGTAGGAAAACAGTAACAATGTAGTAGAGTAATAGAATAAAGAAGTTTTTTTTCATATTTTTCTCTTCCACATCAACTGATTTCTGTCATAACTGGGTCTGAGTTAAATTTCATATGAATAAAATATTTACAAATGAAGTATGTTTTATTTGTGTTAAAATTATTTGATAATATATATTATATATATATATATATATATATATATATATATATATATATATATATATATATATATATATATATATATATACGGTGGTCCAAAAGAAACCAGAATTTTGTTTTTGCCCTGTTACTTATTTGTTACTTGACCGATTTCATTTGTTTTTTGCTTGTTTAAAAGAGAAATAAATAAGCTAGAGGCTCAAAAATTACTAACGACCTTTAAATTTTTGCAAATTTTAGACGCATCCGCCATCTTGAATTTCTTTAAAATGTCAAAAATTTATGCTTGAGCCTCTAGCTTATTAACTTATGTTCTAAACTAGCCCAAAACAAATACAATCGGTGAAGTAACAAAAAAGTTACAAAGGAAAAACCAAATTCCAGTAACGGTGAAAAACATTTCATTTGGCGCATTGACCGTTATAATGACCTTTAGTAAATTGCTGATATCTCACGTGTTTTTTAACCGATTTTGCTCACCAAAGTCTTGAATTACTCAAAAGTGAATAGACTTTAGGATTATGTGAAAATCAAATCTACAGGTTGTCACAAAAAAGTTCCAACGCCTTTTTAATTATGGTAAATTTTAGGCGTATCCGCCATATTGAATTTCTTTAAAATGTCAAAAATTTATGTTTGAGCCTCTAGTTTATTTATTTCTCTTTTAAACAAATGAAATCGGTCAAGTAACAAATAATGTTACAGGAGAAAAACAAAATTCCGGTTTCTTTTGGACCACCCTATGTAGATATATATCTATGTATATATATATATATATATATATATATATATATATATATATATAATATAAATATGTATATATATATATATATATATATATATATATAAATATGTATGTATATATATATATATATATATATATATATATATATATATATATATATATATATATATATATATATATATATATATATATATATATGTATATGAAATTATTAAACTCGTTCTGTTGGACTTGCATTGTCTTTATTATTTCGGTTTCACAGCGTTTCGAATAGTAACTATCACCAATCGTTTTCAAGTGTAAACTGAATTTGAAGTTAAATATAATGTAATTTATTTGCGATTTGTTTACAATTTTCCAAAAAAATCTGAAAGGTATTTTATAAGTAAAAATTTAAAATATTTCTTATTGTTTTGTTTTGCACGTTTTTTTCACTCTTATTATAATCAAAATTAATTAGGTATACATAAATAGGGAAAGTATTGTAATTTTTATTGGTTTTAGTATAAAAAGTTATTCTCCATTGAAAGTTCTGCTTATATGAAAAATAAAACTGGTTGAAAAAAGTTGTTGACACCTTCAGGATGAATACAAAATTATAAATGCGACTGGGGTTTATAAAATGTGTAGATAAGCCCAAATTGTACTTAGTTGATTTATTTCACTACTAATCATTTATGTATCACAATATAACAATAAAAAGGGCATAATTTTAGATATACTCGGTGTTTTTGTAATGTTTCTAGAATAAAACCTACGAACAATTATTTTCCTACTCATCCATATGAGCAGATAGGGTTGGCCCAGTATTCCCAAGTCATCGGGAAATTTCCCCATTCGTGGGAAATTTTGAACTAATTCAATGTTTTTTTGTTTGGAAATTTTGATTATAAAATGGTTCAGAATACTTCAGTGCATTACAGTGTCTCGCATAGTGCTCTTTAAGCTGAAGAATGAGACTGCGTCTCTTTTAAAATCTAAAATGGCATCTAAATTTGTATAATATAAATAATTTGTAAAAGAAACAAATTATTTGTATCCCTCCCTTTATCAATATTTTTTTAATTACTACCAGTAAAGTCCTCATAATATGGCATTTTTTTTTTAGTAATTGACTGGGAAAAATACCTTGGTTAAAAATTAAAAACGTTAATCAGTGATTTATCTTACCTGCCATGTTTGACATTAAAAAATATTTATTTGTGAAAAAGTCACCCTTCGAAATTTTTTCAGATCTTTACGTTTCAGGTTGTTATTTCAATTCCGTCGGTCTGTCTGTCTGTTCGCGACATAGCTAAAAAACAACTTACGCGATTGACTTCAAATTTTTATTAATAAAAAAAACTATTTATCCAAGTTATCTGAAGTATTATGGAGGAACCAAAAAATGTTGGTAATCGGGAAGAAATCACTCTCTCAGGTTTTACATATCTTCACGTATTAGCGTGCCTAGGTGTGAAAAAATATGTTTTATCAATTCCGTTGGTCCGTCTGTCGGTTTGTCTGCCTGTCTGTCAGTTCGTGTCATAACTTAAAAACTACTTAAGTATCAAATTCACTTCAAACTTAATGGTCAAAAATTAATGGTTATGTGGGGATATATTTGGTAAAAATCTAGTATGCGGGAACAAGATGGCGATCTAGTAAAACATTACAAAAACCTATTACTTAATTACTAATTATGCAGTTTGCCTTAAATTTTATAAATATCAAGTGGTACATAGGAATGAACTGGTAACATTTTGATATGAATATAAGATAGCAAAACAAAATGGCGGCGTAATAAAATATTTAAAAAAGTAGCCTGAAAAAAAACTACATATTTGATTAATTTCAAATGTTGGGCAAGCATTAAGTATGATATAAGTAGAGATAAACTGGTAAAATTGTTGTACGAATTCAAAATAGCGGAACAAAATGGCGGCCAAATAAACTTAAACAAAAATTAACGTAAAAATAATATTATTCAATTAACTTTATATTAAAAAAATAATTAAAAATTATGTAGGGATAAATTGAAACGAATTCAACATGACGTAACAATATGGCGGTGTGTGTCAATGTAAAAACTACTTTATTTTAAATTATACCCAAGAATCAAATGTGGCATAGGCAGAAATTGGTAAAATATTTGTAGAAATCCAATACGATGGAATAAATTGGCGTCCAATAAAAATGTTTGAAAAGAGAAAAATTGGGCCACTCTTTACTATTCCTAATAAAAGGAAAGATTCATAACGAGGGAAGTTCCGGATAGCGTAAAGCCATTGTCCAGTATAGAACAGCACATAGTTTCGCTAAACCTGTGTTGAAACGCACTGGCATTTGTTGTACCGACATTTGCCGTATCTAAGCAACACCGACTCTACTAGAAAGCCTGGAAGCGGGCATCGATGAGTCATCATAAGTAGTTTTTCCCGCAATGAACAGCTGGACTTATGACGTCACGGCGGGCATATTGTTAGGCACTGTAATGTCAATGTTCACTTTTGGAAGTTTGTTTACATTGAGTAATCGTAAAACAAGTTCTTTTTTCTTAGTTTTTCAAGTGAATGTTTAGTTTTTGTTAGATGTATGTATACTTACGAATAATTACAAGTGTATATTGGTGATTTCTAATAAATGAAGCTTGATTTTTACTTAAATAACCATATAGATGTGTGTATTTTGCCTATGATTCAATTTTTACTTTTTAGATTATTATAGCAACGAAATCAGTTATCAGATTCTCAACAATAATTCAAGCTTTTGCAAAGAAGAAGAAAACGCAGTAGATTCAAACCGGGTGAAAGACCTGGTTTTGATGGGGAACTTCCTATAATCAAAGGCAATGCTCTTTCAAGGATAAGAGAGATCGTGTTTAGAAGGTTGAGGTAAGCGCTCTTTATACATTTTAGGCACATATTCATATTGCAAAAAATATTTATTGTATTAAAACAGTATTTAATTTTGAAACCATTGTTACTGATTTTAATATACTTTGTCAATAACATATTTTTGAATTTGTTACCTGCAGATTAAGCTTGATGAATGACAGTGAGGAATCAATGCGCAAATGATCTAAGAGGTCAATTGTTGTGTCATCATATGGCTACATTGCTAATATTTGCATACCACAGTATATCCGTAACAGATGGGGTAAAAACCATAGATGATTGGTAGAAAATGGTACACGGAAGAAAAAATTTCTGAAATATGCCAGAAAACAGTAGGCCAATTGCCAAATGAAACCTGGTTAATCGCAAGGAAGACCATTTGACTTCCAGGAATTTTGGTTCTGTCCTCTATGATAAATAAAAGATTCCCACATTCATTATATAAACTCACAAGTAATAAACATTTTAATTTAATAATTATTCATTCAGTGGGTATTGTATAAATTACATGTTAAAAAGTTATTTACCACAAACATCATGAAACAGATTAATTTTGTATATTTTGCAGCCTTCTCAAATCAAAATACTTTTTTGTTCGACTGAACCCAGCGTAATAATTTTTAGCTTCTTGGGAGTCGGATATGTTTTGTAGGTGATTGTGGTCATAATCGATTCTACACGTCATTTAAATAAATTGTTTATCAGTAATGTCACTGCATTGCCCCCTCCCTATATTTTGGAAAATGTCTTCTAATCGCTGAACCACTTGCATACGCCCTTGGCAGTTAACTTGAGCTAGGTCATATGGAATGACATTTTTGTAAACTTACTAGTAAAAGCTGGTTCGCAATTACCCATTAAAGAAGTCGAACTGAGAATTGTATGCCTTATTAACTGAAAAATATTAAAAGGATGATTTATTCAAGTGTTTATAAAAATTTAAACTGGTTTTTTTTTGTATAAAAATGTATGAATATTTTTTTGACAAAAATAGGACAATTATTAATTACTGCTTATGACAATATCTGAATATTTCTGAATATGGCTATTTCCAATCTGACATTTGCAGACTGAATATTTATATGCTGCCTCTGTCTTTTTTTATTCATTTCAGTAAGAAATACTTTAGATGGCATAAAGACAATACAATGGGTCAAGAACACAAAACTAATAGGAATATTTGAAAAAAAACCGAAATTCTACCGTTACTCCCACAACATTGTGGCTTGATAAGCGTGGATTTATTGGAGGGAGTACTGGTGGCCTAGGGGAAAAGATTATATATATATATATATATATATATATATATATATATATATATATATATATACCTTTAACTATATTCTTATGGAATTTTCTTGGGTATTTGGTTCACTGAATTAATTGGCAAGTTTTAGAGATCGGCAAATGTTTATTTCATAGCGTGAGTTCAAAACGTTTCAACCATATTTTGGTCTTCATCAGTTGTGTGTAATGAGATATATAGATAAGTCACGGCACAGAAAATTACAATAATTAAAAAAATTTTTTTTAACCAAAATCAAAAAGAGGAATTTTTTTCAGCTTACCTAGCAATTAAAACATTATCCGAGATTTAAATGTCGGCATTTTAACATATTTCCATACACCACGGTTCGTTACAATTAATGCTAAAATTAAAATAATACATATATGTCACATAGCACAGAACATTTAAACGTATTACACCGTAAACAAGTATACGAACAGTTAAAATGGTACTAAATTCATATATAAGAACCGATTCGTACTGATTTTATTTGTTTTGATGCTTTTTTTTTTTTCGTTTGAACCTCGAAAGAAAGGAAGTATGTGAACGTAAATTTGATTTTTTCTGGCATAGCATATACACACACACACACATATATATATATATATATATATATATATATATATATATATATATATTTTAATTTAAGTAGATACATATCATTTTTAAGTGGAAATAAAAAACTGTAAAATATATTTTTTTTATCATAGTCACTACAATAAATTATATGTAATAACATTTTTAAAGAAACCTTTATCTTGTCTTTAATTATAAAAAAGTACTTTTAGTCAGTTATATAAATATAATATAGGCAACAAAAAGTAATTTTATAAATCAGCATTGGGAAAATTTAGTTATACAGAATAACTCTCTATAGAAGTCTAAAGTATATTACATAAGTTTTGAAAAAACTTTTTCAAACGAGGTAGGTCATAGGAAAAATAGTAAACTATTTTTCTTACAACCACAAAGAGTCTTCAGTACGACTTATTTACTTCTTAACACTAGTATTGAAACACTGAGTAACTGATTTGAAATAGATAAAAGAGCCTAGCTTTTTTTACTTACCATCTTTCAAATAGGTACTATAGTGTTGAAATTTTTTTTAACACACGTGTAATATAAACCACTTTCTGGTGTAAACAGTGCTTTTTTTGTCAGTTTCATATGAAGCTGCATGACAAAAAATTTTGTCTAACAAATTTATTTTAATTCCAATTTGTAGGAAAACATAACGCAACAGAACCTGCCTCTGTAAAATTAGTTGAAAAGAGAAACAATCAGTTTTTTAATGAATTTTCTAGTTTTTGTAAAACCTTTTTCCTTTCCTGTCAGAGGAAAGATTTTCTGAAATAATATTCTATTATTTATTATGACAAACCAGCATACCAAATATTTTTAACAAAATGAAACAATATCTACATTTTTATCACAGACTAATTAACAGATAAACAAATATATACATATATACATATTTACAACTTAAACTAAGGAAAAGAGACTAATATAATATATAAAAATCTAATAAGATTTTATCAAAATCGAAGAATAATAAATATATAAAATATACTATGTGACATATATTTAGATTGATTCTATTTTTGCTCAGAATCTGCAAAAAATGCAAAGTTTCACTTAGCTCATACACAGCCCAACTCGTGAAAAGTGAATTGTTTAGACAATATTTTTATTAATTTCGAAATAAATGGGGTTGAAAATGGGATGTTCTGATTGTTAAGGCTCAGATTGTGGAAGTGGAAACTGGAATTTGTCTTAATGGGAATGCAGACGTATAAACGTATATATAATCAAGTTAAACATCAAACCTTTCATAATTACCTTTCACAAGAAAACTCGCAAAATGTGTATGAGGCTGATCTAGTTGAGATTTAACATTTTTTCATGAGACTTTTCATTACCTTTACGACCTGTGCTTTCCACTAAAATTAAATAATAACTGGGGCTACATAAATTTAATATGAATGGTTGGGATACTAAAGAGGTAAGTGCAGTAAAGCAAACAGTTATGTTATGCTATGAATGCTTTTGTTGGCAGTTGGAGTAAAACCTTCTCTTTTTTTGCATGAAGCCACTTCTTTCGACTTTCTTCGTCCATTGGAAACCCAAAAAATTAGGTACACAACAAATAAAGGGCATTGTTCTAAATTCACATATTTCATTGCAAATCCACTTTTTATTAGAATTCAAGTGTTAACCTCACTCCCACAAACTTCTATTTTGACGAAAGTTTTATAGCACCAGTCTCAAAACTAAACCTGAAATAAATTATTTATGTTTGAGAAGTTCATCATCTAAATGCAATTTCTTATTTTGCGTCCAACTTGATGCAAAGTTTATCTAGTTTCCACAATTTAATGTAAAATATTTTTAAATTGAATTATTTTGTTAAGATAATACATATTTATTTACTTTTTAATAAAATCACAACTGAGAAAACCCCTTTTTTCTTTTTCTATATCCCCCTTTCTAAAAACAAATAGAATATTTTCATTAAATTAACTGAAATAATCAAAGTAGCTTATGAAAACAATGGATTAAGAGATTTATCCAACGATTCTATTAAAAATAGTGCACTGATAGTTTAATTCGGCTGTTTGCACTTCACAACGATTAAATATACCGTACTAGTCGAAACGTTGTGAAGAAATCATAAGTATTGTAATCGTGAAAAAATCACACTCCGAGATTTTTTCAGATCTTCACGTTTTAGGGTTCCTAGGTGACGAAAAGCATGTTTTATCAATTACGTCGGTCTGTCTGTCTCTCTGTTTGTTCGCGGCATAGCTAAAAAACTACTTACGAGATTGACTTGAAATTTTGGTCAAAAATTAAGGGTCATATGGGGATGACCTGGTAACATTTTGGCAAAATTCCAATAGGGCGAAACAAAATGGCGGCTTAGTGAAATGTTAAAACATTTATTATTACAAAACTACTCATCCAATTTATCTCAAATTTTACAAAAACATTATTAGCAAGTATTATGTTGGAATCAACTGGTAACATTTTAGTACGAATCCAAGATGGCGGAACAAAATGAAGGCTTAATAAAATATTTAAAAATTCAGCCTGAAAAAACTGCTTAATGGTTTTATTTTAAATTGTGTGTTATAACTAATTGTGGTATAGTGACCAACTAGTAAAATAGTGGTACTAATTCAAGATGGCCGAACATATTGGCGGCCATCTTGAATTAGTACCACTATAGTTTGTAATAGATGCAAAAAAATATTGTTTTATCAGCTCCATCGGTCCGTCTTTCAGTCTTTCTGTTTGTCTGTCTGTCTACTACTTCGTGGCATAGCTTAAAGACTACTTACCAATTGACTTCAAATTTTGGTCAAAAATTAAGGGTCATATGGGGATCGCCTGGTAAGATTTGGGTACAAATCCAATATAGCGAAACAAAATGGCGGCCTAGTGAAATATTTAAAAAATCGGCCTGAAAAACTACTTACTGAATTGATTTCAAATTGTGTGCCATTGCTAATTGTGGTATAGGGGTCAACTAGTAAAACTGAGGTATTAATTCAAGATAGCAGAACAAAATAGCGGCCAAATAAAATGTTTTTAAGCATGAAAAAAATCACTCTCTCCGGTTTTACATATCATCATGTTTTAGCGTTCCTAGGTGCAAAAAAATGTTTCATTAATTCCGTCGGCCTGTCTGTTAGTTCGCGGCATAGCTTAAAAACTAACCCGATTGACTTCAAATTTTGATACAAAATTAAGAGTCATGTAATATTGATTACCAGTATATATTATGCAAAAGCTATTTGTCGAATTTATTTCAAATTTTGCATAAACATCAAGTATTATGTTGGAATCAACTGGTACGATTTTGGTACGAATCTAAGATGGCGGAACAAAACAAAAAACTATTAATGATTTCAAATTGTGTGCCATAACTAATTGCGGCGTAGGGCTTAACTAGTAAAAGTGTGTTACTAATTCAAGATGGTGAAACAAAATTGCGGCCAAATAACATTTTTGTATCGTGAAAAAATCATCCTTTCAGGTTTTACATATCTTCACATTTCAGCGTCCCTAGACGCCAAAAAACATGTTTTATCAATTCCGTCGGTCCGTCTTTTTTATATTGTCGACGTTTCGGAACCAAATTTGTGCATCTTCAGGACACTTATATAGATCCTATATCCTGAATGAAACTCATATTCTGTACCTACTCCTTTGGACCGCAAATATTTCCTGGATATTAAGTTTCTAAATGGTTTTCGTACACCAACCTCTCGTTGTCATCTTACAGTGGTGTATTATTTGGGGCTAGGCTCCAGTAAAAAAACAAAAGTCTATTTTTTAATAGTCGACGTTTCGCAATTTTATTGTTGCATCCTCAGGACACATATATAGATTTTATATCCTGCATAAAACCCATATTATCAGTCTTTATCTACTCCGTTGAATTGCAGATATTTCCCAGATCTTAAGTTTCTAAATGGTTTTCGTTAACGATCTTCTTGTTGTTAGAGTGGTATATTATTTGGGGTTAGTAAATATCTGCAGAATAACAGAGTAGGTAATGAGTCATAATATTAATTTTATGTAGGATATAAAATCTATGATCCCAAATAATACACCATTTTAACATAACAACAAGAGGATCATTAACGAAAACGAGTTAGAAACTTAATATTTCGGAAGTATCTGTGAACTAGCGGAGTAAGTGAAGACTGATAATAGGGGTTTCAATTTAAGATTGCGAAACAAAATGGCGGCCTAATAGAATTTTTAAAAAATCAACGTAAAAAAATCTTGTTCGATTCAGTTTGCAGTGAAAATGGGATAAACTGGTACGAATTCAACATGACGCAAAATGGGTATGTGTCAATCTCAAAACTACATATTGAATTTATTTTATTACTGCCAAAAGTCAAGTGTAGCGAAGGTAGAAAGAAAATGGTAAAATATTGGTAAGAATCCAATATGATGGAACAAATAAAAATGAAAAGACAAAACTAACTAAATTGGGTAATACTTCCTATCAAATGGAAAAAAATCATAACGAGGGAAGTTCCGGGTAAATAAATTTACCGATTTTTTGATTAGCTTTCACTAAACACACTGCTCGCATTCTATAGCATATAATTTATAATTTATCTCGAATAAATATTAACAAAGAGTAAAGTTTACACAATTTTAAAATTTATCTCAAAAACTAATTTTGCAACGATATTTAAATGCGTATAATATATTTTGCAAATATATTTAACTCAGCCAAGGATATTTGGCAAAAGCACAAATTTACCCTTTCTTCCGCTCTCCAGATCCATCATGTTCAAAGCAGGAAAGACAAATTGAATTGGCCTTACACAAACGGAAAAATAAAGCACTAAATCAAAACCGAAATTGAGGGGCTCACATGTTTTTTCGATTCGCAGAGACCCGACAATACGGAACTCAGTCTCAAGTGTCCGATGGTCTATTTATATGCAGATAAACTAGGCACCCCGAATACAAATTCAAGGCCGCTCAAAGTAAGATGTAAGATTTATTAATTTGCATATCCGTCTCTCAGTTCCAAGTTGTTTGAAGTCAGCCACGATACTCTCTAAATTATTCATAACAGGTCTGTACGGTATATGTGCGTAAAGTATAAGTTATCTTCGCCCGTATAATTGGGTTTCTATAGAGATGAAACTAATAACTAATTTACAGATGATGGTTTCTGAATTCGCAAGGGATATACTTAGGAAAACAAGCGAATACGTGATAAGGTGGTTCGGCGACATAAGGAGTGAAGATCTTCCTGTTTCGAGTAACAGAATTCCGTCAGAATGATATGGAATATTGATCGAACAGAATTGTATTTACCTGCGAGTTGGAATTATCTTTATAAAAACATTAAGTTAATTTTTTTTAACTTTTACAATAAAAGTGTTTTTAAAGTCACTCTAAAGTAAATTAAGATACTAAAACAAAATGTAACAAACGTGCCACATGCAGGTAAATAATATAAGCATGTTAGTTATTTTCTGTATACATATGTCCACTTAAGACTGAGTTAGAAATAAATACAAAAAATTGTAGAACAAGATAAAACCGCCTATATGGTTGTGCAGTAACTTTTCTGTCTAGCAAATTCATTATTTATACTTTTTCTACTTCTTTATTCATTAAAAATAACTTTTTTGTGCCTTTGATACATTGTACGGACAAATTAAAGTACCACCAAATTTCATGGTTCTATATTAAAATCGATTTGGAAGAGCTCCGGAATTTGACATTTATCAGCTGTTAACATCAAAAAGTCGGTTCCATTCTTACCTTTCTTTGGCTTTAATTTCGTATAACAAACGTTTTTCACAACATCCTGTGTATTGTAGATGAAAACAAGATAAGTTGAAGATATTAACGTTTATATAAATGCCTGCTATTTTATTTAGGTTTAATTTAGTAAAGTAGCGTAAACATTTTTGGCGTTGAATCGTAGCAAGCATATTTCGAGATATAGGGCAATATTAGGAATTTCAAAGGATATTTTTAATTAGATTCATAAAAGTCAAAATTGGCTAGATATGTACAAAAATAGGAACATATTAAACATTTAAGGGAGAACCTATTCCGCTAGCCTCTGGTCCCACAATATACAGGGTGTTTTTATTGTTACAATTAATTGTAACTTTTCTAACTAAAACCTCATAGTTTTTAAGATATCCTGTAATAAAAACGTGAACTGTTGGTTCTGAGATAGAAGAAGTTTTGCCTTGGCTATGTCTTGGTAACATTTCATAAGTCTAACTTTGCTGGTTTAAGCATCACTATACATGTTTTTTCACTGCATTTTTGCATTACAAATAACTAAATAATTTCTTTCTCAAACACGATTTAACGATAGATAAAGGTAGCTATTAGATTTCTAGGAGGCATCTATTTTTACTTAAAAATTTAAATTTGAGTTGATCGAACTTAACAAAAAATAATATACTTTTAAAAGTAAAACTAATATTAAATATAATAATAACTGATATTTGACAATAAAACTAAAATCCACACTATATAACAATCTTCTCTTTTGATTTATTAATATTATTTAAAAATTGTTCTCGCGAGAATACAATTAATCATCTGAGTAAGGTAAAAAATAGGTAAATTAACCTTTACCCTTGTTTACGTATAGATAGTTGTTCAACGCTGAGTTAGTACTGGACATCACTACTAGATGGCGAGTTCACCAAGTGTGTTCTCTCATACAATTTTACTACTAAAGACGTGGTGGGATAGGGGAACAAACCCCTGATTTTCGAAAAGGCAGCGTTGTCAAAGTGAACTTGTTATGCCAACAATAAAATATAACTGCCTTTAAGATTTTATGTTTTTTTTTGTTCGAAAGTTATTATCCTTGTTTATATATGCCCATCTGTAAACAAGATTACTATCTTTTTTAGATGATGTAAGTGCGCTGATAAATGTCATAATAACTGATAACACGACTTTCGACAGCTAATTGGATATTCAATTTCGGCAACACAGCGTGGCCGCTATTGATCAACCGAGCATAGCAAAACTCGCAAAACTACCGCAAAAAATAATCCGTCTAAAGATAAAAATAGACAACAAACTAAAGCCATACATTTTCTTGGAATGTTACTCGTATTATTCCTTTCAGTTACAAAGTTGGTTTTGTTGTTTGTAGTGAAATAGATTTAACCAATATTAAGAACACAAGATAATTCTGAATTTTGTTTTGGGAGATACCTATTTAATTAAGTAATTAGGTACTCGATACATTTGATTGTTTAAATTCAAATTTTGAAAATTGCTGTTACTTATTAATGTCTAATGTAGAGCTGTATAACAAAATTTTAACTTTCTAAAAATATCAACGGTCCATGTGCTTTTAAAAAATCTCGGCCGTCCACACTATGAAATAAATGCTTTAAAAAAATAATGGAAAATGTCTAATTTAATTTTAAAGAGGGCTGCAAACCCTTTTTAAAATTATATCATTAGAAAAAACACTAGTGTGGCCTGGAAAAAATTCCTGGTCTAAAATTTTACGCAGAAATATAGGCAAGGTGTTAAAAAAACAACGCCCCCGTAAAAAAAGCCATTTGATGTCTTTTCTTTCATTTCGGGTTGTATATTTTGTTATGTCGTGTTTGTTCTAAATAGAGTATATTTTAAATTTAAAATCGCACTATAGAACATTATTATCATAAAAATAGCAAAAAATATGTAGTGACAGGAGTTCATAAATAGTTTGTTTTGGAGATCTCTGGTGTTAAAAATACATATTTTTAACATACCGGATGACGTAGGAGACATCTAATAGTCCGCGTTATTTTTTTGTTTTATGTTTAAGCATATCAATTTGAAATTTTTCACACGTATGTTATTCAATACAAGGAAAATTGTTGATGAAAAAAAAACATTAAATACTATTTCCGGTTTTACTGAGTTTGGTGGCTGAACAGCCATTTTTTGAAAATTAGCCATTGCAGCTTTATGAAAAAAAAATCAGTCACAATCAAATACTTGTTTTAAGCAGCTCGAAATGAACTTATGTATTTGTTAATTTTTTTAAAACACTTCGAACTAAAAACTTTTGGGTAACGGTAACAATAAATTTTATTATTTTTATTTTACTTCTTGTTTCGTTAATTTAGTTTAATATTTCTAGAGGCAGCAAATGGCCATTTTGAAAATAAAAGTTAATATGCTATATATCTTTAAAAATTCCGTTATGAGTCTTTCCCTTTATTAGGAATAGTGAAGTATGACCCAATTTAGTTCGGTACATAGTGATTTAATAACACATATATACCGTCTTTTCAAACAATTATATTGGGCTTAGACTAATTCTAAGACATTGGCACCATTTTGCTCCACCATATTACATTGACACACACCGCCATTTTGTTCGATCATAGTGAATTCGTACCAGTTTATCCTTCTAACACAGTTAATTTTTCTGCAAAATTTAAAGTCAGTTGAATAAGAAAATTGTTTGGTGATTTTTTAAAAATTTTATTTGACCGTCATTTTATTTCGGCGTCTTGGATTCATACCAAAATGTTGTCAGTTGATTTTCTCATAATACTTGATTTTTGTGCAAAATTTGGATCAAATTGTATAAGTAGTTTATTAGTAATCATTTTTTTACCGTTTCACTAGGCTACCCTTCTGTTTCGTCATATTGGATTTTTATCAAAATGTTACAAGGTCACCCTTAATTTTTGACCAAAATTTGAAGTCAGACGGATTAACAGTTGTTTAACTATGCCAAGAACAGACAGACAGATCGATGGAATTGAGGAATATTTTCGGCATTCAGACACCCTAAAACGCAAAAATCTGAAAAAACTTATGTATGATTTTTTCACGTTTACAATCCTTTACGAGGGAAGTAAAAAGGTAATTCTAATGCAAAAATAACTGGAAAAATCGGTAATTTTCCTTTACCCGGAACTTCCCTCGCTATGATTTTTTTCCATTTGTTAGGAACAGTGAAGTGTGACGAACAGTGAAGTGTGACTGTACATAGTCAGTGTGTACTGTCTTTTTAAACATTTTTATTGTGTAGCATTTTGTTTCATCATATTGGATTCCTACCAATATTTTTTTATTTTTTTCTACCTATGCCACACTTGACTTCTAAACATAATGTAACATAAATTCAATTAGGTTTTACATCGACATTCCGCTATTTTGTTACGTCATATTGAATTCATTCCAGTTTATCCCATTTTCACGTTTAATTTTTCTGCAAAATTTAAAGTCAATTGAACAAGATTTTTTATCTTGATTTTAATTTTGTTTTTTTTTTTAAATTTATTCGGCTGGTATTTCGTTTCAATATCTTAAATTCGTATCACAACTTTACCAATTTATCCCTATATCACACTTAATTCTTGCACAAAAACTGAAATTAATTTAATAAATAATATTTTCAGTCTGATTTTTTTAAATATTTTATTAGGCCGCTATTTTGTTTTATTATTTTGGATCCATATCAAAATGTTACTAGTTCATACCTATGTAACACTTAATTTTGTGCAAAATTCGAAGTTACTATCCAAATTAGTTTCTTTAGTAATAATTTTTTTAAATTTCTAAATGATATTCGTTACCGATCCTCTTGTTGTTATATTACAGTGGTGTATTATTTGCGGTTAAGATCCAGTAACAAAAACAAAAGTCATTTTTTAAATTGGCGACGTTTCGCAACTGCATGAAAACCGAATTATCAGTCTTTACCTGCTCCGTTGGTTCGGAGATATTTCCTAACCTCAAAAAATAGACCACTCTTAACATAACAAGAGGATCGTTAAGAACCAGAGAACCATTTAGAAACTTAATACCTGGGAAATATCTGCGGACCAAAGGAGAAGGTAGACTGATAATATGGGTTTTATGCAGGATATAAAATCCATATGTGCCCTGAGGATGGACCAATAAAGTTGCGAAACGTCGAAATTTAAAAACATATTTTTGTTTCTTTTACTGGATCCTAACCTCAAATAATACACCACTCTAATATAAAAACAAGAATATGGCTAACGAAAACCATTTAGAAACTTAATATCTAGTGATGGTAGGTTTCATGCTGGCTATAGAATCTACGTGTCCTGAGGATGCAACAATAAAGCTGCTCCGAAACGCCGACCATTTAAAAAAAGGCTTGTTTTTACCGGAGCTTAACCCCAAATAATACACCAGTCTAACAATTTTTTTTTAACATTGTTTCGCCATATTGGATTTTTACGAAAGTATTATCAGGTTCATTCCCATATAACCCTTAACTTTTGGTCAAAATTTGAAGTCAATAGTTAGTTTAGTTTTAGTTTTTAAGTTAAGCCGTATAGTTAGTTTTAACCCCCCCCCCCCCTATTTATACTCCACTGGCGAGAGAGACAAGAGAGGGTCTCTCTTGAGCGAGAGAAGGGCATTCTCGGCGGGAAAAGAGGACATGTTTTTCTCTTGTTTCGAGACGAAACGAGGGAGGCCTTCTTTTGTCTTGAGTAATTACTAGTGCAATTTTTATAATCTATACACTCAAGCACTCCTCTTAAGAGTGCAAATCCACGCTATAAAATTTCTCGTGCTCATTTTTCGAACTCAAACCTCAAGCGCCACTCTGTAGATGACGCATCAATGTCGGAATCCGATTATTTTTTAATTTTTTCCAAAATAGGCCATATAAATAAATTAACACGTTCAATATTTAATGTTATAACATATTTATGTACAAACATTACATAAAATCTATCAAATGCTATGCAAATAAGTAGTTTCACTTTTAACGGAAGAATTCAAATATTTCAGAAAACGCTTAACAGTGACGCAACATTGTGGTATCCCCTCCATCCCAAGCAAATAACTTTAGGAGTTTTACATTCCTTTGATAGAAAATTCAAAATATTGCACATGACATGTATTTCTTGCCTCGTTGATATATCTATCTTTGTTGCGAAATAAAATAAAACGAGAGAGTGCTGTTAAAGAATAACTCTTTTACAGACTATATTATTTATGATCTCCCCTATTGACTGTTTTTTTAGCAGCTAGCCGAAGTAATAATTGCAAGGCCTTTCGACTTTCGGCACCTTTTGGTGTTTGCCGATAAAAGCAAGTTTTTTTAATATCTAAATACCCGGAATATTGGTTTCCTTATATTTTTATGAACATGATTTTATAACAGCTTGAGTCTTGGGTTGAGAATTTACTGTTTGTTTATTATAGGTGTGTTTTAAAATGACAAGTACTTGTATTTTTAAAACGTCGACGTTTAGTTTAGAACTTCTGACTCTTGTGACTGTGTCTAAGCTTTCTAGATATTTGTTTATTAGTTCCTGTCTTACCTGTATAATTAGGATATGTGTAATGAGTGTAAAGGGCGTAAAAATACGAGAGCAGCAACGCCTTGGCGCCGAACTGCAAAAAATTTTGCAGAATAAGGTAAGTTCAAATAATATAACTATAGGTGCTCGATTTTGAGACCATTCATCGATTTGAAAAATTAGAAATGGACAATTACTGATTACAGTGCATACATATTAAAAATATCAACATATTTTTTACGTTTGGGACTACTTATATAAACTTTTATCTGTATGTCCATGCTATAGTAATTTTTTAGAAGGTACATGGTGGATGTATTTCTGAAGTACATATCTTTTGTTTGAAACTTAAAATAGCCCAACTTTGAAGGAGGAAGACTATTTTGTTTTCAAACAATGATGAAAATAAATAAAACTAATTAATGTGTTTTTATAGGTACCTAGGCAACACGATTCTTTTAGAATTTTCTGGTTCATTTTTATTTCATATTCATAGTTTTATACATGAAGTGAATTCTCTCTGAAATTCACATAAATACCTATGGTTTTTATATTTGTAAAATTTAAATATGTTTTGTAGGATTAATTTTAAATTTTAACTTTTAACAAAGATAGTGTACCTTCAGGGGTATAGTAATTCGGTAGGTATACAAAATTTCCTGTTGGTCATATAATTGTGGTAGAAATTAAAAGCTCATAAAACTAGACACTTTTTATGCAACACTAATACTTTCATAGTGGCAGTCTCATAATGCTGGCTGATGCAATTTAACTCGCCGGATCCATAACAATCTGTGCAAGAATAAAGCTTTTAGTTATCAGTATTATATTGATCCTTTTTATGTGACTTCCACTTAGAAAGTTTTGCTGTTGCAGACAGTAGCAGGCTTTAACAGCGTATACCCCCACAGTTATCATATCACAAAGAGAAAGTTATTGGGAAGCAACTTTTTATCGGTACCTAATTTACTAAAGCATTGCTTTCTAGTGAGAAAATAATTCTTGCGCATGGCTATGCATATGTAATATATTAAATATCGTAGTCTTGTATCTACAAACAAATAAATATTGACCTTTTATATATTCTCAATCTTGACCAAAAATGTACATACAGATTCCTGAATCGCTGGAAAAGTAAGAAAAAATTGGGGATATTAGTTTTCATTTCTCAAGTAATGTAGTGTACTAATGTATGTTACTGTATTTATGTATGTACAGTGTGATCAGTGTATCTTGATAGCATTTTAAATGTTAATAACTTTTTTACTTTTTAACTTATCGGAGTGAACAAAAAAGCAATTGTAGAGTTACTTAAAACTTTTTTTCTGGTTATTAGAAAAACAAAAGACTATTAATTTTACAAGATACCACCATAAGTTGTATTGTTTAAATCGGACACACCTCGGCACACACTCTATACTATATTTACTCCAAATGGAACTCTTCTTGCAGATTAAAATTTTGATATTTGGTTTGTTTGATAACTTTATCTTCAAAGACACCCGATCAATTCAAGAAAAACCATATGAGGCAGTGTGTTAGAGAGAGACGGACAACACTATTACATAGTGGAGTGGATAGGCATCAAACCAGATATAATTATAATCTGCAAGAAGAGACCCATTTGAGGGACATATAATAGGCAGGATGTCCCATTTGAAAAATATAATTTATAGTAATATCTTGTAAAATTGACAGTATTTTTTTTTTGTTTTTTACAAGCTTGGTAATTTATGTAATTTTTTTTAACAAGCATTTGACCCTCCCCACTAATAATATAACAGACTTAATATTTGGACAGCACATATTTAAGATTCTCCCATAAGAGACAATGTTTTAGAGAGGGAGGGATAACCTTGATTTCCTCAAATTTTAAATACTTTTAATGTATGAGTGCATTACATCGTTGGATTTTGGAATGAAAAGGTTTGTTACAAAATAAATTAAAAAATCCAGGTGTGTATTTAAAAGTTGATGAAGGCCCCTCATTTACGAAACATCAGATCCAAAATATGACAGCACCATAAAATTTTAGGATTAAAAAAGTTACTGCATAATTTTAAAAATGCAATATTTTATTCGTTTCTAAATATCTCAAGAACATAATGGCTAGAATTCGCCTGCAGGTGCTATTAGGCTTGTAACGAAATTGTCTAAAACTTTCTATATTTAACCATTTTTCTATCTCTTGCAATAAGCGAAATCTGTTTGGTGTTACATCCTCTCCAAATATTAAAATATAAATTTTCAGAAGTCAAAATCTCAAAAACAAGTAAAGATACTACATACAAATAGCTAGAATCTGGGACAAAATTCAAAACCCAGAAGAAATTGGTGTTTTATTTAAAAAATAAAAGTTGATACCACCACTACGTTTTATACCAATAATGTATATTTAAAAATATTTCTAAAATGTAACAAAAATAAGTAAAGTAAATAAACATCCAAATGTGTATTCCTCTTTTTTTTTAACTGGCATGTTTTTTAATACAGAATTGTTTCTAGTTCAAAATTCCAGGTATTACTAGTATTACTCTGTATTGTCATATTTCTTATCAACTTGAACGAAATTGTGCCATCCAGAACTAGTATTTTATTTGTTAAGGCAGTGTGCAAGTGAACAAATATCACAGGAATAAATACATGTTTATTATTAAATCCATTTAAAAAAAAAGTATACATGGTAAGAAATCTGGCCTACAACACAACTGCCTAAAAAAGATATGGAACCTCTAAGTTTTACACAAATTCAATGAAAATTGAATAATCATTTTAGACAGAAATACGAGCAGAAATATTAAAATACGTAATATTATTTATTGCTTCTTTTTAACATTATCACTATACAAGGTTCAGGTGTTAACATCGATGGTAATTTTCTTTAAATATAATACCATTTTTTTTATTACATGCTTAGTTTTTTAAGGTCTTTCCGAAGGTCTTTCTTATAGCATCAGCGTTTAGTCTAAATAGAAGAAAGAGTTTTTCTGATAAAAAAAAATCGACAAATTCACCTTTACCAACAAGTCTCTTAGTACAGAATTCTCTTACGAGACCACACGGACGACCATATAAAACTGAGGTAGGAGTGCATAATTTCTGCTCTTCTAATTCTCAATCGAAATAGGAAAATATGTTTTTTTTTGGGATCCCGGAACCCTAAAATGTAAAGATCACTAAAAATCTCTTAGGGTGATTTTTTCACGATTACAATACTTCTCTTTTACGGGACCATAAGAAAGATCATACAAAACTGAGGTAGGAGTATACAATTTCTGCTCTAAGTAGAATTATTTTGATTTTACAGCCTTTCTAAATATCAAATTGTCATTTTTCAAATGTCATCTCAAAAAAAAATTGAACTTAGGATTTTTAAATATGTAGAGTCAAAAGCGCAATGTAACAAATAACTTAACATGTGTTAATATTTTTTCAGACATAATAACCTGAATTATTCAAATTTGTGAAAGGCTTTAAAGACACATGATTTAAGTATGCGCTTAAAACTGCAAACAAGAAAAAATATCCTACAACTTGTATCACTGAGATATCAACTAATCAATTTAATGCTCCAAAAATTTTATAAGTATTATTGATCTGATTACTTTTACTACTTTATAGATATTACTTATATATATGTTAAGAGTTATTCTAAGTAAAATAAATATGTTTTTATAATAAAATATATTTTTTGGAATCTGAGTCTTATTATTTCAATTTTTTCACCTCAAATGTATGTCTTAAAATCCACCTGACATTTTTTTCTCTCACCGCTCCCTCAAAAACAAAAGTGTATGCCCCTGGGCATTATCATATAAGTGCCATAGGTATACCAGTCAGTTTACCATGTTGTTAAGATATAATAGCACGTTGGACATGCCAAAGATATTTATAAAGAAAAATAAATAAATTTAGTTCCCTAATATTTCAGATAATATTACAACAGTTTCAACTACTATGTATGCATCTTTTATTGTAGGGATGATATTAACAAGGGCCATATATATTTAACCAGTTTTGCAAAGAAGAGTGGTAATGATGTTGAGAGTTTAAAGTTCCAAGATCAGTCTCCAGGGATATCTTTGTGAGTATAAATTAAGAGATCTTTCAGTAAAATATTTGAAAGTATCACATATTAGCAAAAGTATTCCTAATACAATGTGCCAAATGAATTACGAAAATTTTTTTTTAAAGGTTTAGATAATTCAAGTAGATACTAAAACCCTGACAAAATTGCAATAAAAAAAAAGATTATGCATGCACAAGTGGTGTTTGCTCTGACATGTTTTGTAAGGGCAAACAATGCAAGGTGGCAAAATGTCAGGTGTTGGCTGTAGACACGTTATTCCATAATTTTGGGCACTTGGTTGTACTGTTTTACAACCACATCTAAAAAGTAAAAATTTGTTTGGTATAGGCCGTTCAAATATGTGGGATAGGGAAGGGGTTCACATGAAGAGAAATATAGTTTGATGATGTGAAAAAAAATCTAGCAGCATATAAGAAGACTGACACTTATATAATTCTAACACCACTTTTATTTGTTCTCGATTATTACTGGATTTACTAATATATATATATATATATATATATATATATATATATATATATATATATATATATATATATATATATATATATATATATATATATATATATATATATATATATATATATATATATATATATATATATATATATATATATATATATATATATATATATATATATATATATATATATATATATATATATATATATATATATATATATATATATATATATATATATATATATATATATATATTTATATATTATATATATATATATATATATATATATATATATATATATATATATATATATATATATATATATATATATATATATATATATATATATATATATATATATTATATATTATATATATATATATATATATATATATATATATATATATATATATATATATATATATATATATATATATATATATATATATATATATATATATATATATATATATATATATATATATATATATATATATATATATATATATATATATATATATATATATATATATATATATATATATATATATATATATATATATATATATATATATATATATATATATATATATATATATATATATATATATATATATATATATATATATATATATATATATATATATATATATTTATATATATATATATATATATATATATATATATATATATATATATATATATATACATGAGACTGTTTGATAAAACATAAAACAATATACATGGTTCCTTAATTTAGAATTTAGAATTCATATAAACATGTTTTCTATAGTCTATGTTTTGTTTTGTCTTTGAGATAATGAGATGTCTTAATAAAAAGAAATAATTTTTTATAGATATTTTAAATATATTTCACGACGATTTTGGTCAAGCATTGCAAGTTTGATTGGATGACAAGGGGCTGAAAGTATAAGGATTATAATTATCCATTTCATGGCGTCTGGGGGAAGGGCAACATAGTTCATATTAAAGAAAAAGTAAAGTATGCCACTGGTTTATAAAAAGTTTTTATTTTTGTTTAGATCAAGAGATTAAAACTACAGTTTTTTGAAACTCGCCTTTTTTGTTCTCTCTCTTTACTCTATATTTACAATATCTCAATAATATTTGGTTTTTCATTTTGTAACCTCCATCCAATGTTAAGCTTGTTTTTGGTATGCATTGGAGGAACTCGTCAGAAATTAAAGAAAAACTAAGTAAAATTATTAATTAATTAAAATAGTATTTAACATATTGATTGCAGTAGCTAAAGTTGGTTTTTAAACAACGATGCCTGAAGTATACTGCATTTCATATAGGATTTACTTTAGACATTGCCTCCTTAAGAATTACATTGATCATTAATTTTAGGCTTTTCACCTCAAATGTATGTCTTAAAATCCACCTGACATTTTTTTCTCTCACCGCTCCCTCAAAAACAAAAGTGTATGCCCCTGGGCATTATCATATAAGTGCCATAGGTATACCAGTCAGTTTACCATGTTGTTAAGATATAATAGCACGTTGGACATGCCAAAGATATTTATAAAGAAAAATAAATAAATTTAGTTCCCTAATATTTCAGATAATATTACAACAGTTTCAACTACTATGTATGCATCTTTTATTGTAGGGATGATATTAACAAGGGCCATATATATTTAACCAGTTTTGCAAAGAAGAGTGGTAATGATGTTGAGAGTTTAAAGTTCCAAGATCAGTCTCCAGGGATATCTTTGTGAGTATAAATTAAGAGATCTTTCAGTAAAATATTTGAAAGTATCACATATTAGCAAAAGTATTCCTAATACAATGTGCCAAATGAATTACGAAAATTTTTTTTTAAAGGTTTAGATAATTCAAGTAGATACTAAAACCCTGACAAAATTGCAATAAAAAAAAAGATTATGCATGCACAAGTGGTGTTTGCTCTGACATGTTTTGTAAGGGCAAACAATGCAAGGTGGCAAAATGTCAGGTGTTGGCTGTAGAGACGTTATTCCATAATTTTGGGCACTTGGTTGTACTGTTTTACAACCACATCTAAAAAGTAAAAATTTGTTTGGTATAGGCCGTTCAAATATGTGGGATAGGGAAGGGGTTCACATGAAGAGAAATATAGTTTGATGATGTGAAAAAAATCTAGCAGCATATAAGAAGACTGACACTTATATAATTCTAACACCACTTTTATTTGTTCTCGATTATTACTGGATTTACTAATATTATTAGTAATATATATATATATATATATATATATATATATATATATATATATATATATATATATATATATATATATATATATATATATATATATATATATATATATATATATATATATATATATATATATATATATATATATATATATATATATATATATATATATATATATATATATATATATATATATATTTATATTTATATATTATATATATATATATATATATATATATATATATATATATATATATATATATATATATATATATATATATATATATATATATATATATATATATATATATATATATATATATATATATATATATATATATATATATATATATATATATATATATATATATATATATATATATATATATATATATATATATATATATATATATATATATATATATATATATATATATATATATATATATATATATATATATATATATATATATATATATATATATTTATATATATATATATATATATATATATATATATATATATATATATATATATATACATGAGACTGTTTGATAAAACATAAAACAATATTCATGGTTCCTTAATTTAGAATTTAGAATTCATATAAACATGTTTTCTATAGTCTATGTTTTGTTTTGTCTTTGAGATAATGAGATGTCTTAATAAAAAGAAATAATTTTTTATAGATATTTTAAATATATTTCACGACGATTTTGGTCAAGCATTGCAAGTTTGATTGGATGACAAGGGGCTGAAAGTATAAGGATTATAATTATCCATTTCATGGCGTCTGGGGGAAGGGCAACATAGTTCATATTAAAGAAAAAGTAAAGTATGCCACTGGTTTATAAAAAGTTTTTATTTTTGTTTAGATCAAGAGATTAAAACTACAGTTTTTTGAAACTCGCCTTTTTTGTTCTCTCTCTTTACTCTATATTTACAATATCTCAATAATATTTGGTTTTTCATTTTGTAACCTCCATCCAATGTTAAGCTTGTTTTTGGTATGCATTGGAGGAACTCGCGCAAGGCAGAAATTAAAGAAAAACTAAGTAAAATTATTAATTAATTAAAATAGTATTTAACATATTGATTGCAGTAGCTAAAGTTGGTTTTTAAACAACGATGCCTGAAGTATACTGCATTTCATATAGGATTTACTTTAGACATTGCCTCCTTAAGAATTACATTGATCATTAATTTTAGGCTGAAGAGCAGCAATATATGTATTGATTTAGAGAAAATGTAGACACATCTTCCTGTGTGACTATATTTTTGTATAGCTTGCATTTTCTGTAGGCTTGGTTCAGTTATACTTATACTGGTTGTAATAGTAGTGGGAGGTACAATACAAAAGTCTATAGTTTTTACTATTTTTAGAAATATATTATATAGAGTATTAAGATTCTGGAGCAACTTAATATAGTAAGATAACTGAATGGCATTTATGTAGTAGTAGTAGTAGGCACATCTCTCTTTGCGAGTATGTTTTTGCATAGTGTTCATTTTCTATTAGGCTTTGTTCATTTATACTTCTATATAATACTCTGGTGTATTACATGCTCCCTAATATTTTGAAATATATGAAAATTTTTCTAGGTTACTTCAAGAAATACAGTTGGGCAGTGGGATAATCCATTTTAGGGAGAAATTAGAAAATACATATTAACAGCTTCAGTATTTGGCACAGTATGTAAAAGGTGACATAACACTTCCTGCAATAATCTGGTCAGTTCCATTATAAATCTAAGGCATTTTAAAACCTATTACACACTTTATGGAAAGCAAAAAGAGAGTGTTGCAGGGCAGAAATTCGCACAGTCAAGACCAAATGCAAAAATCAGGGAACCTGCCAATTTTATTCATGAAGAATTTAACCACTTAGCTGCTACACCTGATGGTAAAATACTTTTTATTATAACTATTAAATTCCCAAAATTCTATTTGTTTATTTAGACTTTTTACATATTAAGTACTTGACTAAACATTAAATATAGTATAAAAAGAATCACATTTATTATTATCAGGTAATATAATTATTCTTTCAAAAGATAACCTTTAAATCATATTAAAGCAAACTAAAATATTATTTTTATCTCCAACCATTTTTTTTGTTTGTACGTATTCAAAATACACAAAATGTCGATTTTTTTATTAAAAAACAATAACTAAGAATTTTAGGTCTAAGGTGTGGTACATCAATTATGTTTTCTTTCAAAGAACTTGCTAAATTTTTTCTGTTCTATTTTGATGGTTCTGTCTGTAGCTTGTCCTAATAGTAGTTATAGTTTATAATTCACTTTTATATGTATGACAACAGTTGATAATGATTAAAATAAACATGTTTTTTTATATGCACTTTTCCCTTGCTTTTCTTTATTTGCTTGGGCCTTGCTTGAATCTAATGGAAAACACCTGTTAAGTTGAAATTATAAATAAAATTGTTTTCATTCTTTTCAGTTTATATAAATAATATTTAATTATTCTGGCTTGATTATTACATCGAGTCCATCTCGCTAATGAAGCTAGTTTTTGCGTCTTTTTTTCTTACTAATTAGCATTAAAGAGAATTTGTTCTATATCATTACTGTTAATAATAGGCCAAAACATTTTTGCCTATTACTAATATGTAGGAAAGTAAAATGCAACAAACCCTTCTTAAAAATTTGCTTACTACCTAGTATTAAATTAAACCTCCAAAGCTTTTACAATTAAACATTAACTTATACCTATTTTACTTGGACCTCTGTTGTGTAGTACTGATAAAACATATTTAATTTTGACACAGAATTTAATTTTTTTATTTTGTTAGGTATGTATTAATTGTAGAGAGTAAACACCATATTTTCACATAAACAAGGAAAAAACTAATTCTAGTTATTTTTTCTCTAGGTACAAAGAAAACTCTATATCACAAGAAAACTGTTTATTGCTACGAACTGTACAAGCCAATAGACCATGTAATTTTGAATCTCACCATTGATGAAGAAAGCAGAAAAGGAAAATATATTTTAATTTATAGATTTAGAAGTTTGTAATCGTTAGTAGAACAGTTTATGCTTTTGTAGTAGATCTCCATGACTAGTTAATGCATCTTATGAGTATGAGTAGGCGTGTTTATTGTGTGCAGAATTTAGTAATAAGATCTCTTTATGTAGATATATTTGAATTATATTTAATGCAAAAAGTTTCAACTTAGAAATGGAGATAAAGGTGACCCCATAGCTATCCCAATTTTGTTGCTGATAGTCATGTTATATTGAAAGTTTGTTGTTTTGTATACACTGTAAGTGGTTCAGTATTAATGCATTGTTTCACTACTACTTATTTGTGTTGTTTGCCAATTCATACCATGTGGTATGTCTAGCAAGCATTCTGGAGTGTACATTTCATAAGGACCATTTATCCGATTCTTGCCTCAGCCATGTCTTTATATTAATAATTTGTTTGTCCACCTATACTGGTATGATTTTCAAGTTTATTTGTTACATTATAGTATATTTATAAAAGACTTACATCAGAAAACTTGCATTACCTGTAAAAAATTACAGAAAAATGGTTTTATTTGCTAAAATATGAAAAAGTTCTATTAAGAAAAATTGTTTATTTTCTAATTTTACATATGCATACCAAATTTTGGTCAAAAATTCCAATATTTTTTTTACTTTTTCCTGATTTTTGAAAATTCTAAAAAAATAATAATTGTCTAACTTAAAAAAAAGAGTTTTCTGTTAGTAACCTTAACATAATATTAATTTCTTATACCTAAATATTCCATAAACTGTGTCTTTTTTGGAAAAAAGTTAAAATTGCTTCTCAAAAGTATGTTAAGCTTGATGCAAAGTTGTCGTGATTTTGGGAATTTTAAGTATATATATATATATATATATATATATATATATATATATATATATATATATATATATATATATAAAGATTTTCGATAGTAAATAGATATCGTAATACAAAAAAGTCGTAATTGACTAATTTAGGAGCATAATCGAAATTTAAAACTATTTTTTAATATTTAAGTGCCTTGGATAAAGTTATAAAAATTGAAAATTAGAATTGCTGACCAAAATTTGACGTATATAAAACTATAAAAGAAACCCCTTTTTTTATAGCACTTTCTCCTATTTTAGCAAATAACCCCTTTCTCTGCGACTTCTTTAAAAAAATGCCCTTTCTCTGCGACTTCTTTAAAGAGATATATCAATTCTGGCAGGGAACACAAGTCAGGTGACTATTCCCCTCTAAGTCATTTTTCATACTTAATAAATAAAACAGGTATGACAGGTAACGCAGGTCACATATTTATTTTCGAATAAGCCATTTTTCATCCTTAGTAAAGCAAAAGTTATTACTTAAGTTAAATTTTGAGAAAGTGACCTAATAAAAGAAATGCCCATATGATGCGAACTTTTTCAAGAACACTGTATATATATATATATATATATATATATATATATATATATATATATATATAATATGTAAGGTAGAGGTTAACATTCAGCCTATTTTGAATGGATTTAAGTTAAAACCTCCATACTCTAACGCAAAAACAGCCAAACTCTTAGAAAGAGCCAGTTAATAGCTAATATCTATATATATATATATTGTGATATTGTGTTTTTTTTATTTAACCATATATAAATATTTTGTTAATTATTTTCTAGGGCATAGGTTAACTCATTGAAAAGTAAAACTATACTTCATATCGACGTTTCGATATTTATTTTGACATGGTTCCAAGAAAAAAATTGAGAAAGCTCACTATAATGAGCGAAACGTCGATATGAATTATAGTTTTACTTTTCAATGAGCTAACCTATGCCCAAGAAAATAATTAATAAAATATTTATATATATATATATATATATATATATATATATATATATATATATATATATATATAATATAAGTTACTGGTTTCGTTTATATAACTTTTTACGACCAAGAACCGCACAGAAATTAAAATTTCTGTTTCTTTTCTATTTTTGCACAGATGTGTCGTTTTGTGCCACAAAGCAGGTCGCATCTAAAGCGATTTAGTTGCACCATAGTACCTACAGATGGCGCCACTGGTTGCCTATTTCCCTCGTCGACTTTCAAAGTCGAATGACATGACACCTTGTTTGTTTCAGGGTTTGGGTATTTCGGTTTTAATACCGATACCCCCCAAGGAAACTGCCTGATGAGCCTTGCCGGGGCAGATACCACGGTAGCAGATTGGCACCTTGGCCCTGGAAGCAAACATAGCGTCATGTTTTGGTCGATTCTCGACAAAATGGTGAAGGAGTAATCCTTACCGTTCCTGGTTTCGTTTTATATAACTTTTTACGACCAAGAACCGCACAGAAATTGAAATTTCTGTTTCTCTTTTATTTTTGCACAGATGTGTCGTCTTGTGCTCCAAAGTAGGTCGCATCTAAAGCGATTTAGTTGCACCATAGTACCTACAGATGGCGCCACTGGTTGCCTATTTCCCTCGTCGACTTTCAAAGTCGAATGACATGACACTTTGTTTGATTTGTTTAATACTGATACTGATACCCCCCCAAGGAAGCTGCCTGATGAGCCTTGCCGGGGCAGATACCACGGTAGCAGATTGGCACCTTGGCCCTGGAAACAAACATAGCGTCATGTTTTGGTCGACTCGACAAAATGATGAAGGAGTCGATATAACTTTTTACGAAATTTCATTTTTGACACTAAAGCGATTTAGTTGCTTGTTTGTTTCAGGGTTTGGGTATTTCGGTTTTAATACCGATACCCCCCAAGGAAACTGCCTGATGAGCCTTGCCGGGGCAGATACCACGGTAGCAGATTGGCACCTTGGCCCTGGAAACAAACATAGCGTCATGTTTTGGTCGATTCTCGACAAAATGGTGAAGGAGTAATCCTTACCGTTACTGGTTTCGTTTTATATATATTTTATATATATATATATATATATATATATATATAAATATAAATATTAACTATTAACTGGCTCTTTCTAAGACTTTGGCTGTTTTTGTGTTGGAGTATGGAGGTTTTAACTTAAATCCATTCAGAATAAGCTGAATGTTACCTCTACACTCAGTGTTGCCAACCGTACGATAATTATCGTACTTGTACGATTTTTGAACCCTTTGTTCGATGTACGATTGTAAACTTATTATCGTACGCTTTTGTACGATAATTTCATCCGTATACGATTTTTCGTACGATTTTTTAAAAATATCTAAAACTTTAAAATCAATCGTCGGGTAATGATTTCTGTCTTTATCTAATGCCGTTTGTATGACATGAGATAGCGAATGATTGTTGACGCCGACGGAACAATTTTTATAGTTAAGGATTTTTAGTATTCGTACTATTCGTAGCCATTCCTAGCCGTAGACACTTCCTAAACTAACCTAACTTATGTTTATTGTTTATGTTTATGAGTTTATGTTTTCTGGTTGTTGTTTTCGGTTCGTGTTTCCTGTTTTGTGCTGTTTAACAAAAAAAATAGGGACAAGGAACTGCTACTGCATATTGATTGATTAAGGTAAGTTTTGAGTTTAACTACAGAACTGGTGGTAATTTTATTGTTGTTTGTTGCTTGGTAATGTTTGTAGCTTTTTTCTAGTTGGTTCTCATTTTCTTTTGGGGTTTTGGTTTGGTGTGGCAGGTGGAAGCTATAGTAGTTTTTAGAATAAGAAGATAAACAAAAAAAAAATGAGTTCTCATACTGATTCTGATGATGATTCCAGCAGTTTGTGTTCATATCACACTCCCATAAAACGTAATAGACCCTATACTTCCACTAGTTCTGAACAATACAAAACGAAGCACAGAGATCAGAAGTTTAGGGATGAATGGTTAAAACTTCCTGATTTTAAGTACTGGTTGGCATCCATACAAGGTAAAATTCCATATTCCATTATTATTACAATTTCGTTAAAAAAAACTTCTTTTATGCCATAGGTGACCAAAAAAAGGCAAAATGTATTGTCTGCAATAAGCAAATGGTCTCAGAATTAACAGTATTAAAAAATCACATGAAAACTAAAAATCATGTGGCCAATATGAAAGCTGTTGGATCTACTTCAAGGTCAACTTTGCAAAGGTTTGTTCAAACTCCAAGTACTTCATCTACGATGGATGTTAAAGTCAAGGAAGCAGAAATAAAAATTTGCAGTTATTTTGCAGAACACAACATAGCATTTCATACCATGGATCATCTGGAGCAAGTACTGAAAAGTGCTTTTCCAGATTCAGAAATTGCAAAAAACATGTCACTAAAGAGAACAAAGTGTTCTGCTATAATCTGTAATGTTATAGGTGCCTATGAAAAGCAAGAACTTGTAAAACTGTTGTGCTCCACCAAGTTTAGTATTTTGACAGATGAATCCACTGACATTAGCACAAACAAATGTATTTGCATTGTTGTTAGGTTTTTTGATAAGAAAATTAACAAAGTGGCCAGTTCTTTTTTCGAACTTGTTTCTGTTTTTGAGCCAGAGGATAGCAACAACACACTAACAGCTGAACACCTATTTCAAAAAATTATAAATGTATTTAAATCAAATAATATACCCCTAACAAATATAATTGGGTTTGGAAGTGATGGCTGCAATGTCATGATGGGGGAATACAACTCGGTAGCAAGCAGGTTTAGGGAACTCTGCCCAGACATAATTATTTCCAAATGTATCTGTCACTCTCTACATCTTTGTGCAAGCCAGGCCTGTAAAGCACTCCCTCGAAATTGTGAAGATTTGGCAAGAAATGTTTATAATTTTTTTAAAGTAAATCATATGTTGTTAGGCAAATGGAAAATATGTACTAATTTTTTTTATTTTAGATGAGTTCAAAGCGTCTTCATGAGCTTAAACAATTTCAAGTATTTGCAGAAACTAATATTCACAGGATTTTGCACCCATCGCAGACAAGGTGGCTTTCTTTAAGTTGCGTTGTAACAAGAATTTTGGAACAGTGGCCTGCTTTGGTTTTATTTTTTAATGAAAAGTGGTTAGGTGAAAAGTTAATTGCAGCTGAACAAATTTACAAAACTTTAAACAATCCTTTTATTAAGTTATATTACCATTTTTTGGATTGGGTGCTTCCTAAGTTTTCTACCATGAATGCATTTTTTCAAAGTGAAAGGGTATTAATTGCCACCATGCATGAAAAACTTGAAGCTCATTATAGAGAATTACTACTGTGCTATATGAAAAGTGATTATATAAGTTCTAGGGAAACTTCTGAAATTGATCCATGCAATGAAACATATTTTATACACAAACCATCTATGTACTTAGGGGTTGCTGTACACCGAAATGTGCAAAATATTATAAACCTTAAACAACAACCAGAGTTGTTGGAGGATTTTTATACAAAATGTCAGGATTTCTTAAAAACTGCCTGTTTTGAAATAAAAAAAAGGTATGACTTTAAAAATTCTGTTTTTAAAGAAATTACATTTTTGGTGCCAAAAAATGCCCTCTCTATAAAATTTAGAGAAAAATATCCAACCTTACAACATTTTATCACTCGCTTTAGTTTATTTACAACAGAAGCTGAATGGCAGGCCATTGATGACCAATGGCGACACTTGCCTATTTATTACCAAATCACTGACAACAATCAATTAAAAACTGACATGGACATGGAAATAGACCAATTTTGGGCGAGCCAATTACATTTAAAAAATGATGGAGGTGAGGCACTATTCTATAATTTGTCGGTGTTTGCTTTAAATTTATTATCGGTTCCCCATTCTAATGCACAGTGTGAGCGCGTGTTCAGCAAAGTAAATTTAATTAAAACTAAGTGTAGAAACAAACTAATTACACCGACAGTAAATGGGTCATTACTGGCTGCTCAAAATATTATAAAAAATGGCAGTTGTAAAGAGTTTATGCCGCCTAAAGAATTGGTACAAAAAATAAACCAAAACATGTATTCGTTTAAAAGAGAAAATGTAACGGAAAACGAAAGAGAAGAGGATGTATTAGAGTTTACATATGATGAATAAAGCATTAAAAATAAATAGGTGTGTTATTTTCTTTGAATTTTAATTAGTTACTTTTCGCAATTTACCTGTTTCTTATCTTATAAAATTGTAAAAGCCGCGCTCAATCCCCTACTCTCATGATAATTCCAAGAGTAGCGATGCTGCCGCCATCTATTAGAAAAAATCAAACAAAAAATAGTAGAAGTCATAAGCATAAATTTTTATTTAAATCTGCACTTCTCATATAAATTACAATTTAAATCATTTTTTTCCTTTCAAAAACCCACTGTATAAAAATTAAGTATAAATGTTGGCAACGTCAACATTTATGGCAATCGTCAGTCGCCGAAACGAAAAAAGCGATGTTCCCAACCTAACTATAAAAAAACATATAATATTAATATACTAAATATTAATGTTTTTTATATAAAAATGTATTTTATACGTTATTATTTAAGTATAATATGCTATTTTATGATGTACGATAATTTCATATTAAATACGATAATTTTAGAATGTCAGTACGATAAATTGGGTTACGGCAGTTGGCAACGCTGTCTACACTACACTACACACAAGAAAGTCAAACTATTCTCAGAATTTTATAATTTAATATACTTACTATACATTTGTAGTGTATAAGTTCCACAGTTTGATAGCGTACTCATGAATACCCAGCCAAACTACAAAAAATATCTTTCAATTGCTAGTAAAATGTTATCTTACATATTATTTATTTAAATGCTATAAGCAAAAAAAAACATAATTACTGATTTGTAAGTTAGGAATATTTAGTTTAGTAATTTTAGGATACCAATAAAAAATATATTCATTTCTACATTTGGTTATATATGTAGTTCAAAAATAAAAACATAATTATTTTATATTTTAACCAACTCGAGCACATAACTTGAATTATTGTTTTTTTTTAATCTAATCAATGCTTAAATATATTAATTAGACTACACATATAAAATCATTATTATCTAAATAGATACTATTTTCCTAATCTTAAAAATGTATATGATGATATTGTAATGTATAAATACCATTTATGTAAATGCTATTATTTCCTAATAAATGACTAACCCGCAAACAGAGTTTTTTATATTTTCTCATCCATCTTCAATATTTATAAAAGAAAAAACTTTATATTCAAACTTTTTCTCTTGCTATCTTTTAGACCTATCAGAAGATAGAAAAATCCCATCAGAAACTTGCAAAACAATTGTTTACTTTTGTAAAAGCAGAACAATTTTTTTATCTGCTTAGACTAGAAGTTAAACCATTAGTAGAACAATTTTCATTTTACTGACATTGCAATTCTAAGATTTCAAACGAGACTAAATATGTTTAGAATCTTGGGGATATTTTTTAAAATTTTGTATTTGAAGTTTATTTTTTTCTGACCTTTATAACAAATTGTAGAAGTCGGAATCAAAATAAAGAAAAAAACACTCTTCTACCCAGATATACCTGAAAACTTTTCATGACTAATAAATTTCAGTGCTTAATTTATGCTAAAATAATTTGTCATGGTTCATAAAAAGCTGTTTGTAATTTTGCAAAAAAAGAGTAGAAACAACATGCTTATTCATGTCTTGTGCTATGGCAGAGTTATAGTAGATTTAGGTACTTACTTAACTTTTAAATTCTGTACAACTGTTCCTATTTTCTTAACAGTTTGAGGGAGAAGGTTTTCACTCCCTCAAGGCGTATTTTGTTTTTTATACAATGGACTATTTTGCATACCCGATATAAAAATGATAAACTATATTTGAGGACGTTTAAAGGCATGCAGGAAATTTTATAAACTTGTTTATTTTGAAATTAAATGTTCAGTTAGGTATACTTTACTAAATACCTATATGAAACATCAATTCGTTTTCTTTACGTAGGGTCAAATAAATCTATATATTTCTATTTTTTAGAATAGAACAATTTTGAGTTAAGAAATCCTTTCGAAAATTTAGTATTTGTATGACAAAAAACAACCAATAACGGTGTGAATTCTTATTAACTAAAAAAGATAAAACTAAAATTTGTTACACGAACCTACCATAACAAACTAAGATATAACCTAAACATACAATCCTTTTCCTTAATATCCCACATAGTTCAAGGAAAGATCGATTTTCTCCCTTAAAATACAAATATTCTTTAAAAAATTATGTTTTTCCATTTGCCCAAATCTACCGATTACTTAGTTTTTCCAACATGATATGTATTAAAATATTCTAAACGTTATTATGCGAGAGATAAATGTTTATTTATCTGACGTCATTGACAACACGCGATCGGAATTCCATTTTCTTTGACGTCGTCCTTCCATTAGAAAATATTAAAAAATTTGGGCCGACCTCTTGCGGTAGGGGTTCAAACTTTACCTGTTACCAACTGCAATTGCCAATCTAACGTATTCTCCGAAAAATATTTCAAGATTTTAGTAATCATCTTTGGTGATAGTGTGGAAAAAAACTACTATGTTTTTCGGATCAATTTTTTTTCAGAAATGTACCTATATGTATGTTCTCCAATTTGAGTATTTTGGAATTTGACGAAATTACTTCTGAGCGTAGAAAAGCTCAAGATTAGTACCGCTATTGTTTCCGAAAAAATACTAGACATATAAACAGATTTTTTTTTTACTTTTAAAGGCTAAAATGAAAACTTCAACATACTCAATTTAATTTAGAAGTGTTTTAGAAGATATGTGTTAAATTCTGATCCTCAAATTCCTTTTTATAGCTTCGCAGACTATCACAGAAAACTACCTATTTTTGGTCATTTTACGCGATATTTTCTCAATGCTAATTGACTGCAACTGCCCCCTTAACCACACCTCTATATACACAAAAGAAGTAAAAAAAGCTCAACATTTCCTATTAAATATAGGGTGTCTGGAAGATACATGTAGAAGTTTAATGACAGATTGCTGACGTCAAAATAGGTTGACTTAAGCCAACTTACCTATATACAAAATTGCTTCGTTTTTAGCGTATGGTTTTAAATTATAAAATGATGTTTTTTAATTTTTTTTTTTAATGGTATAGTGGCCAGCTATAATAAAGTGGAAGTGTTATAAAAGTTACAACCCATCTATAGATACGTTCTGATTTTTTACGTCATCAACTTTATGACAAATCAGTCATTTTTGTTTTATATATTTTAATAACTTTTTTCTCTCTTGAGAATGTTTCATTCGATGAGCGGTTTTGCAAAAAAAATTGTATTTTAATTACTTGCGTACACTAACAATAATTTTATTATTATTAATTATTTCACCAGTTTTCGTTACCATGACATTAAATAATTTGTCTGTTTAAGAATGTCAGGCTTCATTTTTAATTTCGAATCTCTATTTACTCCTTAACATGCAAAACTATGCTAACTCCGTAAAAGTTGATATACTCCTGGTGTACGGGTTTTACCAAAGAAACGGGTATCAAAGTGTTGGGTGTACACCAAACAGGCAGCTTTGAGAGAAATTTTCAAGGCAAGGGTCGCGGTCGTAGGCGAACACCTTGAACCGTCGAAAATGAAGAGGCAGTTCTGGAAACGGTTGAAAAAGAATGAAGTGTCAGTGTCCGTCGCGTAGAGCGTGAGTTGGGTATTCAGTTCAGAACCTTTACTGATCCGCCTCAGATTTTCCCAATTTATTCATAATAATTAGTAATTAATTTTTAAAGAGTGTTAATAAGTGCACTGATGAGTACTAAGGGTACTGACTAGTACTAAATGTACTAAATATTTTTTACCACATTTGCCCATTACTTTATTACAGTATTTAGAGTATGCAAATAATTCACTTTTTTTGCCAGAACCGCTCATGCAACGAAACATTTTCAAGAGAGAAAATAGTTTTAGAAAACATGAGTCTACCCGACGAAAATAACTGATTTGTCGGTTAAGTGCGTAAAAAATCAGAACCCATAGATCGTAACTTTTATAACACTTCCGCTTTATTATAGCCGTCGACTATACCATTAGAAAACGTCATTTTACAGTATCAGACCAATCACCAAAAAATTAACGTCTTCTGCAGACTAAACGAAGCAATTTTGTATACAGCTAAGTTGGCTTAAATCGTCCTATTTTGAAGTCAGCAATCTGTCGATAAACGTTGTGTTCGGTATAGAGGTTTTTCTATAACTCTTGACTTTGAGAATACCTTATTTTGTGATTTATTGTTAAAATAAAACACTGACTTGACCTTTTAATTTAGTAATTTAATAAATTTATGAGAATAACATTTTACAAACTAGCTCTAAAAACAGCTGACATTTAATGTCTCTCTTCATTGCTCGTTCGTCAGAGCAGAGCGTAAGGCGGCGTTGTAACGTTTTTTTTTTGCACAAGGTACGGAAAGGCTTGACTTTCAACATAGACGAAACACGAGAATAAATAATATTTAATTCTGTACGGCAGATTCGATGGGTAACACACATAATTTAGAAACTGGAATTTTGAATACACCATTGATAGTACGTACATTCACCACGCGCACTACATCATCAGTTCCCGGAAACACTTGAGTAATACGTCCCATTTTCCAATGAAGTGGAGCAGCATTTTCGTCCTTCAGTAAAACCATTACTCCTGACTGTAGATTTGGCGTATCCTTTCTCCATTTTGATCGTTCTTGTAATATACAGATATACTGATGAGACCATCTATTCCAAAAGTGCTGTACTTGTTGTAATCGTTGATATAAAGATAGTCGATTTGAATTGGTTTATTTGTAATCAATTTGCGGCAAGGCGGTGATGGGTTCGCCAATAAGGAAATGTGAGGGTGTAAGGACGGATAAATCGTTGGGATCGTTGGCAAAGGAAAAAGAGTTCTTGAATTAAGGACAGCTTCAATTTGTACAATTACTGTATACAAAGATTCATATGTCAAGTAAGCATCACCAAATATTCTTTTTAGATGGTATTTGACCGATTTCACACAGGCCTCCCAAAGGCCATCAAAATTAGGCCCATAACGTGGTGAAAAATTCCAAGTAATATTCTTGGCTGATAAAAATTCAGTAAATTCATCACTCTTAGTGATATCAATGAAAACTTTTCGTAGCTCTCTTTCACTACCAACAAAATTTGTACCGTTATCTGTGAAGACAGTACTGCAAATACCTCTACGAGATACAAACCTTTTAAAACTATTTAAAAAAGATTCAGTAGATAAATCACCTACAAGTTTTAAGTGCGAAGATTTTGTAAAAAGCAAACAAAAACGCATAAGTAGCACTTTACCATAACTCTATTTTTAGTTTTTCCATGCTTAACCGAAAACGGTCAGGCAAAATCAATACCTGTTGTTTGAAAGGGACGCTGAGATGTTATGCGCTCTTGAGGTAAATTACCCATTTTATATTCAATATCACGAGGTCTTACTCTGAAACAAGTTATACAAGAACGTAGAATCTTCTGAGTTATATTACTACGACCATTTGTAGGCCAAAATCGGAAGCGAATGTAGCTTAAGCACCTGCGTGCAATAATCGTAAATGTTCGCATGTGATAACTTACTTTGTAATGATTCCAGAACTGGGTAGAAGAATTGGATGTTTTTGGTCAAATGAAAACGAGTATTTTAACCTGCCTCCAACCCTAATTAAAATATTTGGGTCCGTGGAGTTAATTTTAAAATTGGACTATTGGAAGGCAAAGGTTTTGATTGTTTGAGAAGTTTGTATTCCACAGGAAAGTAGTGAAACTGAACTATTTTGCAAATAGCGTTAGTAGAGTTAGAAAGATCATCCTTTGATAATGAATTCGATAGAAAAGAATGTGATTTTTTATATTTGAATTTAAAGTTGTTTATAAAGCGTAAGCAATAAGCTATGACTCTCTGAAGACGGGTGAATGATGAAAATTTATCTATGAGTGTGATGTCTAACAAAGGTTGAATTATCAATGTCAAGGAGTTATTTTTTATTTCTGGAATTTCCAAATTGGATGTTTCAATCATAGGAGGCAGAATAACCCTTTCGTCATGCAATAATGCTGGACCATTCTACCAAAGTTTGGATACGGCTAAGGCTTGAGGTTCCAGACCTCTAGAAATGATGCGGGATTATTTTCGCTTTGTATGTGAAATCATTGATTTTCTTTACTACTTTGTTGGATTTCGGAAATCCGATTGGTTACGAATGTTTGAAGCCGACTTGATTGTATAGAAATCCATGAGAGAACTATTGTAGAATCAGTGTAGTAGAAAACATTATCGATATTAATCTTGAGGGCAGCAATAACCCTTTGTGCTAATCGAATAAGTAACAATGCTCCACAAAGTTCTAAATGGAGAAGACTAATGGTTTTAGTATACTATGGAAATCGCGGTCAAATTCATTTAGCATGACACACCTGTACATTTTCTCCACGTCAGCGGTGAAGGCTATTTTATGGGTTCTGAATCGAAGAATTATATCAATTAGGTCATCTTGCAGCTTCGGGCCAACTTTGAGTGTATCATTGAGGGAGATACAACTGGATGTTTGAGCCGAACCATCGAAAACAACACGTAATTTAGTGGTAGTACTTGACTCCTTCAGCATACCGTGATGAGGTAAATAAAATTTGACATTTTCATTATTTATTTTTTTGGGTTTGAGTTGGGTCATGTGGCCTAATTTTTCATATTCATTCACTAATGAAGTTGACATATTGACATTTAAAATCAGAATGTTTATTGCATTTTCGTTCTGTGGCATAAAAACGGTTGCAGTTTCATATGAGTCGCCCAACTGATGAAGGTTATTTTTCACGGGTAATTTCACAACAAATCTGCCTAGCTCATCATGAGTAGTAGTGTTTAAAAATGTCTTCTCACATTTAATCTCTTCTTGAGAGAACTTGGGTGCAGTATTAAGCTCTTCGATGTTCCAGAATTTGTCAAGCTGATCATGATTGTCTTGACTTAGAGATGACGAAACAGATAAGTTGCAAAAAGAATTTTTGTATGACTAAAAGATATTGGCCCAGACAAAATCCAACCAAGTTTGGTCTTTTGAAGGATTGTTCCAGAGTTAGGCAATGTAATTTGTCCAACACACAATAAATTCCAAAAAACTGAGGCCCCAAGGAGCATATCTATAGGTCCGGGTTCGTTAAACGAATTATCGGCAAGAATAATGTTTTTTGGGATTGTTAACTGTGAACTATCAATAAAAATTGATGGTAAATTTTTAGAAATTTGCTTTGTGATTAAGAACGGAATATTTTCTAGTTTGAACGAATTTGATTGAGATCTTAAAGTAATGTGAGCCTTTTCAAAAATAGTAGTTACGCCACTACCGAAACCTAAAAACAATGGCAGTAGAAAGCAAAGTATATGGTTCAGATTTTACAACAGTTGTAACTGAAAGAGTTTGAGATGGGTTTTGAATGGTATTTTGTTGTGACGAAGACTCCGGCTTATTTGTGTTTGGGTGATTTTGAGTATTTACATTTTGAGTATCTGAGGAGTGAGTGTTATTCAAGTGAAGTAGTGTATTGTGTCTTTCTGAGCAGGTGTTAATTTTAAAAATTCTTGACGTGAAAAAATATAATGGTTCTTTTGGCACATGAGAAATGATCCCTGACTTAAGGCTAAATATGTTTTTTCATGATCACCTTTTGACTTTTCACGATATGTTGTTTTTTGAGGTGGTTTTGAATATACAATAACTACTGTGGCCGTATCTGTGTTTAATTTTATAGAATATTCTTCCCATTCTCGCTTTGTGACAGGATCTAACTTAGACGATATTAGAAAAATTATTATTGTTTCCCAAGAGTCAACAGGCAATCCCAAAGATTCTAATGATCGAAGATGTTGAACAAGACTATCAATTAAGTTTCTGAGGTGAATATGTGATCCCTTTAATATGCAGGGAATATCAGAAATAGCTTTAAGATGTGTTTGAATGATCACTCGCTTATTTTCAAAGCGATCACACAGAAGATCCCAAGCCTTGTCATAATTAGATTCGGAAACCTCAAGTTAGTTCAAAACATTAGCAGCATCACCTTTCAAACAAGATTTAAAATACCAAAATTTTTTAATTTTATTGTGATTATTGCTGCTATGAATGAGAGATTTATAAGTGTTTGAAAATTGTAGCCATTTATCATAAGCTCCGTAAATTTCCGGTAAATTGAGTTTTGGTAAATTTGCATCATTACCTGATGTTAAATTTGATAAGTTTTGATTGATTAGAAGGACGTATAGCCGAAAAGTGTCTATCAATAATGTTTTTTGTTTTACCTACAGCAGAAAAAAATTATCTTCAAAATTAACACTTTCCTGAGAGTGATCAACTGTAATTCAAAAATGTTTGTGGGATCTTGAAAGTCATTAATATAAGCTGTAAAACGTGTGAGTGCGGCTTCAATAAGACCGCGTTTCTGAATCAAAAATTTAACTTGATTTTTCCTATCCTCCTCTTGCCTCATTTTGCAAAATTCGCCAAACACCAAGGAAAATAATGTTAAATCAGTGTAACACAGTAAGTATGCAAATTAAATTTAAAATAAACAAGTTTGTTGTTTAAAGGAATAGAAGGAATGCGAACGAAATTCAAACAAACCAGTCAATGCGGCAACAGCGCTTACCATCCAAAGCGGCTGCAAACGGCGGACAACTGACTATGCCGATTGCCGAATGCCGACTATGGCGGCCGAATTGATATTTAATATGAATATTTGCCTCCTTTCTATCCTTTGCTTATTGTAAATTATCTAAATAGATACTTACAGTTTGGCAAGAACTATGTACTTATCGATCTGTGTGTTTATGCAATGAGTAATCTTCGTTGTCTTGTAAAACAAAACGAACGTAACTTCCATCAACAGGTTGCTAAATCTGGCTCGATTTAAGGACCAAATGTTCGGTATAGAGGTTTTTCTATAACTCTTGACCTTGAGAACAACTTAATTTGTGATTTATTGTTAAAATAAAATACTGACTTGACCTTTTAATTCAGTAATTTAATAAATTTATGAGAATAACATTTTACAAACTTGCTTTAAAAACAGCTGACATCGAATGTCTCTCTTCGTTGCTGGTTCGTCAGAGTAGAGCGTATGGCGGCGTTGTCAAGTTTTTTTTTGCACAAGGTCCAAACACGTTGTATGCATATTTTCCGGACATCCGGTATCCTGCTTAAAGTTAATATTTTTATCTTTTAGTTTATTATTATACTTTTATATTTTACTCCGATCCAGAACTGTATAAAAAATATTAATGAATCAATTTTGTTTACCAAGGCTACCAATATTAATGCTTGTAATTAAAAAGTCTCAAGTGAAACTTGGATTAAATAAAAAAATTTTGCTTTACTGAAAAAAAATAATTAATTACTTTAGGGATGATGAAATATTTTCTGATATAAGACTCGATGAAATAATTGACATGAAAGATGATGGTAGTGGAGTAAAAATATTAAGTCCCCTTTAATTGCATTAATTTTTATGATTAGAGGATAAAAATGTCGGTAGAGTCTCAACCTCTTTCGTTACTTGTAACAACGTCATTATGTCAAAAATTTAGATATTCCCATCTAAGCCTTTTCTACGGTAAAAATAAAAACATTTTTTATATTTTTTACCTAATCAAAGCATTAAAATGCACTCTTTTAAAATACATTTTTAGTACAGAAACTGTGAAATAATATCTTGGATATATATTGAAATGTTTTATAGCCATGACAAAAAATATCCGGATCGAGCTGCACCGAAATTAACCGATTCCCATATTTTTCCCAATAATTTTGGAAAAAATTAAGATACATTTTTGTAATACCGTAGCTTCCTGCTTAAAGTTGTATATAAGATTTTGAATAATTCTTGGTGATGCTTCTCCAACTGATTAATTTATTGTATATAAACTGTTTGAAACTAAATAATTCCGCTCAGAGTTTAAAGGGGGTATATATACAACAACAGTTCGATTTTTTGAATAAGAACTTTATTTTTTTGAAAACTTATAGGTTAAGTTTTAGTAATAGTATTAAAAATTCCTCCTCTAGACTAGAAAAATGCACAAACAATTATTAAGTTCAGGTCTCCGCAAAACTGTTTAAAAATCCTTAGTACGGACCTTATAACCGGAAAGATTTAGTTTATGCACTGACTCGATATAAATAAAAACGTCCAGTTGATAATTTTTCCTATATGTTTTTACAGAGTTTTCGACTTATATCTCCTGTAATGACTAAAAGAATTAAACTTTAAGATAAAAAAGCAACATGTTTATACATTTCAATTTTGAAAAAAAAACACCTTAAGTTTATGGGACACAGTTCGCATATTATATTCAACTAGCACAGCAACTTATAAAATAATACGTACAAGCTAATTAAAAGTATCTTTTTTCATTCCGATTAGCAATACTTACCTTAGTCAAACTCACTCAGAAAATCATGCCACTAATTATGTAATATCCAATTTTAAAAATAATAAATTTACATGTTACGTTTTATTATCGACATTTCTGCCAAAAAAAAGTTGTTTTAAATTAAATCTGCATATGCTTAGAGTTACATTTCTAAGATTTTAAATGTATGCTTTTGACTTTAATCCAACACAAATAATTCTACCTGTTTGTGAAAAATAGTTGTAGTCAAATAAATGTAATATAACCAACTTAAAATTTCTTAAAATAAACATATGAACAAATACCTTATGAGGGACAAGCCTGCCAATGTTTTAAATATAAATATGAATATTCTTAAACAAAATAATTTAAAAAATATTTAGGATATACAAATTGCCTAGCTTTTAGATTTCGGGAAGTTAAATTACTGTGTGTTACTCGTCTCGTTTGGCGGCACGCCTAAAAGTCTGAAACCGTGTAGCGTTGGCGAGGTATACGGATCTAGTATATGTTAAAAATAAACCCTTATTTTAACTCATATATTATAATGAATACACTTAATGAACCTGGCCCGTCGTTTGCTCATTTTCTGTATGAATCGAGGGTGTCTGGTTGATATTAATTTTTCTTATATATTTTTATAGACTTTTCGTCTTGTATCTCCCATGAGTGACAATAAAATGAGTGATTTAGTGTTAAAATAAAAAGCAACAATTTTATACATTTCTATTTTCGAAAAGAGTCATATGAAGGTTACGGGACACAGTTTGAATATTATATTCCACCAACACAGCAACTTACAAAAAAATAAGTCGAAGCAAATTAAAATTATCGATTTGCCATTCTCATTAAGTTCTGTTTTGACTTTATAAAAGAGCATTTAATTAAAATGTTTTAAATTAAATTTAAATCTGCTTACGAAGTTGCATTCTTAAAATTTTAAATGTATGCTTTTGACTTTAATCCTACAAAAATTATTTAATCTGTTTTTGAAAAATAGTTGTAGTCAAATAAATGGAATATCGCCAACTTAAAACTTCTTAAAGTAAACATACGATCAAAAATCGTATGAAAGACAAGCCTACTAATATTCCAGATGCTATTCCCCACACCTGGATCTGGTTCGGACGGAAATAGCCTTATATGCGGAAATTGAATTTTTACATGTAGATGCGCACCGTTTTATTTGTTTTTTAATAAATCAAGCACATGTGGTTTTTATATGGTATATTAGGCCTTCGGCTTTATTATTCTATTACTCCACAGTCTTAAAATGCTGATACGGTTGTTCCGACAAAAAATATCGTAAAAAGGATGTAAAGCAAACCGCACATACATTTTTGTGCTGTATTTCAATATTTCAAAAATTATCAATATTAGAGACAGACCCGCTTTTTATAGCGTGTCGCTGAAAAATACTTTAAATAAATAAGAAAATTAAATGAAAAATTTTCAGATTAAATTTTTATTCGTAACGTAATACAAATTTTAAAAACAATAAAAATAAAATATTTTTACAAACAAAATAAGTTACATTCTGTAGAAAAATAAATTACCAGTCAATTGAACCTTGCACATGTTTTCCATAAAAGCGTAGAAGGAAACTTTATAAACGTTGCAACATCCGTACATACTGATTATTATAAGATTTTTTCCAAGTTCAAACGTTTTTATAATTATATTATAATTTAAATAAAAGTATATTAACAAAATATGCAAAATATCAAAACAGAAATACTTTACTAAAGTTTGCTATTCACTTTGATAAAGTTGTGGTGCTGTAGTTAACAGAAGCTCAAGCTTTTAAAAAATTCGTAGTGAAGTCGTTTTGTTTTTGATATTTTAGTAATGTGAAATAACCATAAAATATTTTCTGCTATTTAAGCTGGATTAAGAATTCCAGTGATTTAACTGTACCAAGTAGATATCTGTCATGAATGCAATTGTTTCAGCTGTGGTACCCGCCTAATAAAATTACCATCAATTTAAAGATGATTCATGGTGTACCGTGACAGACCCGAGCGGTACATCGGCCAAACATTGTCAGGTGTTATTTGCATATATACATTGATGCAAGATTCAAGCCTCGGCCGGACACGTCCGTGCTCCGCCATTGAAATGTCGATGTACATTTTTTCTTCGCATCCGCCCCGTCTCCGCCACGTTGCGGCAAGCATGAACGTACTCTCCCCGACTGCAGTAAGGAGTGAACATTCAGCGGTAGTAACCATATATAAATAAAAATATATAAGAAACTTCAAATGGAGCCCTTGAAAAGGTTTTGTGTATGCAACCAGTTTATCGTATTTTTGTTAGTTCTGCAACGATCCACAGTCGCCGCTAGTTGCTTTTTTGTGCGAGTTGACGTTTGACGCCAAACGGCCAGTTTTGATCGGGAACGTAAACGGTGCCAACAATGGTTTTTGAATTAACATTAGGTGTATGTGATTGTTATTTTGTTGACACAAATTTTGGTAAAGTGAAAGAAATCTATAAATCTGACAGGGTATGTGATCTATATTTTTCTGAATATAATCGCATGCCAGGAATGTAAAGAGGTTTAAGAACAACCTCTTTTCCAAAAGAAAGTTTACCTCATTTATTTCGTACTGGTAAGTTCATTCGTTTATATAAAATATCTAACTATTTATATAAAACAGAAATGCCTAAATACTAATACAATTTGATTAAACGCAGCATTAAAAGAAAAAGGTATTTTGAAAATCAAAGAAGCCAAGAACAGAATTTTCATGGTTCTAGTCTTGTTTTTTATACAGAAGATAGAAAGTTTTCAAGAATTAGTTTTGTCATTTATATAGGATATGAAAACTTAATGCTTTTATTAAATTATACTGATTTAGAGGGCTTGAGGTTTTCAATATAAACTCATGTTTATAGGCTTGCCGTAGGGAACATATCAAATCAAACAATAATAAGTGTAAATTATTTTTAGAAACTGATGTACCTAGTCCAGCAAGCAACGAACCCTGTAGAAAAGGGAAGAACCACAACTAGAATGTAGTGTTACCCGAGGAAATAAGAGTTGTTGTAGGAGGTAGGTATTACCTAATAGTTAATAACAAAAAGCAGGTACATCTGAATGATGCTCATAAAACTATATACAACTAAATAATTTTACTAACACTGGCCTTTAATATTCATTTAGATACACCAGCTAGCCCAAAATTGGGAACTTCTAGAGACCTGTTTACTCTCAAAGAATGTAAGAAGCTTTTTTTCTAATAGTCATTATTTTTAAATACAGTGTTTATTTGACACAGGTTTTTTAAAATGGAATATAAAGGGTGAACCAAAAACTCTTGAGAATGATAAATTCACTTCTTTCTTGCCTTAACTCTTTGTTTAATAGGAAAATTACATGTATCATGCGGATGCTATAAAATGTAACTTAAGAATTTTTTGACTGTGTTGAGTTGGTTCGGCTAACAATAAGTCTGTCCTGGTCTTTTCTAGGTCAAAATACTATATTTAATGCAACAGAATTTATTTTAAACAATCCTCTTTTCTGTATGTCAGATAATTTTAAGTGAAAAAGTTGCTTTTTGCATTTCCTGAAAATATTAATTATAATGTGTTTCATATGTATCTTATTATATGTTTACGTGTTGTATGTTTTCAGATACGTCCGAGATATATATTATAAACAACAGTAGTCCCAAAACAGAGCCTTGGGGTAATCTACTCAACATATCATAGCTCTCCGACAGACATCTATTGATTCGAACTTGGAAGCTCTTTCCCTGTAGAAAATCTAAAATCCATCCAGTAGGGTGTATTATTATATATATTGTTATATTTTCTCGTTTATTTAATAATACATCCGTAATCATATTGTGTATGATAGTATATATGAGAATGTACTCTAAGGGAGCTCATAACCATAAGAGATTTAGCAAGGATTAATTCAGAGAACAGTTATGCAATTTTGTTCTTAATTACTTTACATTTCTCAAAATTAACCATTATGTATTTGCCCATTATAATTAATTTTGGAGTTAAAACAAAACAAAGTTGAGACATGTTCATTCTTTATTTATTAGTCTTTTATTTATAACATTTCTTTCTTTTGTTCTTTTTTTTGTGCTTATGTTGGATTTTATATTTTGTATCTTGTACCGTTTGTAGTTCACTTGTTTATTCTGTAAGTACGTATTTGCAAATAAATAAATTTTAGTTTTGTTCAACACTTTTATCTATCTGTAATGAAAATTTTACAAGATCTAGGTGTAGAAATAATAATAATAGTGATAGATATGTTAATATACAATGGTAAATAAAACACAAACATATGGTGCACAACAAAGTATTTTTTTATAATGTATTAACTTATATTTAAAGTTAAAAATTGATAATCTCTAGAGCATTTATTGTATCATATAACATTTTTATACACTATATACATTTTAAATGACTTCTAATTTTTTATTGTTAGATCAAATAAAACAGTCAAGATTTCAAGGAAAATGAGTATTTATTTTTTTATGGAGTAGGTGATTTTTTTTATTTGCAGTGAGACATTTGGTGGACCTAAAGGAAAAACTGGCTTTATTTATGTATCTTCCTGTATCTTTGTAGTGTATTATTTTGTTACCGAATGATAATTAATAAAGGGTAGATAAAAAGGACGAAACTTAGGAAAGATATAAATATATTTGTTTTAATTCGAATGTTTTCTGTTTATAGATTTTTTGATTATATGGTTTAAACCTAAATTAGTTTTTTGAATGTAGGGATAAGTCAGGATACAGCATCAAGTTGAGACGAAAATACTGTATATGACTATTTCTTTTTCCCTAGCAATTTGGTGCCATATCTCGAAAATTAAAAAACCGGTGTTTGAACCATATGTTTAAAGAATTATCCCACTTTTAAAAAATAGTCTTCATTTTGGAGGTCGCATTTGGAAACAAAACTTTCAATTTAAAAAAAAAATATATGTGTATATTTCCCAGGTTTGGTCCTTTTTATTTGTCATGTATCGTCAAAAAATGCTAATAAATTAATACACTACACTAAGTAAGAGGGTGATACATAAATGAAGGCCCTTTTTTCTTTAGGTCCATCAAATTTAAAAATTATTTGAATTGCTGCCTTCGGTTTGTCCAGTTAACTGTAGAAAAAAAAGTTAGGTGCAAACTTTACAACAATTCGAAGCACGGCAGTTTCCATTATCGTTGATTGAAGGAAAAAGGAAGATGCGCAACCTTATCGGCGAATTCGTGGCAGTGCTGATTTCATTCCACTTACATTTCAGCTGCTGTACGATGGAGTCGCTGTACGGCAAATGCATAAAACACCCATTCGCAGTCGTTTGGCTCTCGTTGTGATGACCGTCGGCTGCAACGTTGATCGGGAAACGATGAGATTCGTGGAAGACGGTGCCGCGCAATATTCTTATGGTTTATTGATCACCCAACGTTATTATTTAATCCAACAAAAATTCTATCGCTTTAGCCATTAACAGGGCCATAGCAATTATAGTTCTTGACAATAAGAAAAAACTTTGTGTTATTTTATGATTACAAAATAAAGGAGATTATTTTAGATATACGATTAAATCTAAATTTTAATTTACAAATTATTGTTACTTACCTTTTTTTAAGACAAAATTTACTGTTTACATTATTCTGAACTAGTAAATGTACAGGGTATCCCAAAATTGAGCGTTTTTCCAATGTTTCTGACAAATAAAACCCGTCATCAGTGCTAATTTATGATGAGGACCGAAACATTAACACATTAAATAACATATTTTGGTAGAGGAAATATCCTCAATTTCAAAACGGCATTTCATTGAGCCCAAAACTGGGCAACTTTGCCACAATTTAAACTTTTCTATATCTCGTATAGCTTCTCCCAATAGTCACCCTAGAAATTGGAATACCCTGTACACCATGTGAGCGATTTTTCATACGTCTCTTTAAATTAAAAATTAAAGAAAAATATTGTTCATAAAAGATTTTAATTTTTTTTACAATGACTATATTTCAAAATTTTCAAACAAAACGTAATTTAGAAATAATGCATACTCAAACCAGTAGGTAAAAAAATATGCAATGTTTGCATTAAAAATATAATGAAAATTTAGAAAAAATGTGAAAGTAAACTTATATTTAACTACTAAATAGGTACTATCCATAAATATTGAATACATACAATTTACGCAACTGGTGTTCTTTTTACTTCCCTCGTAAAAGGGAAGTATTGTAACCGTGAAAAAAATCACTCTCCGAGATTTTTTCGGATCTTCACTAGGGTTCCTAGATGACGAAAAACATGTTTTCTCAATTCCATCGGTCTGTCTGTCTGTCTATTCGCGGCGTAGCTAAAAAACTACTTATCCGATTGACGTCAAATTTTGGTCAAAAATTAAGGGTCATATGGGGATGACCTGGAAATATTTTTGGCCAAACAAAGTGGCGGCCTAGTGAAGTAATAAAGAAATTAGTATTAAAAAAATGCTTATCCAATTTATTTTAAATTTTGCAAAAACATCAAGTATTATGTTGAAAACAAGTGGTAACATTTTGGTAGAAATCCAAGATGGCGGAACAAAATGCCTGCATATTAAAATATTTAAAAATTCAGCCTGAAAAAACTACTTAATGGTTTGATTTCAAATTGTGTGTCATAACTAATTGTGGTATAGGAATCAACTAGTAAAATAGTGGTATTAATTCAAGATGACGGAATAAAATGGCGGCCAAATAAAATGTTTGAGAAAATCACTCTCTCAGGTTTTGCACATCTTTACGTTTTAGCGTTGCTAGATGCTAAAATCTATGTTTTATCAATTCTGTCGTTCTGTCTGTCAGTTCGCGGCATAGCTTAAAGACTACTTACCCGATTTGCTTCAAATTTTGGTCAAAAATTAAGGGTTATATGGGTATGACTTGGTAATATTTTGGTAAAAATACAAAATGGCGAACTAGTGAAATGTTGAAAAAATGATTTTGAAAAAACTGCTTATTCAATTTATTTCAAATTTTGCATAAACATCAAGTATTATGTTGGAATCAACTGATAAAATTTTGGTACGAAACCAAAATGGCGGTATAATAAATTATTTAAAACTGCAGCCAGAAAAAACTACTTGATGGATTGATTTCAAATTGCGTGCCATAACTAATTGTGGTATAGTCAACTAGTAAAATTGTGTTACTAATTCAAGATGGCGATCACCGTCTCAGGGTTAACATATCTTCACGTTTTAGTGTCTCTAGATGTCAAAAAACATGTTTTATCAGTTCCGTCGGTCCGTCTGTCGATCTGTGTGTCAATTCGCGACATAGCTTAAATACTATCTACCCGATGGACTTCAAATTTTGATCAAAAATTAAGGGTCATATGAGGATGGCCTGATAATATTATGATAAAAATCCAATATGGCAGAAAAATGAGAAAAAAAATTTGTTAGAGTGGTGTATTATCTGTAGTTAAGATTCAGTTAAAAAAAAACAAGTTTTTTATAAATTGTCGATGTTTAGCAATTTAATTGTTGCATCCTCAGGACACATATATAGATCAGATATATCGGGCATGAAACCCATATTATCAGAACTTTTACTCCGTTGTTCCGCATATATTTCCCAGATATCAAGTTTCTAAATGGTTTTCGTTAACAATCCTCTTGTTTTTATGTTAGAGTGGTGCATTATTTGGGGGTTAGGATCTAGTAAAAAAAAAAACAAAAGTCTATTTTTAAATAGTTGACGTTTCGCAACTGTATTGTTGCATCTTCAGGATACATATGTAGATTCTATATTCAGTATGAAACCCATATTATCAGTCTTTACGTATTCCGTTTGTTCGCAGATATTTGTTTCTAAATGGTTTTGGGTAACGATTCTCTTGTTATTTTAGAGTGGTGTATAATTTGAGGTTAGGATCCAGTAAAAAAAAGACTTTTAAATTATCGATGTTTCGAAACTTTATTGCTGCATCCTCGGGACACATATAGATTCTATATCCTGCACGAAACCCATATTTTCAGTCTTTACCTACTACGTTGGACTGCAGATATTTCCTATATTAAGTTTTTAAATGGTCTTCGTTAACGATCCTCTTGTTTTTATGTTAGAGTGGTGTATTATTTGGGGTTAGAACCAAGTAAATAAGCAAATGCCTTTTTTTAAATTGTCGAGGTTACGCAACTTTATTGTTGCATCCTCAGGACACATAAATTTTATATCCTGCATGATACCCCTATTATCAGTCTATACCTACTCCGTTGGTTCGCAGATATTTCCCAGATATTAAATTTCTAAATGGTTTTCGTTAACAATCTTCTTGTGGTTATGTTAGAGTGGTGTATTTTTTTTGGTTAGGAAATATCTGCGGACCAATGGAGTAGGTAAAGACTAATATGGGTTTCATGCAGAATAGAAAATCTATGTGTTCTGAGGATGAAACAATAAATTAGCGAAACGTTGTTTTTTTTTCTGGATCCTAATGCCAAATAATACACCACTCTAACATAACAACAAGGGGATAGTTAACGAAAACCATTTTGAAACTTAATATCTGGGATATCTGCGGACCAACGGAGTAAGTAAAGATGATAATATGGGTTTCAATTTAAGATGGCGAAACAAAAAAACCGCCAAATAAAATTTTTAAAAAATCAGCGCAAAAACTCTTGAGCATTTGATTTTAAATTTTGCAGAAAAATTAAATGTGAAAATGGGATACTTATTGAATTTATTTTAAATTATGCCTAAAAGTCAAATGTGGCATAGATAGAAAGGAAATGGTAAACCTATTGGTAGGAATCCAGTAGGAACAAAATGACGCCCAATAAAAATGAAGAGGCAGTATATGTAACACATATATACTGTGACTCTGTACTGAACTAACTTGGATCACACTTCACTTTCCCTAATAAAAGTAATAATTCATAACGAGGGAAGTTCCGAGTAAAGGAATTTACCGATTTTTTTACATACTACTGAAAGTTATAGTTAGTTATTTAATTATAAATTTTAACGCGAGCTATACGTGCGGATTTTTAAATATTAGTATATATTTTTGTTAACGCCATTTTGCTGCTATTACTTAAACAATGCGAAACGTCCAAATTTCTGCTTGAGACATTTTCTCTGTAAATGTAGGAAAAAATCCTTGTGCTACTTTATTAATACAAAATAAAGCAGATTGTTTTAGGTCTACGTTTAAATCGAAATTTTAATTTACAAATTAATGTTACTTACCTTTTTTTAAGACAAAATTCATTTTTTTCATTATTCTGAACTAATAAAGTTACAGGATGTCCCAATATTTCTGACTAATAAAATCCTTCATCAATGATAATTTATGATGAGGAACGAAACATCGGGTCAAAAATGTAATCACGTCATATTGTCGACGAAAATAAATGGCAATGAGAATGGATTTTTAATTCCGGAGTAGATCAAAAAAGTGAAATATTTTTGAATTAGGTACTTCTTTTCTGATTCTAATAAAAGAGGTAGAGACAAATAAATTTTATATTTCCATTACCACATTTTTGCCCACTTGAAGATGACGTAGGTAATTGAATTTTTTACCCGACGCGGGCTTTCCGTTCCTCGGCACTCATTATTAACTAGCATTGATGATGGTTTTTTAGTCCGAAATATCGGAAAAATGTTAGGTATGAAATGCTGTTGGATTTAGAATTAAAATTACTGTTTATTAAGAAGAACCCAAAATTTTTGACTATTTAAAAAGCAAAGTTTATGATGATCGTTCAGAGATTAATCGTCGAATCGTAAACTTATTAACGTATTTTGATAGAGGGAAAAAGGTGGCTGTGATGATATGACATTTTTTTGAAAATATCTTTGTAAAAAACTCGATAGAAAATTAAAAGGATTTTCAAAAATCTCTATTTTTCCGGATATCTGTTAATATCCTCAATTTCAAATTTGGGCAATTTTTTTATAGTATAAATTCTCCCTCCTAGAATTGGGATACTCTGTACACCATGTGAGCGATTTTCCCTTTTTTTTAATGAAAAATTAAAGAAAAATATTGTTCTTAGTAGATTTTTATTGTTTTTTACAGTGACTTAGGGCATACATAAGTAAAAGCAAAGTTGAAATAAAATGACTTTATTTCAAAATTTTCAAACAAAACATGTTCTTAAAAAATAATACAGAATCAAAACAAAAGGTAAATAAATATGCAAGGTTTGCATTAAAAAGAAAATGAAAATTTAGAAAAAATTTTAAAATAAACTTACATTTAACTACTAAATATGTACTATCCATAAATATTGAAGACATACAATTTACGCAACTGGTGTTCTTTTTACTTCCCTCGTTAAAGGGAAGTATTGTAATTGTAAAAAAATCACTCTCCGAGATTTTTTCTGATCTTCACGTTTTAGGGTCCCTAGATGACGAAAAACATCTTTTCTCAATTCCATCGGTGTGTCTGTGTTTTTTCACATACTAACATAAAAGTTATATTTAGTTATTTAATTTTAAATTTTAGCGCGTGCTATACATGTAGATTTTTAAATATCAGTATATATTTTTGATAATGTCATTTTGCTGGTATTACTTAAATAATTATGCGAAACGAGGTCCCGCGATTTCGTTCGCGTATGACGCTAACGAAAGAGATATAAATAGGTAGGTACTTAGATCGCCTTACTTTTTTTATTTTAGAAACCACGTGGTTGCATTTTCGTTCAATTTTTGTCAACAGGGGCTTGAGAGATTTTTGTTTATAAACTATTTCCGATTTTTTGGACGACCCTATATACATTTTTAAAAAATATGTAAAAAATAAAATGAAATATACCTGGTCAAGCGTTGCTTTGAAAAATTAACCGTTTTTAAATAAAAAATATTGTATTATTTAAGGGGCGGTTTCATCCCCTTAAAATTTGATTTTTGAGCAGAATCGTGATTAATCAGTGGCCCAATTGTTTGAAACACTCTGTATAAATTTTTAAGAAACCTTTAAATAACCAAATAAAATACACGAGCTTAAGCGTTTTGCCGAAAAACCAACCGTTTGTTTAAATAAAAAATATTGTAATATTTAAGGGGCCGTTTCACCGCCGAGTTTTAAAAAATTCCTTCTTATCCAACCTCTATATTCTACTACCAACCAAAATGCATGTTTTTTCGTCAAGCAGTTTGAGCAGAATCGTGATCAATCCGTCACCCGATTTTTTTGAAACACCTTGTATACAATAGAAGAAATAGATGTGAAAGGTCTCGGTTACCAGACGATTCATATAAATCGGTGCAGTTCAACTCTCTCACGAACTTGCTGAAAACTTTACCTCAGTGTTTTAAATATATAGATTTTACAACAAATATAAAAAACACGTTTTTTTTAAATAGCAAACCATTGTTTTGTTGTTTTGAATTATTTCACTAAATTGAAATAGTAAATATTAAACTAAAACGATCACGGCCAGGAAAGAAAACTTGAAAAATTATGTATTCGACAAAATTCTTATTTTTCTATGTGGTTTATTTTCCAAAACTTTATTTTCGTGACTCTCCGTCTTTTATTCTTTACATTGATACATACTGCCATTTTGTTACGTCATGTTGAACTCGTACCAGTTTATCCTTATATCACATTCAGTAAAATAAGATTTTTTTTGCGTTCATTTAAAAAGAAATATTTGTTCCGCCATCTTGAATCCGTACCACAACTTTACCAATTTATCTCTGTATCACTTTTAATGAATGCATACATTTTGAAATTAATCTAATGAGTAGTTCTTTCAGGTTGATTTTTTAAATATTTTGCTAGGCCGGTATTTTGTTTTACTATCTTATATTCATACCAATATATTACCAGTTTATTCCTACGTAACACTTGTTTTTTGTGCAAAATTTGAGGAAATTGGATAACTAGTTTTTTAAATAATACTTTTTTAAAGTTTCTTAAGGCCGCCATCTTCCAGCATATTCGATGTTTACCAAAATATTTATAGGTCTTCCCCATATGACTCTTAAACCAGACAGACGAACCGATGGCAATAAAAACATTTTTTGGCATCTAGGGACGCTAAAACCTGAAAATATTTAAAACCTGAGAGGGTGATTTTTTCACGATTATAAATATTTTATTTGGTCGCTATTTTGTTCCCCTATCTTGAATTATACCGCAATTAGTTATGGCACACAGTTTGAAATCAGTCCATTAATAGTTTCTTTCAGGCTGAATTTATAAATATTCCATTAAGCCGCCATTTTGAATTCGCACTACAATTTTACCAGTTGATTTCTACATAATTCTTCATTTTTGTGCAAAATTTAAAATAAATTGGTTAAGTAGTTTTTAGTAATAACTTTACTAGGCCGCCATTTTGTTTTGGCATTGGATTTTTACCAAAATATTATCAGGTCATTCCCATATGACCCTTGATCACAGAATTAAACTGTGCCTTAATTTTTGACCATAATTTTTAGTCAATCGGGTAAGTAGTTTTTAGCTATGCCGGGAAGATACGGATCGACAAACAGACCGACAGAATTAAGAAAACATGTTTTTCGGCATCTTGGGACCCTGAAACGTAAAGATCTGAATAAATCTCGTAGGATGTTTTTTCACGATGACAATACTTTCCTTTTACGATGGAAGTAAAGATTATTTGGCCGTTATTTTGTTTCGCCATCTTGGATTCGTAACACATCTTTACCAGTTTATCTCTATGTCACACTTCATGCTTGCATAAAATTTGAAATTAATGTCATTTTGTTATATTCGTACCAAAATGTTACTGGGTTCATTCCCATGATTTTTGGGCAAAATTTGAAGAAATTGGATAATTAGTTTTTTAGTAGTAATTTTTTTAACGTTTCACTAGGTCGCCATCTGGTTCCGGCATATCGGACTTTTATCAAAACATTACCAGGTCACCCACATTTGAAGTCAATCTAATGAGTAGTTTATGCCGCGAACTGAGAGACAGACAGGCAAAGCGACAGACGGACCGAGGAAATTGTTCTACTCTATACCTCAATTAGTTATGAAACACAATTTGAAATCCGTCCATTAAGTAGTTTTTCAGGCTGAATTTTAGAATATTTTATTAAAACGCCATTTTGTTCCGCCATCTTGAATTTGTACCAAAATTTTACTAGTTGATTCCTACATATTACTTGATTTCTGTAGGTACACTATTTTAGATAAATTGGATAAGTAATTTTATAGTAAAATTTTTTATAAAATTTCAGTAGGCCTCCATTTTGTTTTACAATATTGGATTTTTAGAGTGATTTTTTCACGATTACAATACTTCCCTTTTACGAAGGAAGTAAAAATAAAATGGGAATGTGCCAACCGTTTTGCTCTGGGCTTTCGCTAATTCAAACCGTTTGGATTTTACAGGTTGTCAAAATTATAAAATGAAAATTTTCCTCAATATTTTAAAATCAATTAAATTTGGGCCCATGGTGTATACAGTGTGTCTCAAAATGGTAATGGATGTATATCGCGATATCAATTTAATTTGATTTTTATAATCTTTCAAACCCCTTTAATCATCTATTGCACTTGTTTATAATATATATATATATATATATATATATATATATATATATATATATTATATCTACAAAAAAAAATATATATATAGTATATATATATATATATATATATATATATATATATATATATATATATATATATATATATATATATATATATATATATATATATATATATATATATATATATATATATATATATATATATATATATATATATATATATATATATATATATATATATATATATATATATATATATATATATATATATATATATATATATATATATATATATATATATATATATAAATATATATATTTATATATATTTTAATACAGGGTTATATAATTACTTTTTAAATGGAAACCCCCAATTTTTTTTCTGATAAATAAAAGAAAACTAGATTTATATTACATATTTTTTTTATTTAACTACGTAATCATCTAAAGTTTGAACTTATATAGTAATTTCTCACCGCCCAACTGGTAATGCGAAAGAGTTTTTAAATAATTCTCGAACCTCAAATGTATATCCTTTGCCGGCCTGCCCGGTTGAGTATTTAGTGGAAGTAATACATACGACTGATTGTTTTCAATATTATACAATTATTATATATATATTATAAAATTAATATATAATTTTTAGAATGAACTGTTTATTGCTATTATTGTTGCCGACGAGATACGCAAGAAAAGGTGAGCGAATATAAGGGAACAGTTAAAAAGAAATTAAAAAAAAGGAAAACGAAGTCTGGCCAAGCCAACATACCAGTAAAAAAAATATAAATATGGTGGCCGTCAGTTTTTGTCACCACATATACTGGACCAAGATACTATATCTAGCATTGAAAGTGAGTAACCTCAATGCAATGAATCAGAGTCAGAGCAAATAGAACGTAGTAAAATGTACTGACTACGCAGTCTTCTACCACTGCTTCTGTAAATTCACAAATTGACGATCCTGTGCTGACTACAGAAGAACAGACAAATTTGAAATCTGTTGGAGGAACGTTTGACGATATTAATGCAGTGGCTACACAAAGCAAACATTACTAGCGGACGATTGCAAAAGTACAAACATCGCACTCCATCACAAGTGCCAAGAACGAACACCGAGACCTCTTCCGATAATGAAATATATTATAGAAAATAATAAACAAGAATACCCAAAAACATCCATCCCATTTATGCATTTTTTAATGGTCTAGCACCAACAATAAAACAATTTTCGTCATATTATCAGTATCTTGCAAAAGGAAGAATTTTTTCAATTGTTCAGTAGCTGGAGTGGGAACAGCTCATGTTATCGAATCTTTCTACCAGCGCTTATCATACAGGACTTCATGATTCATCAAATACTTCATATCCAACTTCACCAGCATCTCAAACCGCAACAGTGCCATACTCCTCATATAGAACAATAACTCATATTTTGTTACTATTAAAAAATAAAAATACACAACTAGACAATTACTTTTTTTCATCAGTACCACTCGCATTGTAAAATACTTACATCAGGCATAGTGCTTGTCATTCTATAGCTGAAACGAGTTTCTGGAATCTTGTTTCGTAAGATGTGGTTTCAGTCTCAAGAAACAATTTATTAAAACATTCTTTGTTCATTCTGAAAACAACAAAACACTTGCTTCTTACCCTTTTGGCAGGTATTACCCTTTCTTCATCATCAATGGCAATTGCAATTGCTGGTAATTCTACTCGCGACAACTTTGGCATTGTTCTTGTTAAAAACTTCATGCGACTGTGGGTGAGCCGGATATATTCGGCACGAACGCTATCCTCAATGTCAACTCGGTGTTGAATATAAAGAACTTCCTTGTTTATTATAGGGAATCTCGATCAGGACCGTAGATATGGTAAATTGCCATTAATGCTAATCCACCTAATCGCTCGCCAATGGAATTACGTAGCGATGTTTTAAGGAGCCTTTAACTTGAAAAACTCTGCTGTTGCCGTATGACAAGGCAGTATGTCAAGAATTTGCACTAATTTAAAAATATTGGCAAAACATATTTTATTTGTGGCTGCAAAAGCTTATAATGCATTTGGTATGGAAATGATTTCTATATTTGCCCATTTCGTCTGTCATAAGTTAAATCCTGCTTGGACAACACATAGATATGGCAAGTGTGAACAAATGAATCTGCATTTTTCTTTAGTTATTCAGATGGGAATAGCTTTTGCAAATATCCTACGAACTTATGACGTTCAGAAAATCTGCCTTTTAATTCCTCCAAAAAATGATCTAAGGAAGGCAAGAAATTGTTTCGTCTGCTAATATCCCTTGGCATTTTGAGGCAGGTGTGTTAGACCTGCGCACTTGTCTTTGTACAATTCTTGCAATGTTTACTTGATATTCTACATATTTGATCAATTTGACGAATTTTTTTTCATTAGATGTTCTAATTTCAATACACTGAACTAAATCCGTGTTAGCCTTCTGCAGTCGTTTACTTAAATTAAGAATATACGAAAAAAATATGTACACTAAGTACAGCTATAAGAAATTGTAGTAATCACCTTAACTAACTAACTTGCCGACATCCTTATTATGTGACTGTGCTAGTCATGGACATAACAGCAGGCAGACGGAATTTGAACAAAATTATACATTCTCAAAGTTATTATTTAATTTAAATAATTATAAAAATAAATAAATTAATAATTTCACCTATTAGTAAACCCGAAAACCTAATGAATATCGTCCAATTGCATTTTCATCATGTGTTTTAAAAATACTTGAGACAATCCTTAAACGTCGTTTAGAATGGTGGTGTAAATCACAAAAGCTCCTGCCCCCTTACCAATTTGGTTTTAGGCGAGGTCGAGGGATAACTGGTTGTTTAGCTCATCTTGTTATCTATATTCAAAACACATTTTCAGATCTGCAGCTATGTTCTGTAGATAAATTGAAGAGTCTGAATATTCCTGAGGGCTCTGTTTTTAATTTACTTAGACTGGTTGTTGATCGTAAGACTTCTTTCAGACTTGATTACGGGCATAGTGACTTTAGATCTGTTTCGTCTGGTTTATCCCAAGGGTTTGTGCTAAGCTCCTTACTGTTTAATTTGCATACAGCTGATTTATATTCTTGGGGCATGAATGGTACTTGATTGCAGTTTACTGACGACCACATTTATTCCAAGCAAAATATTATATTAGCATGTAAAACTAATCTAAATTATATTACGTACCTTTGTAATAGATACTTTCTAGAAAATGGTTCTAGTATATCCAATAGTAAATCTGCCTTGTTAATTTTTTCACGCACAGGCTCGTTAAAGAGAATTTCATGATATATAATGAAACTCCTATCATGTGCGTTAATTCCATTAGATTCATGGGATTATTTTTGGATCAAAAATTATCTTGGAATGATCATATTAAGCCGAAGAAAGTCTGAACATTCTCAGAGCTGTGGTGTCAAGGTCTTTAGGTTCAGATCTAAAAACATCGCTGTTTTTTTGTAAGGCATTTACTAAATCTCTGTTAGATAACGGAGCAATATTTTATGCAGCGACTTGTAATACATGCGCACGAGCGCTTTAATCCAGGCCAATTTAGGCGCTTCTGGCAGAGTAAACTGCCATTATTTTTAAGGAGGAAAGTATTACCGGAGAAATTCTTATTAAAAAATATACACTACCTTTTAAAAAGAATAAATAAATTAGCTATAGATAATTTAACAATACCATTTTGGTCTTATAAAAATACCCCTATACTTGCTAAAGCTTTCACTACAACAGAAAAATACAACTATATTATTCTGAAACAGAATAACTATTTTTTATTTGAAAACCCATTGAACATTACTTATTTAAATCTGGAAGTAATCTTTTTCAAAATCACTTAGTTGCAAATAATCAATAAAAGCATTTTAAATAAAGTTTTAGGCCAGCTTAAGTCCTACTATAAAATATATTCTTTTGGATTAAAAAGCAGTAATGGAGTAGGTTGTGCCTTTGTAATCCTACAGACTAAAGTAACTAAAATGTATAAATGCCATAAACTATCAATTTTTCGGCCGAAGCTTTCGTTAGCTATATTAAAGGCTCTAGAATTTATCAGTTTAGATAATACAATATATATAATTTTCAGTCGGTTTTGCTATCCCTAAAAAATAACCTTAACTGCAAACATCCTATTATTGCCAGTATTTTAAACTTAATCTCTACACTTTCTTCTAAAAAATGAATACTAAATTCGTTTGGGCAAAAGGTCATTCAAATATTTCTTGAAATGAACTGGCGGATAAATGAAGCAAATTCAGTGGGCCTTCATTCAGAAGTTCTTCAAAATTTAGATTTATTTAGAATAATCAAAGAAAATACACGGGAGACCTGGAAACCATTATATATAAATAATTCACTTAGTTTCCCTGCTCAGGACTCATGAATTTATCATAATCTAAACGAGAAACTTCTTATCCATTGAATGCAACTGTCTCGCAAATTGTTTGTATCTTATTATAGGTTTCTGGTTGGGCATGGAAGATTCAACAAACATCTAGAAAAATTAAAACTATCTGACGTCATTGCCTTCCTGCGACAATGAATCATTAGATGATCTAAAACATAGACTTTTATTTACTTCCGTTAAATCATATTTGCTTTATGACTAAAGTGCGTACTGATCCTAGTATAAAGAAAATCTTTATGAATTATTTTGAAAAGCTGAAAAATATTTATTTTATATTTTTGATGTATTTGCTTTAATGTTTTTGTGCTACCTATCCGGGCCCTCCTGTATTTTGTGTGTATATATAAAATGTCTTGCAGTGGCCCCAGGTCGATAAGTGTGTGACCCTGTCTAAATTTCTTTTGCCTTATATGCTTTCTCTTTAATTGTTTAGATTCGTAGGGATTAGAGATCTGGTATTTGGTATTTTAATTTTGTTACATTTCTATCCTATTCTTTACATTGTTTTTTTTTTGTAATCAACTTAATAACCTACCGTAATTTTTTTAGATTATTTAGAAAAAAATAATTTTGTTTCTCGTAGATAAATGAGCTAAGATCAAGGCCAAAAAAATTGTCACTTATTTGGTCTATTGTATTATCCTCATTTGGTTGTTTGGAAAGGGTGTTATCAACCAACTTACCTAGAACAAAATCATAGATATTATAAATGTCAACGAACAAAATTTATACTTGCAATTAATATTAAAATTCTAATTGCTATTTTATCGTTCTATAGAAAACAAAATTACGTATCTGAACTTTTTTCTCTAAGCTACATATTCATAAATTGCGAGCCATGTATGTATATATAAAAAACACAGGTATAGATATCTTTTTATACATATTTGACATACAAAAAAAGTATTACCTGCAGGGTTACCTCGATATACTAAGAGGGCTCTAAAATTACCATCGTTTACTTCGGGCTTTCTTTCTGTGTTAATAGTACCATAATCATACGTAAAGCCAGCTCTTGGCGATTGAACAATGTAATAGTTTCAATGATAGGGATTTTTTTAAATTTGCTTCTCTCGTTCCTTATCAATTATTACAGCCATTATTTTTCCTCTAGAGACTTTCAAAAAATTATCCGCATTTCAAACACAGGTAATGATGTATCTATTGTTTCTGTATTTGTAGTTGACACAAAATTTCCAATATCGAATATATGAAAGTTGCCGAGTTGATTTTTTTTATAATTTGCTTATCTCATTTGTTATCAGGTATTATAGCCATTGTTTTCATCTTGAGCCTTTCAAAAAATTATCCGCATTTCGATGATAGGATGATAGGATGTATTCTCGTATCTACTAAATGTTCATCTAATTTTACTCTTTCTTTTTTTTTCGGAATATGACACATACTTTGCAAAATGCCCAAGTTCTCTGAATATGAAGCTAATTTTACTCTTTCTTTTTTTTTCGGAATATGACACATACTTTGCAAAATGCCCCTGTTCTCTGAATATGAAGCCAGGAATATTCTTTAATCCATTCCAGTTGAAAAGGTCTTTTCTCAGAGACTGGAAACTTGAAACCTTGTGACGGTATATCCAGATTTCACATAATATATCTATTGTCTCTGTATTTGTAGTTGAGACAAAACTTCCAATAGCGCATGTATGAAAGTTGCCCGGTTAATTTTGATATTCAGTATTGACGTTTTTTTCGTCATAAATATTACTGAATTGTTTAGTGAACTAATGGCAGTTTTATTACTGTCTTCATTCTGCTTTTCATCTATCGGTCTGCTTCATGATCCTTCGAACTTTCGGGTAGCGGCGAGTTATTGACGTTGTACGAATTGTATGGCCTACAGGGTGTATCAAAAATAGTTATTAGTTGAAGTGAAAATGCAATATTTATAATTTATCTTTGGATTTGGGATATTATATTAAAAGGGAGAGGGGTTGATCCCCCAAACTCCTACGGCTCTGATCTCGATGACAAGTCTCATATGATTAATATTAGGTTTAATGGCGTTTTCGTCTGAGTGAGACTTTTTATATATAATGTATTTTTCTTTATAATACCCAAATAACAAGCAAATGTGGAAAATGTTTTTACATTGTATATTCCCGATTTGCTTATTACCATTTCGTCTCTGGATATAGAGAAGTACATAGTTATATTTAAACTTTTTGCATTATACGGAATATCGGGGTACCTATATGAAGTAGTGTTACTTATTTTAGTAATGTTTTGTGATTTCTTTTCCTAAATTAATATACTAATTTAAAGAGTCGTTTTTTTGTCGTTTTTTCATTTATTAACGAGCAAAGACTTATCTGGTGCGTCTAGGTGCAACTTAAAACATTTTCCTGCCTCCCCCTAGATGTAGCGTGCGAGATCTACACCGCTTGGCGACACCTTAGAGTAAGAATAAGAATAGAGTTCATTATTTAAATATTTAGCCACTGCCAAGAATACCTACCTCACCCTCACAGTATAAGGTCGATCGTACGACGATGCTAAGTCTAGCCAGGCACACCATTGGAGTGTTTATACGAATTTATATTACGTTGAATATGTTTAAACGTGATGGAACAAAATTTTCATACAAAGAATAGTAATGTTTTTCCTATTTTAGTTTCTAAGCAGTATAAAGAAATTACTTTTATTGCAAAATAGTATAATACAAGGTAAAATACCCAAAGCCTCAAATCAGAATTCAGCAGTAACAAAAGTTTTAATTAGATATGACAACCCCGATCGACCCCTCCACGTATTACACCATCCCACTTTCCTTGACATGGGATTCTTATAGTAAAATAGTACAATAGTCTACAGCACAGATTGTTACAGGGTCACGTGACCGGCGTGGCCTAAAAACCAATAGCGGTTCGTGGGTCTACAATAAACTTTAACATTAAAGACATTAATTTGCTAAGAAATATTTTAACGCAGAACTTAATTCAATTAAAATTGTCATTAGCTACCAAGCTTTTCTTAGCTTCACTACTGATATATTGATGTGTTTTAATGTATTATTGTGTAATTGTTGATATGGTTGAAACCTAATTATATGATGCCTTACTTCAAAAAGCAGCGTTCTAAAGGTGCGGTAAGATTAATTGCCTTTGAATCACTATGTCGTGTGAGAATCCTCAGAAGCAAAATGATACAAGAAAGTCTATGAGGTGATTTTTTTGACGATTACAATAGTTTTTTCCTATCAGAGAATTAAAATAATTATAGAATAAAAAGGTATAGCGGACGAGTTCCACTAATAATTGTCCTTTTAGAATATAAAAATATCTGTATCTATATTAAAATTATAAATCTTTATCTATAAAGCAACATTTTCGTGTTCAACATTATTCCCAAAAATTACCTAGATGTTAATATATGCTAATCTGACTTAAATCAGTGGCGGCTCGTAGCTAAAAAAATAGACAAGGTCTAAAATGGTCACCGCATGCAAAACATTTTTTGGAAATATCCACCTCTACACAGCCACTTAAATTCAGAAAACCAAGAATTTTTTAAATGAATATTGTAGGATTTAAAGTGCCGGACACGAAAGAAAACCGGGCGGAGTCAATCGGTTTAGGAAGGTCGGTCAAGAAATCTCTTTAAACCAGTGGTATCCCGTCGTTCTTTAAATAATATTGCACTCCTTTTTGACTATACGCACTTCAGATAATTAAAAAATGTAACTATGCTTAATTAACCTTTATCTATATTTGTCTGTTTTCTTTCGTGTACCGCACTTCTATATCTCTTTTGTGTTGCAAAAAAGGCGAACTTTCGAATTTTAAAATGATTTAATTTTGTTTTTTCTTGATCGATTTACCTATAAATATATTTTTTCTTCAGTTCTGCCATTAACGGTTCCCGGGCTACTGCCTACGTCCACTATTATTGGACCACCCAGTATAGTGATACTCGATTTACAAGTCCAGATTTTACAAGGGCAGCCAGCATCAGATTCAGTGAATGAGATTTCTCAAAATTTTAATTTATACAGTTCGACTTACTACTCGGGTATGCCAAAAGTGGCCGTCTGTCTCCGTTCGTCATATTACTTTATACAGGGGCCGTCATTGTGAAGTACTATATAGGGCGTTTCCTAATTGCGTGCTGATGTTAAAGGGGGTGTTTTTATGTCCTAAAAGTCTTTTGAGATACAGGATGGTAAAGTTTAAAAAGAAAACATTTTTTTTCATCACAATTCTGATGCTATTGTAGATATCTGCATGAAATTTGATACACGTATTCTATGCATTAAGGAGCATACGGATTTACCCAGGTTAATTACATATGCACGCTACTGGTAGAAATTTCAAAAATTGATTGTTAATAAAAATGCCCTTTTACGCATAAAAGACGTGTATCAAATTTCACACAGTTATTTATCTACAATAGCATCAGAATTAGGATTTTAAAAAAATGTTTTTTTAAAACCTCCAAAGTTAAGCCTTTTAGGTTCATATTAAACTTTTTTTCTTAAAAAGGTCCAAGGTTTTTAACATTAGCACGCAATTAGGAAACGCCCTGTATAGTACTTCACAATGACGCCCCCTGTACAAAGTAATATGACGGACGGAGACAAACGGTCACTTTTGGCATGAGTTCTGTAGTTTTTCAAACATTAAGTGCAATATTAAATATTTTTTGACAACCGGTATTGAACAGAAAATTAATTATTTTGAAGCAGTTTATTGACAGCTACTTTATGAACAATTTTACAAAATATATGAAAAAAAACTAAGCCATTTTTGAGGTTGACGGCTGTGATTCTAATGGTTCGATTCCTTCTAAATCGTTGTTTTCCTCTGAAAATGATGAGGTTTTGTCGTCACTACTTGAAGATCCCAGTGTGATAACTAAATTATCAATAACCGTTTCAATTTTGCCACCTACTTCCCAGAATTTATCTTCAATACAACGAACATGTTTAACATACGATTTTCAATTTTCAGCCGATATTGAATCAATCGCTTCTAATGTTATTTTATTTAAATCTTTAATTGAAAGTTCAGGTATTGCGCTTTCGAATATATTTTTTTACTCCTGTCATGCAGGTTGAGGTCGCACATGTATGGAGGCTGCCTTAAAGGTGTATGACCGAGGTTACGTAAAAGACCGTCAATTTTATACTTTTTTTCTCTATGCTTGTTGGCTAATATTACTTCATATAATTGATATTTCCTCCATGTTGAATTACATACAATATTGTTCGATTTAAGCCACGATATCATACGAGCTTTTGTAGAGTATTTAGTTGGCACTTTATCTTCTTCGTGAGAATGATAAGACGCATTATCCATTACCATGACTGATTTGGAAAGAATGTTAGGTAGAAGCTTCTCGAGCAACCACTTTTCAAAATTATCTCTATTCATTTGTCCAGATAGTCTCCAGTTGTTAGTCCCGAGCGAAAAACTAAAACAGCACCTGGAACAAATCCGGCTTCTCAACCAGCATGAACTATAATCAAGCGACTACTAGAGCAGATTCCCTGAACAACACCTGTAACACTTTCACTTTGCCAGCATTTGTTCACTGTCATATCATTATCTACCCAGGTTTCGTCTAGATACACAATATTGCGTCCCTCTTGCCTATATTGCCTTACAGTTAGATATTTCACCCGCCAGTGAAAAATATTTGGCCTCTCAATGAGCAATTTTGGTTTATTTTGGCACTTGCGCCAAACAAAACTATTTGATCGTAGAAGCCGATTTAGGGTTTTATACCCGTACGGAAAATCTATTTTGTTTTCACAGCATGAAGTAGGGGTTTGCAGGTAGGAACCCTTTTCAAGTTTGTATCAAAATCCTCTATTGTTCGTCGAATTACTTGAAAATCAACATCGTCAATTTTATCTTTGTATGATAATCGGGGTCTTTTTTTACCAGGAGATTTTAAAGGTGAAGTAGAACATGAACGATTATTATGTTCTCTTGGAATTTTATACTTTTATATGTTTTATTTATTTTATAATTTATTTTATTTATATTTTATATTACACTACTTTCCGAAACACCAGTGTAAAATGCAGTCAAACTATTATTTTCAGCTTCTCTAATATAGGCCTCTATAACGCTCGCAATAACTTCACGTGCACCGCTTCGAATTGTTTTTCCTCTTTTGCTCGCCACCGTTACTTCGAAATAATAATTCAATTCAACGCAACGCCATTTATATAGAAATGAAAACAAATGCTGGAAATGTATAGGCGCCACTGGAAACAGCTAGAACCTTCTAGTGGCAAGTGCATGGAGACTCTAGGCATATCCCAATTACAAGTGGACCAGTGCGAAATTTACTAAATCCTCGATTAATTTTCCGTACCGCTTAGCTGGCGCACTTTATAGGTGAAGCGGCAAACTATTACAACAAATAAAATAACAAAATTTATTTGAGTATACAAATTTTACTTTTCCGCTTGCTTAAAACTATGAACCTTTATTTTAAGAACCGCCCGGTTTTTTTTCGTATCCCGCACTATACCAGAATTTTTAATGTCTTTTTTAGCACTAATTGTCAGGACACTTGTTTGCCGACCCGTAATTAAAAGGTCCTTTTTGTCATCTTCTTTTTAACGAAAAAATCGAGTTTCTAACGAACTACAAACAATGTCACTAACGAGCCCAAACGAATTTATTTTCAACCACACACACGCGCCACTCCTCCAAAGAATAAAATAAAAGACCGCCTATAAAAAACTGAATAAAGTGCTCTCGCCGCGATCTACTTTAGGTAAAATACGAACGGAAGCGGTAAACTGCGGCTCTTCCCTAGAGGCGCAGTCTTCGTACATGCGATATTCTCGTTGCCATAGCAACGCATTATTTTCGAAAATTGTTTTCGTTTCTCGCTGGAAGATTTTTACCGAGCTCGTACGTGGTTCTTCCGCTGGTGGATCGAAACAAACGAGTTTGCTGCCGGTGTGCTTAATACGCACAAGTATATCATTTCGTTTTGTGTTTGCTTCTAGGTTTCTGACGAGCGGCCAGCGGCAATACCACGAATGCACTAAATTTAACTTTGCAATTATTGATAATTTTTAATGAAATGAATTAGATTTAATATTGAAAATTAGTATATCGTATTGATTTGTGTTAAAAAATATAATTTGCCAGTTTTTTTTTTTTGAGAAGAGGCACTTCCCATACTTCCTCCGAATAGCCGCCACTGACTTAAATTATTATTATTTACTGGGTAATAGTCTCACGTCCAAAAAAAACATACGATTTCGAAAATCACAGATGAAATCTGGGGAAATAATAATAAGTTGGGCCAAATTTCTATCTACTTGTTGTGAGCTAAAGGAATTTAAATAGTGATTTTTTGAGTAATTAAAAGTAAAAATGTGTTAGTAAACATGTTCTATATCGGTTAGAATTTAAGATCTAGGATAATGCTATTAACATGGAATAAGAATATGACAATTAGCTATTCTATTTTTGTCTTACAGCGCGCGCGCTTTTTTTACTTCCCTCGCAAGAGGAAAGTATTCTAGTCGCAAAAAAACATGTTTTCTCAGTTTCGTAGGTCTGTCTGTATGTCTGCCAGCGACAAAGCTCAAAAACTACTTATCACATTTTGGTTAAACTTTTATCATATGGGGATGACGTGGTAACATTCTGGTAAAAATCCATTATGGCAGCACAAAATAGCGGCCTATTAAATTAGTACTAAAAAACTACTTATTCGCTTTATTAAAATTTAGAAGAAATTAGGAGTGACATGACCAGCAACTAATAAGTTTTGCTACAAATCCAAAATTGCGGCCTAATAAAATGTTATAAAAATCAACGCAAAAAACTACTACATCGATTATGTTTAAATTTTGCTCAAAAATCAAATATTATATAGGGATGAAATGGTAAAAATTTTGAGATAATTTCAGATTGACGGAATAAAATGGTGTCCTAATGATATATTTAAAAATGTCTGAAAAAAGTAATTATTGGATTGATTGATTGATGACATAGCCATTTTGAATATTTATTACTAAAAACGTATGCACCCCTAATATTGATTTTTAATCAGATCTGCAGAATGTTAAAATTCGCTCGCAATCTTGGCATTCCTATTCTGATTTTTTAAATATTTACTAAAAATCTATGATATGTATTCTCAATACCGACTTTCTTTTAATCATATCTATACAAATGCTAAAATTCCGCCGCTATGTTGACACCATCATCTTAAATTTTTTAATGTTGACAGAAATTCATGATGTGCAGTCTTAAATACTCCCAAATGCCGAATTTGAATCGAATCTGCAAACATTTTAAAATTAGTTTGCGATGTTGGGCCGCTATTTTTATTACTCAGATATTGACTAAAACGTCATACTTTCACTCTTAAATATGTAATTCTAGATACCGATATTTCAACCGAATCTGTACAAATGACAAAATTCGTTCGCTTGTTGTTTGGGCATTCTAAAATAATCCGAACAAATTAAAATCCGGCCGACATGTTGACATTGTCATTTTGACACCCCTATTTTGAATTTTTTAATGCTGATACTCTTAAATTTTTGTACATTTTCAGTTTAATTTACACAAGTAACAAAACTCGACGCCGCTATTCTGAATTTCTAAACGTTGACTAAAAAAAATTGGATTTTTTTGTATCCGAAAGTGTATGCACGACAAATTTGATAATAATCAATAATGTGCAAGTGGCGAAAATTCCATTACTAGATTTGAACCAGGCATACAAATATACAATCAGACGAGCAGGAAGCTAATAAAGGCGTGTTAAAAGTATTGTTTTTTAGTTTAAAACTGTAAAAGTTTAATAATATGTAAATAACTAATTTCCTTTTAAACTTACCTAACTTAATGGTTTAATTTCAGATAGTGAAGTAAGGAACGATTATCTCTTTAAAATTTAATTCACGAAGTGAAAAATAACTTCGTTATTTCTGATGCGTCTTCGTGATTTCCTATATGATGATGATTACTATACGGAAACTCTTTAGTTTTATATTTTAACATTCATCTTTAATTTTATATTTTAGCATTCATCCTTCTTAAAACAGCACATATACATCGTTGGACAGATAATTATTGAGGAAAACGCTACTTGTAAGTATAAAAACACTATTAACTTAAGAATAATTGAAAAAATATAAAAAACATAATATTTATGACAGCTGTTTCAAAAATTATTATGTTTACAAGTGGCTACGTCAGTCGGCGGCTAGGCGCAATTTTATCTTTGACGTTGCCAAGTTTTTACCTGTGTTTTTTTCATTTTTGTGTCAACTTGTTTATTCTTGTCAACTTTGTGGCTTTTTATTAGTTTGTTAAAACTTGTTTATTTTTTTTATGTAATTATATTTTGTTATTTTATATTAAAATAGGTTATTTTGTAGAGTTTAGGTTAGGTTCGATTTGTTGTAAAATTCTATACTGTTGTTTTTGTCATTAAAAAGTTTATTCACATTTTTAATTGTGTATTTTTTCTTTATTTCCCGTTAGGTTAGCCTCGTAAGGATTGGTTATGTTTCCTGTAAAGCAAGCGCGCGACTTTTTTTAGTTTTCTTTGTGTTCATGAAGTGCTCTACAATTTGGCAACGCCGCACATTTACGTCAATTTTTGAGTGAAAAGTAGGTCATTTTATCAACTTCAATCCAACTTACTCGACTAACTTTAATCTTAGTTAATTTTCCACAAAAATTACGTCTGACAAAAAAACAAACTGATAAAATATTGATATGAATTTAATATGGCGGCGCAAATCGACGACCTGTTAAAATATTTGATGTAGAAAATGAAAAAAATGGGCCATGACAAAAGAAAGGATTCTTACCTATTCCTTAGTAAGGCAAATAGGTATTTTTACCGTTCTATGGCATCATTTTCAGTGTTTTCACAAATGTGTGCGGATTTTATTAATTTATTAATGCCAATAATAAGATTTGCCAGATAGTAAACTTCTAATATTTTTTAAATTAAATTGGCCAATTATATTAAGATGGAACAGGTCGACCGACCGCCTGAAATGGAAAAACATTTTTTTTAGCGCATTTAGGGACTTCAAAACGTGAAGATCTGTAAAAATCTGGAACGATAATTTTATGACGACATTTCTTACGCGGGAAGTACAAATTCGCACCGCCACTGGCAGTCGTCACCAAATGCTGCTTCGACATCGATCATCCCCATCTCTTGTTTTATTGTAAACAATGATCTATAGTATATGGAAAGTAGGGGAACCATGTTGGCGCATATACCTAACGTGATTTATGAATGAATTGTGACCTCTACTTTAATAACAAACAAGCTAACATTAGAAATATACACCAAGAAATTTTCTTAAAAAAACTTTTTCAATCGGCGCCTCTGGATAAGAAAGTTGAACAAAATATGTTCTTTATGTTACAAGGGACTTAATAAATCTTATGAACTTTAACGGGGACTATAAAAATATTCTCATAAAAAGTTAAACTCGTTTTCACACCAGCGAACGTGTCGTTCACGCCGGATAATAAAATTTGTTTTCCTTCTAGAGCTTTCTTATTCCGAAATCCCTTGAGAATGCATGCGTGACCTGATCTTACGGTAATTCACTCATGGGGTAATAGGCGAATTTTATAACGCACAGAGAGCATATAAAACTAAGAGCACGTCGCGTCGGGGCCTAGTACTGTGCACAAAGCATTCGAAATACGGTTTAAACAAGAATTTGTTTGGTGGCTCTTCTCTCCATTTAGTTTGAAGTGCATTTAGCCCAAAATTGTGCTATCGCAGAATTGTATTGGAAGCTTTAAGAAAGCAAGTTGACCGAAATATTATTCTCTTTTTATAGAACTTTCGACTTAAGAGGATTCGGAGCAACTCTAAAACCCGTTAATAACCGATGAAGAGAAAAATGTCCCGAGTAAAAGTAGATTGATTTTTTGTTAAGCTTTTCGGAAAGTCAGTATTTTTTTACATTATCTATTTTCTGTTTCGCAAAAATGTATCTATTTATTTATTGACAATCTGTAGACTTTTTGATATTTGGTTACTAGATACATTTTATTTTAATTTTTTTTAAACACAACGGTTGTTTTCCTGAACTGCGACGCGTTTGTCAAGGTCAACCGTCATATTTTATATTTGAATAAAGTTTTGGCTCGTTCGCTCGTTCGAGCTTTCTGTCGGTAAACCACTGACTGCAGATATCATGTGTGCAGCAGCAGAATCGAGAATATAAATGTACTCAAATATCCTCTTAAGGGCGATATAAATTTTTCAAGCAATTTGCATGCGACAATTCTTATATGCAAACTGCCCAAACGAATTGAATTAAATTTACACGCTCAGTTTATTTGGTTACATTTCTGAGAAAATACATTTGACTGTTTCCTTATCAGCATTAGGTTCACCAGTCTTTCGATAAAAATCATTGCCTATAAGACCAATCCTGATATCCAAACTTAATTCAATTGGTGCAAATTAAATGAGTGTCCAAACATTCTAGGCTATGAATCGCTGATTATAAAGGTTCCAGTTCTACGCTTCAACGACCTGTTATCACGCCAAAGTTTTATTTTTGTATATCGGTGTAAAAACCTATTAAAATTTAGTAAGCGCTTTGGACAACCTTACTCTCCCAGAAAGTGAATCACAATACGTTAAATAATATGTCAAATATATATATGGAAAAATCAAGTAGCTAGAATCTTAGGACCAAAACCATAAGTGCCTTTTCATATGGAGCATATGGTCAATCCCGATCGTCAGCTCGGACCACCAGCACTGATCATCAGGTATAGTCAGTCCTGATCGTCAGCGCTGATGGCTGATATTCTAAGAATCACAGGTTTTATTAGAAGAAATACACTTGAAAATTCAATTAAGTCTTTTATATATAACTTTTTTACAAATTCTGACTTTCGTTTATACTCCTGATCGCTTTCTCTCATAAGACACCAACAATAACCCCCATCATTGCTGAATCCTACCTGCCTTGGTAGCGTTGCTCCATTTTTAGTATATTATTATATAACCTTGTCCTTGTGACTGACCGCATCCAAATTTTCGAACCTAGTTCAGCAAGCTTTTTGGACAAGTAGATATTCCGAACTAGACCATTAAATTCAACTTGGGAAAAAATTTTAATGGGAGTGCAAGAAATGTATTTTAAGAGACATGCGACAGCCCATTTTGCAGTAGTGTTCAAGTAGTTATTCTACAAGTTTTTCGTAGTTTTCTAGTTTTATGTTTCCTAAAAACTCCGAAGCAATTCTTTTAAAGGGCTCCAACGCCGTTAATTCAATATCACTTAATTTTTGTTTAAACTTTTTATCCCTTAGTATTTGTCTAAATAATTGTGGTCCAACAAATATTCCTTCCTTAAGCTTAGCCTCACTTCGATTAGGAAAAATTTGTTTGAGGTATTTAAACGCATCTGATCTAATGCTTTTACGAAAATTTTCAGCAATTCCGATTTAACGTGTAGTGGAGATAACTTATGATAAGCTGCTTTTATCATTTTTTTAATTGTCCTTTTCTGCGATTTAGGAGTAAACTAATTAAATATACAGCCAAAAATTATCCGGCGGGTTAACACAGTCACGTTGTTGTACTTTAGACATTTTTGTACTCTCGCGTACGTCGACTCACAGATGTGATACTACGTTTACAAGCGACTGCTAGTTTTATTCAACACAAAAAAAACACTAATACAAGGCTCTTCCTATTGGCTTGTTCATCGCACTTCGCTTGCTTATCTACTACTGACCACTACTCGTGCTAAACCAATACTGATGATCCAACATCCAACAGCCGGCCGGCTGCTTTTATAGCCATCTCGTACCTCTGGTATATATTAGAAACATCGGGTATCGTGAATACTAGAAGCGTCGACTTAATTCCTGTATACAGGGGCCCTTCGATAAGTAGCTGACCCTTCGACGACTACGGGGTGGTACTATAGTGAAATATGGATTTACATTGGTTTTAATGGGTATCTCCGTTATTTTAAGCCCTCCAAACACCCGCTTGCGATGTTGCCAGCTTGTACATAATTTTCCTAACTTAGGGAAAACGTGAATTTGACAACGTCGCGCCCGGTATGTTACAGCAATACAGTTTACTTTAACAACTTGAATATGTGAAATATTTATGTGCGTATTGACGCATACCTCAATTATAACTAATTTCTAACCAACATTTCAGAGAGAGCTCTATAACTAAGCAAAACAACGTACAAGCTTTATACCAGAACCCGAATTTATTTTTTTTATTCTAACAAATCTTAGCTTTTAAAATAATGGGGTTAAAATACTTATTAATTTTTGCTAAAAAAATCATAACACCGAAAACCTATCTTCCTGGTTTTACCATCATTTCACATTTAGCGACCAAAAATTGCTTTTTATCCCACAGTCCCAGATAAACTTACACCAGATGCGAAAGTGCCTATCTAACGCATGCATAGGGAATTTATGTGAAACTCCGCCTCCTACGGATGTCTAGCCATCTGAGACATAGTAAGGGGTCCAGTTGATATTTTAAATCCGCACGGAAAAGTGCTTGCTCGAGCGGCGATATCATTAGGGCGAGAGCTTATCTTATTATTTAATTTTTCAAACATTTGTTTTGTGGTTGTAAAAATGCCTGGTTATTAGTGCCCTTATTTACATTGTTCAAATAGAAGTGGGAGCAATAAATCACTGTTTAAATTGCCTCAAGATACCGTAAGGTATGTTGGTTTTATTATTAACATTATAATTTTTTACGCCTGATAGTAAGTTTAATAGGTTCACGCAAAATATGTTTTAACAAATAGATACTTTATAAGTATCCTAATTTATAGTTTTTTTGTAGTATAAGAATATAATAATTTAATAAAAAAAGAAAAGTTATTGTAATTATAAGTTATGATTTTGAAAGTAAATGTAAATGTTTTGCGGTTTCTACAAGCTGTGTAAAGCGCCTTTATGATAACCGCTATACCGACAATTTTTCCTGAACTAAAGCGCAGATCTGATTTTTTATTCGAAGAACCTCTGAAAAAGGCCATAATTCTATGAAGTAGATAATTTTATTGTTAAAGACAGCGTTGTTAAAATACCGGTACCAATGATCATATTAATCCCGGTAAGATTGAAATAAACCAACTGCCGTGGCTCAGGGGCAGAGAAAATAAATCGTTATGAAGGTAAACACGGTCATCCATTACGCAAAAAGTTTATTACTATAGTTACGGATAAAATTAAAGAAAATCCAAACGTTACCTAAACCACCCTTGAACCGCTAAAATTTTTAATCATGTTTTAAAGTAATGGTCTTTTAAAGAAATGAAAATAATTGGTTTTTATCAACAATAAAAAGTAATTTTAAAATACTGTAACGCAACTACCTACTATAATCTGGTCTAAAATTTTCGTATTAAGGTAAAACAAATATAAGTCAACAAAATAATTGAAAAAATAGAACAAGTAATAAAACAGTTTATATAATACGTGTTGGAGGAGCAGCCACGGTGTACACAAAAAAATTTGCATTTTTTAACAATATATATATATATATATATATATATATATATATATATATATGCTCATATTTTGAATAGAAGTATCTTATCAGTTTATTTTTAAACTGTGAACTATATTTTTAGAAATATTTAAAATCAACAGCAAAAGTTATGTTGATTTTAAATATTTCAAAAAATATATTTCACCGTTTAAAAATAAACTGATAAGATACATTCAAAATTTGGCTTATACGGGCATAACGTAAAATTATAAATTTACTAATATGGACGGTACCGAATAACGATGTCAGATTTGGCGTCCAGTTAGGAACGCCTCGCCATAAGATGAGAATATTTGGCAGGATTAACAATGGTTATGATACTGGTGGGTTTGAGTATGTACAAGTTCTAACGAATTGCTTATCAGTGCTACGATGGCGCATTTGCTTAGTACGTTACCATTACGCTCGTATCATAACTTTTGCTGTTGATTTTAAATATTTCTAAAAATATATGCTCATACTAACTCCATAACATAACACTCAATAATTAAATAAATCCACCCAACAAATCGATTTGACATACCGACCCGTATTAACAAGACTGTCTCGTTCGACCGCCGGCCGGCTGCTTTTATAGCCATCTCGTACCTCTGGTATATATTAGAATCATCGGGTATCGTGAATACTAGAAGCGTCGACTTAATTCCTGTATACAGGGGCCCTTCGATAAGTAGCTGACCCTTCGACGACTACGGGGTGGTACTATAGTGAAATATGGATTTACATTGGTTTTAATGGGTATCTCCGTTATTTTAAGCCCTCCAAACACCCGCTTGCGATGTTGCCAGCTTGTACATAATTTTCCTAACTTAGGGAAAACGTGAATTTGACAACGTCGCGCCCGGTATGTTACAGCAATACAGTTTACTTTAACAACTTGAATATGTGAAATATTTATGTGCGTATTGACGCATACCTCAATTATAACTAATTTCTAACCAACATTTCAGAGAGAGCTCTATAACTAAGCAAAACAACGTACAAGCTTTATACCAGAACCCGAATTTATTTTTTTTATTCTAACAAATCTTAGCTTTTAAAATAATGGGGTTAAAATACTTATTAATTTTTGCTAAAAAAATCATAACACCGAAAACCTATCTTCCTGGTTTTACCATCATTTCACATTTAGCGACCAAAAATTGCTTTTTATCCCACAGTCCCAGATAAACTTACACCAGATGCGAAAGTGCCTATCTAACGCATGCATAGGGAATTTATGTGAAACTCCGCCTCCTACGAATGTCTAGCCATCTGAGACATAGTAAGGGGTCCAGTTGATATTTTAAATCCGCACGGAAAAGTGCTTGCTCGAGCGGCGATATCATTAGGGCGAGAGCTTATCTTATTATTTAATTTTTCAAACATTTGTTTTGTGGTTGTAAAAATGCCTGGTTATTAGTGCCCTTATTTACATTGTTCAAATAGAAGTGGGAGCAATAAATCACTGTTTAAATTGCCTCAAGATACCGTAAGGTATGTTGGTTTTATTATTAACATTATAATTTTTTACGCCTGATAGTAAGTTTAATAGGTTCACGCAAAATATGTTTTAACAAATAGATACTTTATAAGTATCCTAATTTATAGTTTTTTTGTAGTATAAGAATATAATAATTTAATAAAAAAAGAAAAGTTATTGTAATTATAAGTTATGATTTTGAAAGTAAATGTAAATGTTTTGCGGTTTCTACAAGCTGTGTAAAGCGCCTTTATGATAACCGCTATACCGACAATTTTTCCTGAACTAAAGCGCAGATCTGATTTTTTATTCGAAGAACCTCTGGAAAAGGCCATAATTCTATGAAGTAGATAATTTTATTGTTAAAGACAGCGTTGTTAAAATACCGGTACCAATGATCATATTAATCCCGGTAAGATTGAAATAAACCAACTGCCGTGGCTCAGGGGCAGAGAAAATAAATCGTTATGAAGGTAAACACGGTCATCCATTACGCAAAAAGTTTATTACTATAGTTACGGATAAAATTAAAGAAAATCCAAACGTTACCTAAACCACCCTTGAACCGCTAAAATTTTTAATCATGTTTTAAAGTAATGGTCTTTTAAAGAAATGAAAATAATTGGTTTTTATCAACAATAAAAAGTAATTTTAAAATACTGTAACGCAACTACCTACTATAATCTGGTCTAAAATTTTCGTATTAAGGTAAAACAAATATAAGTCAACAAAATAATTGAAAAAATAGAACAAGTAATAAAACAGTTTATATAATACGTGTTGGAGGAGCAGCCACGGTGTACACAAAAAATTGTGCATTTTTTAACAATATATATATATATATATATATATATATATATATATATATATATATATATATATCATATTTTGAATAGAAGTATCTTATCAGTTTATTTTTAAACTGTGAACTATATTTTTAGAAATATTTAAAATCAACAGCAAAAGTTATGTTGATTTTAAATATTTCAAAAAATATATTTCACCGTTTAAAAATAAACTGATAAGATACTTCTATTCAAAATTTGGCTTATACGGGCATAACGTAAAATTATAAATTTACTAATATGGACAGTACCGAATAACGATGTCAGATTTGACGTCCAGTTAGGAACGCCTCGCCATAAGATGAGAATATTTGGCAGGATTAACAATGGTTATGATACTGGTGGGTTTGAGTATGTACAAGTTCTAACGAATTGCTTATCAGTGCTACGATGGCGCATTTGCTTAGTACGTTACCATTACGCTCGTATCATAACTTTTGCTGTTGATTTTAAATATTTCTAAAAATATATGCTCATACTAACTCCATAACATAACACTCAATAATTAAATAAATCCACCCAACAAATCGATTTGACATACCGACCCGTATTAACAAGACTGTCTCGTTCGACCGTTGGCGTTGGTTTGGCTACCGGCTATCACGACACGAACTGGCATGGACTAGATTCTTGTTACTTGTACAATACAGATAATTGAAAAACGTATTTTCTAAAAACTAAGATCGCTTATTTGAAAATGTTTAAAATATTATTTTTTTACGGAAACCTAAAAGCAGTTTATGTCGCTTCTCTATGATTTGATTTTCTCAGTTATAGCACGTTATACCAATGCATCGTTTTTTCTCATTAGATTATTTATTTTATCTTTGTATTTGATATTACCTAAAAACCTTGTTTGTTAATACCGATAATATTGGTTTTACTTAAAAAAAATCATAAAGTGATGGCATTTTGCAATGTAATTCCTTAATAAAAGAGAAAAGATATTCTTAATCACCTAGTTACATGATTAATGTTCAGATATTTTTTATAATTTTGTCTATAGATAAATATTTTTCTAAAAGTTAAAAATGTGTTTTTTTTTCCTAATTTAAACACCATTTTCTAAATAGTGTAGGAATATGAGCATTTGGAATTTTTTTAAAACACCAATAGTTTTTCATTTTAATGAAATAAGATTAAATCGAATTTATGTGGCAGTAAAAGCAAAAATAAGGACCTTACAAAACCAGTAATTCACATATTATAGTACCTAAATATTCCTAACATTTTGTTTCCAAAAAAATTTGAATTGGTGTAGGTAATGCTATTTTTAATTTATTAATAATTTTTAATATTTTTGGTGCGGGCCATACATGTGTCTCGCGCCGAGGTCAAAGAAAATTGACGCGCTACTTGTCTTAGTTTCGCATCTGGTGTAGTTTTATCTGGGCCACAGTCGCAAAATGGCTGTAAACTAGTGTAATAGCCGATTTCTGTTGTAGGCTGTATACATAGATTTACACTTACACTTTTTTAAGGAACAACATTTTTACTGTTCCATAAATTATCTTTTACCGTTTTTTAAAATTCATGGCATTTTTTCAGCAAACTCTCCAGGCTTGATTATGTTCTAATTCGAAATATTAGTCAATTTTGATGTTTATTTCAAAGTGGCAATTGTTGTGTCTATATATGTTATTATTTTTTATTATTTTACTTCAGTCGTAAAAGAGAAGTAGGTATTTTAATTGGGAAAAAATCACTACGAGATATTTTTAGATCTTTAGATTTCAAGTCCCCTAGATGCCCGAAAAACATATTTTCTCGATTCCGTTAGTCTGTCTGTCTGTTCGAGGCACAGCTAAAAACTACTTACTCGAATGACTAAAAATCTTGGTCAAAAACTAAGGGTCACACGGGGTGACCTGGTAACATTTTGGTGAAAATTCGAGATGGCGAAAGAAAATGGTCCCCAATTGAACTGTTAAAAAATTATTACTAGTTATCCAATTTTGCACAAAAAACAAACATTATGTAGGAACCAAAATGGTCGCTTAATAAAATATTTAAAAATTCATCCTGAAAAAACTACTTAATAGATTGATTTCAAATTTTGGGCAAGAATTAACTGTAAAAAGGACTTACCCGATTGACTTCAAATTTTGCTTAAAAATTAAGGGTCTTATGGGGATGACCAGGTAATATTTTACTAAAAACCCAATACGTCGCAATAAAATGGTGGCCTAGTGAAATGTTAAAAAAATTAATACCAAAAAACTAATTTTTTAGTTTAACTCAGATTTGGCGGCCTAGTGAAATGTTAAAAAAAATATGACTAAAAAACTAATTTTCTAGTTTAACTCAGATTTTGCACAAATTGGAATAAATTGGCATCATTTTGGTATGAATCCAAGGTAGCAAAACAAAACGACGGCAAAAATGTTTAAAAAATGAGCTTGAGAAACTGTTTAGGTATTAGATCAATTTCAAATTTTACGAATTACGAATTCAAGATGCCGAAACAAAATGGCGGCCAAATAAGATGTTTAAAAAATCAACATAAAAAAGTCATCTTATTCAATTGGCATTTCCCATTTTGCAGAAAAATGAAATGTGATATAGTGATAAACTGGTACGAATTGAACATGACGGAACAAAATGCCCGTCTTAAAAAAAACTACTTACTACGTAAATAATAATAAAACTAATTATTCAACTTACCTAAAATATTGCACAAAAATGAAGTGTTACTTAGAAATGAGCTGGTAACATTCTGGCAGTAATCCAAAATTGCGGCTAAATAAAATATTTAAAAAAATCAAGGTAAAAAATTTTTCTTATTCAATTGACTTGAAATTTTGCACTAGAGATTAAATTTGGTCTAGTAAATTAATTGTGGCTTGACGAGGCAGTTTTCTTATTCGACAAATTACTAACTCGGGAAAGTAATCCCAAAATAATGGAGAGCAAAATGCAGCGCTCAGGAGCCAAATCCGATTAATGTGTTGATTGAAACTAATGATACTGTCTTCATTGTCAGTCGTCATGCGGTGCAACGAGCGACTTTATCATATTATCGGGACGTGACTTTGAAAAAGGCATGGGAAACCTTTGCAGTCCCCTAGATAATCCGAATTCAATTTCTGGGGCTGTCCTGTAAAAAGTTTTAAGTTATTTACTTACGTACTTGTACACGGATACCCATTTGTCTATGTCAAGCGTGTCGCGCTAAAAAACTAACAGCTTTAACCCCTTTATTCCTTCCCTCGCTTTTACTTGTTTTGGCCTTCTGCTGGGCTGCGATCAGAAGTTTGTTGGAATTCGATTTAACTTAATTTTATTTTTGGAAGTTTTGAAAAAGTTTTACGATTTTCTTTGTTATGTAAAACAGTTTTTGATCATACATTTTTTCGCTTGGGAAAGAACTCAAGACTGCCTCCTGTATGCAACCGTTTATATGATGATATGATATCTGCAGTGTAACAGAAAGGTGTGGGTCACAGACAGAAACCTTATTAGCGAATGTGCTCTATGATCAGCCTATTCTAAAACAAGGGGGTTGACCAAACGCGTCGTCGTTTAGTAAAAAAAACCGTAGTGTATTTCGAGGAAAAGTTAAAACAAAAGGTAGGTAAATTTTATAACAGGATAGTTTACAGTTTCTCAACAAACACACAACAACAAAAAGATAAAATTTTTCAAAGCAGAAAATATTAAAAAATTTAAAGAATACTGACCGATAATCTTAACTTAAAAATAACAAATTTTTACCTCGGACATTGTTTCCTTCCTCTGTAAATAAGATGCCAATGACAAGAAACACTAGAGTTTGTTATGCAAGATTGAATAACGAAAAATGGAAATTATTAAATTATCTAAATGTTATATAATTAAGATAAATTTAACATACCTTTTCGAGATTAATCTAAAATTTGTGGTTTTTTTATGTTTTTACTTCCCTCCTAAACGGGAAGTATTGTAATCGTGAAAAAATCACCCTCCGAGATTTTTTTCAGATCTTCAAGTTGTAGGGTCCCTAGATGCCGAAAATTTTCAGTCTGCCTGTCTGTCTGTTTGTTCACGGCATAGCTAAAAAACTTCTTACCCGATTGACTTCAAATCTTGGTCAAAGATTAAGGGTCATATGGGCATGACCTGGTAACATTATGGTAAAAAGAAATGGCGGCCTAGTGAAATGTTAAAAAATTATTATTAAAAAACTACTTATCCAATTTATCTTAAATTTTGAAACAAACAGCAAAGTGTTATGTTGGAATCAACTGGTAAAATTTTTGTACGAATTCAAGATAGCGAAATAAAATGGCGGCCTAAATAAAATGTTAAAAAATTCAGCCTGAAAAAAACTACTTAATGGATTGATTTTAAGTTGTGTGCCATAACTAATTGTGGTATAGGGTCAAGTTAGTAATAAAATTGTCGTACTATTTCACGATGGTCGAATAAAATGTTTATATTCGTGCAAAAAAAATCACCTTCTTAGGTTTTACATATCTTCACGTTTTAGCATCCGTCTGTCTGTCTGTCTATCTTTTCGAAGCAGAGCTTAAAAACTGCTTGCACGATTGACTTCACATTTAGATAAAAAATTAAGGGTCAAATGGGGATAATCTGGTAATATATTAGTAAAAATCCAATATGGCGAAACGAAATGGCAGCCTAGTGAATTGTTGGAAGATGGCGGAACGAAATGCCGCTCAAATAAAATGTTTGTAATCATGAAAAAAATCACCCTCTCAGGTTTTACATATCTTCACGTTTTAGCGTTCCTAGAAGCCAAAAAATATATTTTATCACAAAAAAATATATTTTATTAGTCCCCTCGGTCTGCCTGTCGGTCTATCTCTCTGTTTGCCAGTTCGCGGCATAGCTTAAAAACTGCTTACCAGATAGACCTTTAATTTCAAGCAACAAATAAGGATCATATGGAGATGACCTGATAATATTTTTGATATGAATCCAAGATCGAACACATTTTCTTTTTAAATTGACGTAAAAAATCTTCAATTGACTCTAAGTTTTCCAGAAAAATATAATGTGAAAATGGGATAAACTGGTACGAATTTAACAAAACGTAACAAAATGGCGGTAAGTGTATATATATATATATCCTACTGACATTGGTCTTGTAGATCGTAAGATCTTCGGAATATTTATCGGCTGGAAAGTGTTACATAGTTTGAACTTTTTTACGGGGTTTGTCTTACCTTTCTCATTCAGAATTTCTTTGCTATCTATGTTGGTACCTGATGGTCCTGCAAATACTTCAACACTCGATGGATCAACTGACATGTAAATAAACGTACTTTATATATATTCCCATCGAAGAAGCATTGGATTGCTATGGAAGACGATTTTCTGGCCCATACAATTCAAAGCATAGCCCTAAAATACTTATTTCGGATGTAAAGTGGAAGTGTATAAATAAATATAGGGTGCTCCATTGGAGTCCTCACTGTCTCCAGTAGTAGTGAACTTATTTATGATATACTTCGAGAAAGAACCTTTTGAGAAAGTAGAGTTGAAGTCCAAATTATGACCCCGAAGTCTGTATCTTTTCTAGCCCAAAAAGTGAAATACATAACATCACAAACTAACTAATAAAATGTTAATTACGTGATTTAGCAAACCTATAAAATTAGACATTATTTCGAAAAATGTCTCAAAATAATGAAACATACGGTAAATGAAAAGTTCTTTAATTTTTATATTATACGTATAGTATTTATTATATATTTTGAAGTTATCGTTTGAATTTTTTTTAATTTTATGCTTTGTCGCCTCATTAAATATTACCAAATCTGAATTACACTAGATATAGACTGATAAAATTATCGCCTAAATGCATTTTATTAATTATTTTGTAGTTTAAACGCCAAACATATATAAATAGAAGTCCTAAAAAATTCCCCAACTTTTTGCCCAGTTTCTCCAACTTAATGTAAGATATTTCTAAATTTGATTACTTATTAAGATTATACATATTTACTTATTTTTTACAAAACAAATCTTGGAAAACCCTTTTTGTTGCTCTTTCTAAAAATAAATACAACAATTTATTAAAGTATTGAAATCACCAAAAAGTAAAGTTTAAGTTAACAATATAAAAGAGTGGAATTAACCGATAAAGTGGTACGTAAGCATAGTAATAGAATTTTTTTCCTATATCGTTTTTCAAAATTTGAATTGAATTTCAGTGGCGGCTCGTGGATATAAGAACGGGTGAAGCGCAGGTAGCTGGGTGGACAGCGCAGCAGCCGAAAATTTGTCGGGGTGCCACCTTTACCTTTTTATGATGTTAATTATCCGTAGCTTTGGAGCGTTTTTTAATACTAAGGGAAAATAATATGAATTAATAATATTTTAAATATATTTTGTGTTCTTATAAACAGTTATGTACCTATACTATATAGTTAATTTCGATTCGATTCAATTGATGGAAAACTGCTTTCGCCTCCAATGATCCGAGCGCACTAATTTATATTAATTCTATAATAAGGGAACAAGCACCTGCAGCCTGCAGCAGCAATTTATGCCGCTCCCATCTCCATTTGGCTTACAAATATTCACCACTGCGTTGCCATAGCGACAGCCTTAAACAAATCTAATATATAACTATAATACTAATTTTGATAGAAAATAATGGTATAATTAAGTAAATAATGTGAAGTTATATAAAACATACTGCATTTTTATAATAAAAATATAGATTATAAAATTCTTAATATTTTAAAATTATTTTTATTTTTAATTAAATTGATTGGAAAATGTAGGTGAAGCGTCCCCTGGCGAGCCGCCAATAAGTCCTTTACCATTTTTTGAAAACATATTAGGTTTGACTGGTAAGATGAATCAAGTAACTAACTTTTTTATTGTTATTTTGCATTATTTTTCCAGCATTTTTTACTTAGGTTCAGTGGCAGCTTGTGGATTTAAGAACGGGTGAAGCGCAGTGTAGCAGGGTAAAAATAGCTCCGCAGATGAAAATTTTTCGGGGTGCAATGCCCAAAATGTCTGTTTTTTAACCTTTTTATAATGTTAATTATTCATAGCTTTGGAGCGTTTTTTAATACTTAGGGAAAATAATATGAATTTATAATTTTAAATATATTTTTTTCTTCTTAAAAAACTTCTTCTTATGTACCTATATCTTAAAGCTAATTTCGATTCGATTCGATCAATGCAAAACTGCTTCCGCCTCCGATGATCCGAACGCACTAGTTTATATTAATTTATATTTATTCTATAACAAGCGCCTGCAGCCTGCAGCAGCAGTTTTATGCCCCTCCCGTCTCTATATCTCTATTTGCCTCACAGATATTCACCATTACGTTGCCATAGCAACTGCCGTAAACAAATCTAAGCGCGAAAGCTGATGCGCGCTACGTTTTAAGGTTATTATTATTTTTTCAGTATATAGCGCACGAGTTTTGATAAAAAATAATGGAATAATTAAGTAAATAATGTGAATTTATATAAAACATACTATATTTTTATAATAAAAGTGTATATTATAAAATGCTTAATATTTTAAAAATATTTTTATTTTTAAGTAAATTGATTGTAAAAGTAAAAACTGGGGTTACCTGACAAAATATCGAACATTTTTATTTAGAAAACATGCTTAGAATTTAAAGCAAGTATTCCAAAATACAAGAAATACTATGTTTTCTTCTATAGCTCACATTTAATGATATATAATGCAGATTTGGCTACTAAAATAAATCTAATACGGGAATATCCATTGTTTAGCTGTAAAAATAATTTTTAGAGAATTAAATAAGAATTATCATCATCTCACAAGACTGTTGCAAAGCCGTGTATATTTAAACCCTTGAGATGTTTTCAATAATTTTATTCTGATATAAGGTTTCTGAAGAAACATTAGCGACAATTTTTATAAAAACCTTTGCTAACATTAAACCATATTATTTATTAATAATGATTTTTCTAAAACTATATATAACAAAAAATTATTGAAAAAATCTTAAGGATTCAAGGATCGCAACCGTAGAGTTTATTGTTCGAAATGAGAACTTAATTTAATTCTCTAAAAATTATTCTAACAAAAGAGTTAAAATAAGTTTACAGCTAAAATGTATTAGACTATTTTCATAGTCAAATCTGCATTATGTTGTTGCAGAGGTGCACGAGTGGAAAATATAATGTTTATTATTTTTTTAATATTCGTATTAAATTTTGAAAATGATCTTCAAGTTAAATTTTAATTTATTTTTCCAAATAAAAATTTTCCACATTATATCATCTAACTCCACTTTTTACCTGGTCATATCGAATTTTTGTATTTTTCTAACACCCTGTATATTTGACCTAACGTTCGACATTGTTAAAACAATTTTTTGTTCATGTACAAACTTATTCAGTTTTAAGTTTTCTGAAAATCAATAATAAAAAGTTCTTATTAAAAAATCTATCTAGTTTTATACTTTATAACTTTTGAAAATGCATTCAAATTGTCTTTACATTTTAATTAGTAGCCCTAAAGAAGCAATTAATTATTTCGAAAGCTTATAAGAAAATAAATGTAATGACTTCTTGGCCGAATCCCCATTGTTTCTTTTCACTATATATACACATATATATATATATATATATATATATATATATATATATATATATATATATATATATATATATATATATATATATATATATATATATATATATATATATATATATATATATATATCCGTGAAAGTTTAAAGCTAGCTCATTTTACAAACCGTAATTTGTACCCTCTTGTAACTTTAATATTTTACGAGACTTCTCAAAATCTCAAAAGTGAAAGCACCAGTTGGGACGCGACTAGAATGATACAGTTGTAATAAAAAGAAAATGAAACAAGAAATGAAAAATAAGTTCAATAATAAATTTTAAATATCTTACAGGTGCCGACCACATATTATTTTCATTTTTCTTTAGCGCTAAAGGAGACGCACTGAAATATGTTAAGACTTAGATATAGAAAATAATATGTTATTCAATAGTAATAAAATGAGAGTTATTAATCACGAGGACGATGTTTGCAATACGAGTGATTAATACGCAGTATATGCAAGTATAATTCTATTCTTTTTCTACAACTCACCCTCATTTTGATTTCTTATCTATAGGAAGTAGAAATTGGTCTTGGTTTATTAGTCATAGAAAAATATAATTTCATAGTTGATAATACATTGATAGACACGTGAAACGACTCAAGCAGTATTTATCTTGTTTTCGGAAAAGTATATCTTCTAACTTAGTGGCCATATTTTTGGATTATTTCAAAGCCATAATCTTTGTCTATATATTGAATTTTTGAACTTTTAATTCGTTTACCTTTCGACTATACCGGGCTGAACACGTAGTGGCGATCAGGTTGTAAGTTTTATACTCTCATGTAGTTTCTCTGAAAGATACCTCTTCAATCAATTGTCGATAATGATGGAAACTGACCGCTTGTCGACATATTAGTTTTTAGAGTTCTTTTTTGTTAGCTCATATAGTTTTAAAGTTACATACTATTATTTGACGCGTTGCATCTTACCAATAACAAATGTGTATGCGCCTTTTAATGAAATGTATTTGTATTGTTATGATTCTTTTTGATGTTATTTTTTCAACAAAGGATATAGTACCTTTTTGTAATAGTTTACTGCTTACTTTTTTGTGTAGTAAATTAATATGCATTTACTGTAACTTTGTTGCTTAGCTCCAAGAGATTTTTATTTTCGCAGTAAATTGTTGATTTTAAACAACAAAGGCCACAAGGTAATAGAGGCGCTCAAAAACACGTTATTAAAGGCGTCATTTTTTATGTGTCATAAAAAGTCTTTTAAATACAAATATTAAACAAAAAATCAGTGTGAATTTAGCCAACAAATGTTTCTTGATGTGGAATTTTTGACACGACCCCGTATTTTAACATAAAGGTATTATTGAGGCATAAAAAACTTGAAATAAAAAAGCGGTGGATAACAGTAACATATAGAAAGGCACATATGTAACGGTGCAAACAAAGCACTGCAACTTGGAAATTATTTAAGGCATCAAAGTAAACTAAAAAACAAAATGTTGACATGAGCCTACACTTCATTATCGATAATTATAATTGGTAATTTGGAGAAACCACATGGCACCTTAAAATATACACACAAATCACCACTCCCTACTTACTACTTGGTTAACCCGATATACAGTGCTCTCAGTTCTAAGTGGAACGACTTATTTTTTGTCAATTTTTAAACATCTGTTCTTTATATTACCTATAATTTCTATTTTGGACCTGATAAAGATGCATTCTCTAAGTATTTGCTGCGTATACTACAGAACGGTAATATTGCTTCAGCCAGTTATACAGAGCGTAGTAGAGACGTGTGTATAAAGATTAGATTTTACTCGCTACTGTAGTAGTATAGTATAAGTACTATAAGTCATGTCTGAAAGTTTTTGCAAAAGTATCTGGATTTTCAAGGCATACATGATGATTAAATCTAATTTGCTTTAACTTTTCACTTTTAACTCATTTTTGTTTAATTTTTTTTGATAGCCAGTGGCGTACAATTCATAAATTGTGGGTAGGTACTGCGTAAAAATTTTTGATTTTTTAAAACTACTACTTCTAATAACGTATAAAATAAATACTTTTAGATGAAATATATACAGGGTGTTCCCAAAATATAAGCAAAATCAACATTTGGGAATTAACTAAGTTGGTCGAATTTTTAAAAAACAATATTTTCGTAATCGTTACCTAACAGTATTTTTTATTGTTGGATTTTCGTAGTGAAAGGAATTTTTAAGAAATATTTATTTAATAATCATAATTATGGAATTACAAAGTGAAGCAAATTCTAAGGAGCGAATGACAGAACTATCCAAAAAAATTTTAATAACAAATTAACCTTAGTAACAAAACTTAGAAGTGGGAGCACTGTATTTGTGAGGAAATACAAAATGCAAAACTTGCGGCGTTGAAACTACCCATGAATTATAGGAATCCCTCGATTTCCAAACGTGAATCAGATTCTGCTTGAGGTGTTTCACGTGTCAGGCAGTGTAGTTTAAATTCAACTAACAAATAAAGCTTTATCGCCAGTCAAATATTTTAGAAAAACTGAGATCATCTGACCACGGCAAAATTAAAATACAAAGCCAAAGCATATAACAGAAAATTAAAATGTCAGCCAAAGCACATATAAAATTTTATCGCCAGAGGATTATAAATATTTTGATATCCATGCTGACCCTAATGTTGTTTCTCAATGCTCAAGGGTTACCAACTTTGAATTTGTACTATCCAGGACATAGAAGCTAAATATTCAGGACACATAGGAAAAAAAGAATACACGTTCTAATGTTAATTATTTTTCGGCTTAACGGTTTGCAGTAATGCTTTATTCTGAAACATATATCTGTAAAAACTCTCAAAAAAATGTATTTTGACTTTTAATTCAGACTTAATTTGGTCACTTGTCTGGTCATTTGGGATCAGGACTCCTGCTCCTATTCCTTTCTACACTAGAATTTCTTTTTGTAATTTAATTATTCTACTTAACCGTTACGATTATTTCATTTTAAATATATGCTATAAACCGCTTCGCCAAATATCACAAGGCATGTGCGCAGCGTCGAAAATTCTTCAACTAGGTATAGTTAATTTTCACGAAAAATGTTCCGCGCCCACCGTGGTTGCCGGAAGAGCGGGAGGCTTTCACACCCTTGCTCACACCTGGCTACGCCACTGGTTTCATTATTATTGAGCCGTTGCTTCAGAGTTTTTAACGTTGCTCTTCGTAGATGGGGTAAACGTTTCTTCTTATCGAGTCTTTATCGCCTTTTTTTTGATGTGATGGGATTTCGCCATGATACAACAAAACAGAAGATATAATTTCTAGCCGTTCTAAAAGCGTTTCTGATGCGCATATGACGTCTAGCCAAGAGTAAAATTTGAAATTGTAAGCGAATGCATTTGATGCATCAGAATTAAATTTGTGTAAATTTGATTTTTGGCTTTATTATTTATTACAGTCAACCAGAATATTCACGAAGTCCACTAGTTAGGTCGCGGCGCCTACCTGAATACTGATGCTTTCTGACTATTTAACATTGAAATATATTGTCTTATTGATACAAAAGAAACAGAGGTATTCGATTATGGAAGATTTTTGATTATAATACTAAAAGTTACTTTATTATAAAATATGATTTTTAAATTTGTTTTTTGAAAACCTTAAGTCTACTATACGCACAGTAAAATGCGAATTACCATACTGAAATGAGTGTGAGAAAGTACACTTTATCGTACGCGAGTAGGTAAAAGGTATTTTGAATGTTGTATATTACGTACAATAACAGTTTTTATATGGAGCTTTTCTAAATTAATTATTCTTAATGTAAAAGGTCCCAATTTTTTCGTTGCAGTGTTACTCTTTGCACGATCGTATGAAAAAATACTTGCTTGTTACCAACAGAATGAAATAAAAAGCAACTTCAGTACTGAATATTTCATAATATGAAATTAAAATGTACAAATAGGTAATAACAATAAATAGTAGCTATAATTATATAAACTTCTATTTTAAAATGCCATATATTCTAGCACATTTTAAAGTGGGTTTTATTTAACTGTTTTTGACACTTTTCTTTTTTTTTAAGGTGCTCTTATTATGTAAATCCATATTTAACTGTCTAATTCGAAAAAACATCCTTGATCGAAAAAATAATTGTTTGCTTTTATCTGAACATGGAAAGTCTAAACTCAAGTCAAATAATTGTTTTAAATATTTTTTTCTTTTCAATTTGTCAGAATTGACATATTTAAATATTTTTTCTAGCTGTTCCATCTGGATCATAAATTCTGGAGAGGGTTTTTACAGCCCCCCTCACTAAGATGTGTCACCCATGTATAATCTTGGGATGATATAGACGCTATCGAGGCAGTGGGCTTCTTAACTGCATGACATATATAGCCAGCCAAATTTTCCGTGTCATCATATTCGATATTAGTCAGTTCAGTGTCATCCAGGGATACCTTTTCTTTGGGTCCAGATTTATCAACGGAAGAAAAAAACTGACCACATAAGTTGACCTTGTCGGTAAAAATATCACATGTTGCATCTTCCTCCACGTTGCCAAAATTTGATAAAGAACCCTCATTTCTTCCAAGAAGGTATGAGCGTAGACGATATTTGAATGCTAAGGCATCAGGATGATCATGGAGTCCTCCTTTAGCTCTAATTGCCCCATAAAAAAATCCAATACGTCCTGGTTTAGTCGATACGTTAGGATATATTCACAAGAAAACTCTGATTTAAGTTCTTCAAATAATGATCGAAGAGAGTTATTTGTCATAATAATGCCTAAAATAAAATTGTATATTTTTAGATTAGGTTACCGTGAACCTATTGTACACATAATATGCTTAATTTTTAATAAACCTTTCTGAAATGGAAGTAAAGTTGTCTTGCCTTTAACCCTAAGATTTCTCATTGTGTTGGTCATTTCAGTGAGAATCTTATCCTGAATTTCCAAACCCAGTCCATAAGCTTCAGAACTATAAACTCAGAACATTCAAGCCAGTTTGGTTGGTTCAAAGCACCTAAACTTCCACATCGGCTAATTGCCATGGCAATGGCGTCAGAAAATAATTTTGCCGCCAGTTTTACTTTTTGGCGAGCAGCTCTTTGAACATGTAAGCTAGCTCTAGAAATTTTGTGGCTGATTGTTAAGTCTGATGTTCCTGTTACATCTAGCAGCTCCTAAATGATGTTTTCGTTTATTTCTTTACCTTTAATTATAAATCCATGGTCGACAAAGTTATTCCTTATTAATTTTATTAAATGTGGTACATCAGCTAAGACATGAACTTCTTTGTTGTTAGAAAGGTTTATGAACAAAGTGTGTTGGTGGTCAATATTTAATTCCTTGTGGAGTGACCTGTTTCCACCTCCCAAATCGCTTACCATAGCAACAACTCGGAATCCTGCAAAAAAAAATTTTATTATTACATTCACTGCAAAATTATCTTATCCAGACAGTAGGTTATCTTACCTGATGACTCTGCATAGTCTATTATTTCCAGTAACTTTTCCTTTGTTAAGGTAAAATCATAGTCATAACAGACAGGTTGTTTCCAGCAACGAAATATTACCCTAAGCATGACAACTTGAGCATAGCTATAGGGTTTTAAAGTTTCATCGTTAACTTTATCATAAAGGTTGGCCTTACGTATTTTTATTTCATCAAAACGCAATGCACATACTTTATTACGTGCACTCATATCCGCCAACTTCATGATTCATCAGCCTCTTAAAGTAGACACCGCTGGAAAAAGTTAACCTTTCTTTAACAGCAATCTATATGCCCTGGGACCTGCAGAATAAATAACTATTGATTTAGAAACATCTTCAACTGACCACTAAAGGCGGGTTTTGCAACCTTCCAACTTGTTTAACTGCTCTACTAAATAGTTTTTAATGATGTTTCGTTTTTCTTCCAAGAATTTAATTCTTTTTCAAATGCTTGCTATCAATTTGTCTTTCTCTGAGTCTATTTCACAATGTCAGTGCTTGGTCTACAAAATATTTTAATTTATGTTATAAATATAACTAGTTTTTAAAGCTTATATAGTATAATTAGTACATTCCTAAGTGTATATATATATATATATATATATATATATATATATATTTAAACAAAACTATTTCTAAAATTAAGCTACAATGTCCAAAGCAGGTTGAGAGCTATCACAATGTACATTATTAGTAGTACAAGAACCCTCCATTGAGCCACCACCAGCAACCTCAACACCACACGAGCTGCTTTAACATTCACTCTTACTTCTAACCAAAAACCAAACAATAAAAATTATCATTAATATCTAATAAGTTAGCTTCCTTCTTTGCCTTTTTTTTCTGACGTTCATCTCTAGCTCCGGTAAATTCAGAGTCTGGTTTCACACGTTTTAGAAGTTTAGGCAAATTCTTAGATGGAATAGCTTATTCTATTAAACTCCGATAATTTTTTGAAGTGGAACCTAGCAACTCATATTTTATATTGCGTACGTAATCGTCGACATTAAAATGTTTTGAACAAACCCTTTAAAACATTAAATTTATCGTTACGTTTACATAGACGTACCCACTGACGCGCTATTTCTTCGTCTTTCAGGAATGTAAAAAACGTATGTCGTGTGCAAATCCTTTGGACTGATTAATTATCTGAATGGCAACTGTATACCACACACCTCATTTTTTGTATTCAACAGTGATAAAAACGTTTAAATTAACTAAAAACCTAAAAACAGCCGACTGAACACCATATGAAACAATACAATAATCAATATTAAAAGTAGACGTGAACGCCTGCGTCATATCTTATTATTTTCACTGTAGTTTAGTCAAATTACATGTTTCATTTGTAGAAGCGCTTGCGCTAAATCCTCTGTAAAATAAAGAAATATAAAAAGTTTTTCAAATTTTTCTAGCATCAGGAGAAAACTCAATCATTGCTCTTCCACGGACACCACTTATTGTTGTTATATAGTTATAATAATTCGAACATTTTTTATACCTAGAAATTCTTATAATCTGGCTCTTTCAACTATTTTTACTTCCCTCGTAAAAGGGAAGTATTGCAATAGTGAAAAAAATCACTTTCCGAGATTCTTCAGATCTTCATGTTTCAGGGTCCCTAGATGACGAAAAACATATTTTCTCAATTCCGTCGGTCTGTTTTGTCTGTCGCTTTCATCGCGGCGTAGCTAAAAAACTACTTATCCGATTAACTTCAAATTTTAGTCAAAAATTAAGAGTCATACGGGGATGACCTGGTAAGATTTTGGCAAAAGTCCAATATGGCGAAACAAAATGGGGGCCTAGTGAAATGTTAAAAAGTTCATCAACAAGTATTATCTTGGAATCAACTGGTAACATATCGGTACGATTCCAAGATGGCGGAACAAAATGGCGGCTTAATATAATATTTAAAAATTCAGCTTTAAAAAATGCTACATATTTTAGTTTCAAATCGTGTGCCATAACTAATGGTGGTACTAATTCGAGATGGCCAAATAAAATGTTTGTAATCGTGAAAAAATCACTCTCTCAGGCATTATCTTTACCTTTTAGTCTTTTGTCTGTCTGTCTGCCAATTCGCGGCATAGCTTAAAGACTACTTACCCGATTTATAATAACATTATAGATGGCTGCAAACTCTTATTTTTTGTATCTAGGCTACATGTCAAACAAAGATACAATTTATAATATTTTGAAATCAATTCTTTTCTACTATATTTAATGTTTCTCTCTCACGATCGGCGCACTGACAGGATGAAAGTATTTGTGCGACTACTATGTGTCTATAAAAACTTAAAGTAAATGACGCAATTTCTAAAGCTTGCTTAAATAATATTGTTTATATTATGTATCGAAACATTCCGTAGACAAACTAGTCTACATGTTAAGATAGGAAATTTTATTAAATATTTGCTTCAACAATTTAAAGTTAGATATTTTTATCCCGTTGCGAAAAAGCCAAAAATGATTTTTGTTTGTCCATCCAATTTATCTCAAATTTTGCAAAAAAATCAAGTACTGTATTGGAACCAACTGGTGATATTTCGGTACGAATCCAAGATGGCGGAAAATTGCATAAACTATTTAAAAATACTACTATTTTAAACTACTTAACCAATTTATTTCAACTTTTTGCATAAACACCAAGTATTATGTTGGAATCAACTGGCAACATTTTGGTACGAATCCAAGATAGCGGAACAAAATGGCGGTATAATAAAATATTTAAAAATACAGCTCGAAAAACTACTTAATGGATTGATTTCAAATTTTGTGCCATAACTAATTGGGGTATAGGGTTGAACCAGTAACACTGTGTTTCATTCAATTCAAGATCGCGGAACAAAATTGCGGTCAAATAAAATTTTTGTAATCGTGAAAAAATCACCCTCTCGGGATTTACATATCTTCATGTTTTAGCGCCCCTAGATGCCAAAAAACATATTTTTATCAATTCCGTCGGTTCGTGTGTCGGTTTGTTCGTCAGTTTGTGACATAGCTTAAATACTACTTACCCGATGGACTTCAAATTTTGACCAAAATTTAAGAGTCACATAGGGATGACATGGTAATATTTTGGTAAAGATTCAATATGGCGGAACAATATTAAAAAAAATTGTTAGAGTGGTGTATCATTTGGGGTTAAGATCAAATAAAAAAACAAGTCTTTTCAAATTGTCGACGTTTCGCAACTTAATTGTTGCATCCTCATGGCACATATATAGATCCTATATCCTGCATGTAATCCATATTACCAATCTTTACCTACTCCTTTGGTCCGCATATTTCCCATATATTAAGTTTCTATATGGTTTTCGTGTATTATTTGAGGTTAGGATTCAGTAAAAAATACAAAAGTCTATTTTTAAATAGTCGACGTTTCGCAACTTTATTGTTGCATCTTCAGGACACATATGTAGATTCTATATCCAGCAGGAAACCTATATTATCAGTTTTTACGTACCCCGTTGGTCCACAGATATTTCCCAGATATTAAGTTTCTAGAAGGTTTCGTTAACGATCTTCTTATTGTTATGTTAGAGTGGTGTATTATTTGAGGTCAGGAAATATCTGCGGACCAAGAGAAGGTAAAGACTAATATGGGCTTCATGCAGGATATAAGATGACGAAACTAAATGGCAGCCAAATCAAATTTTTAAAAAATCATCGTAAAAAAATCTTGTTCAATTGACTTTAAATTTTGTAGAAAAATTAAATGTGAAAATGGGATACTTATTTTAAATTATGCCTAAAAGTCAAGTGTGGCATAGGTAGAACAGAAATGGTAAACATATTGGTAGGAATCCAATATGATGGAATAAAATGGCGCCCAATAAAAATGAAGAGACAGTATATGTAACATACTGTGACTATGTACTGATCTAAATTAGGTCACACTTCACTATTCCTAACAAATGGAAAAAAATTATAACGAGGGAAGTTTCGGGTAAAGGAAATTTACCTATTTTTATTTGTTTATTGCCAGGCTTTTTTTGACAATTCGTTTTTTTTAGCAGCGATCGTGTTGTTCAGTATTTTCTGTCAAAGTTGACGTAACGTTTGCCATAAATCTAATCGACATCCCCAAAGGCAATGTTTTCTTGTTGTCGCAATTACTTGCTTTTCTGTTAGTTTTTCATTAAAACAAATTTAGAATTAAGTACTCTTAAGAGAAAAAATCAAGCCATATTAAAATTCAGGATAAATGGCGTCCTTCCTAGGATTTTATAAGGGCGCAAAAAAAGACATCAAATTCATGACATCCTTCTCCAAATCCAGGATGGTCGGCAACTCTACACGGTTCAACATTTCCTAAATTAAGTACTCTTTAAACTAGAAGAAGAAGTTTTGTGGGTGGTAAAATCGAAGAGAACATTTACCATTGTTGTAGGTTAAACTTAAAAACGAAATATATTTAATATTTACTATTTTATTTTTATTTTGGTCATCGAATATGTTTTAGATTATTTGTTAGTGGTGAATCAAGGATAAAATTATAATAGGTAAGATTCAAGGTACAAATAAAAATAATAGGTATTATTATTTTTATATTGATCATCACGTATATTTCAGATCTTAAAAAAATATTAAATTTTATTTAATACTTACATTATCACAACTTTCGTTCTAGTTACGGCCCTGCGTTTATTGAATACTAATCAAAATTATTCGCTGTCTTGCTTCGCGTTCTTAATTTAAATTTTTGAAAATAAATTAGCAATATCAACACGTCTTACATTCCCATTAGCATAAAATTTAAATGCATTGTTGAAATGTAGAAATTAAAAGCGGTCATAAAAAAAACTCCCTTTTGATGGAGAAATTATTAGCATTATAACAAACAAATATCTCTAGAGGAATTAATCAGGTAATTAAAAATACATCTTTTAACTTGCAGGCCCTAAGTACAGGTCCGTGAAGTTAGAGATTCTTAGTGCTTCATTTGGTTTTGTTAATGCTTTCTTAGTTTGGCAATTTCTTTTTCATTTCAAAAGTTTGTCTAATTGACCCAAACTAGGCGTTGTTCGTTAGTACTTTCTGGTCCTTGGATTAGTTTTGTTAATGGAAATAAACCCGCACATTTCTTATGAGAAATGACTTTCAATCAATTTGTATCAATCAACTTATGCAGGGTGTGGCTGTATTCCAGAACGCGGTCATTAACCGACTTCAAAAAAGGAGGAGGTTATCAATTCGACCCTACCCAACTAACACAAATGTGTTTATTATGATCATATAAAATACTATAAAACAAGTCCTTAAAACAATTTATTTTTAAATTTCATTCTATAAGTATCCTATATGCTTTAATATTACATCTATAAACACGAAAAAGGACCACGTTATAAAATAATATTGTCAAATAAAAAGTTACATTGAGGCCATAGATGATAATTATAAAACAATTTTGAACTCGTTTTTATAACAACTGCAGTACATGTATAAACCAAATTTTTCTATGTTATATTATTACTTTAATGTCAGTCTTGAAAACGTTTTCTGCGCTTTAATTATCGCTTTTATATTATCGCGTTACAATCGTAAATACACCATTAAAAACACTGTTTGTCTTTTATATTACTTTATATATGTTTTTCGTTTCTTTCTTAGATATCTCAAATAAAATTAAACAAGTTATTTCTAATGACACATTTAAAACAAAAACGCTTTCATCTTTGTGGACTTGCCAATAAACAATATTTTAATGTCGTAAATGCATGATGGCGACAGTGATCATATTTTGTTGATAACTATAAATTAACTGACTTCAATAAAATGCTTCTAAGATGGATTTTACTTACCAAGCCTAGTTTATATATATATATATATATATATATATACTAGCGGGTATCTACGATTTCGTTCGCGTATGTGACTATAATGAAAATGATGTAAAGAGGTACTTAAATCGCCTCATTTGAGTACCTCTTTATAAACCACGTTTGTTGTATTCTGTAAAATAGCCAAGCTACTACGCAAACTTACTCTAGAGCATGCGACATAGAGTTGACCATGGGAAAGACAATCGTAGCGCAAGTCTATTCCAGCTCTACTTAAGGATTGCCCTTGAGTTTTGTTAACTGTCATGGCAAAACAAAACTTTAAAGAAAACTGTACACGTTTAAACTGGAAGGATAGTCTGACGGAATTAAATGGATACGTGGTATATTCAACCGTGTGATAGTAGTGAGAATGAATCGATCATAGTTTTTCAAAACTCTGTTTGGTGTAATGGGTAAAGCACTTGATTTGACTTGGATTTGGACTCTCAAACATGCTGTGCTCGATCCACAGAAAAGCCTTTAATTTTTTTATAATTTTTTATTTTTTAGTTTTGGTTGGTTTGTTTGGTTTGATTAGATTCGATAGCTTTTGTGTATTAAAAAAAACAAACTAAATGTTTTTTAAATAAAATTATTGTAATATTCAAGGGATAGTTTCACCCCCTTGGAAACTGAGTTTGGAAGAATTCCTTCTTATCGAACCTCTGCACTCTAAAATCAAGCTTTTTGCACAAGCTCAACTTTCTACGGCAAAAGGTTTGAGAAAGATCGCAAAAGTTAATCAATGACCCGATTTTTTCAAAAACCCAAATTTATAAAAAATTTTAAAATATGTAATAAAATACACTAAAAAGCACTGTTCAAGTGTTTTTCCGGATAACTAACCGTTTTTTAAATAAAAAATATTGCACACACTGTCTGGGTTTTTAAACAATTTTAAAATATGTAAAAAAATAAAATATAAAGCATATTATGTTCAAGCGTTTTCGGAATAACTAACGGCTTTTTAAATAAAATATATTATAATATTTAAGGGATAGTTTTACCCACACATTGCATGAATTTTTTTAAAATCCTAAAATATGTAAAAAAATAAATTAAAAAACAGGTATTCAAGCGTTTTTCCGAAAAACTGAAAAATATTGTAATATTTAAGGGGTGGTTTCACCCCCTTGGAATTTGAGTTTTGAAAAATCCCTTCTTATCGAACTTTTGCACCTTAAAATCGACCCATGTGCCAAAATTCAGCCTTTTACCTCAAGCGGTTTGAGTTGGAGCGTGATGAGTGAGTCAGTCAACTAAGTGTTTTATATATTAGTTTTATATATATATATATATATATATATATATATATATATATATATATATATATATATATATATATATATATATATATATATATATATATATATATATATATATATATATATATATATATATATATATATATATATATATATATATATATATATATATATATATATATATAAACATATATAATATATAAACTGCAAATCATTTTCTGAAAATAGATATACTCCTTTAAGTCGTCTTTGTTCAACGGGCCTATTTAATTTTGAAAGCTATAAGCTGTTGTAGGAAATCTCCTTGATTTATCGTCAGTTTTTATACATCCTTGTTGATGTTATTTAGATTTTTTAGATAAATATTTTAATGTTTAGTTTTTTCGAGTCTAATAAAACCTAAATGTACTAATTTTATAATACTCGCTTTTGTTCGTTCTTTTTGCAGATTTTGAAGTTTTAGAACATGCCAATCTCCTTTTAACTAGTGTAATCTATTTTAGGGAAACACAAAATTATAGATTTTTTAGACGATTCAATATAGCTCGCAAACGACTTAAACCTAAAATGAAATTTAAAAACGAAAAAAATATTCGAGTTGCTTATTATTTACTTAACACCAATGAACCATTTTAACAAGAAATCCTAAAAATTTTCTAATCAACTGATTCTTTTCAATTACCTCAAAATAAACATTCTACAAGAATGCGAGTTTTTTTGCGCACCCGTTTTAAAAAATTACTTATGAAATTTTCGTGAACTCAGGAATGATGCAGCATATCCAGAAATCACTAAAATCGGCCAAAAAATGAGAAAATTATTAAGATCTAAAAAATGGTCCAATTTAATTTGGTACATGCCTAGATGAGATTTCATTGCTAAGACTGATGTAAAATGAAATTACCCGCTGTTCTAAGTATTCATATTGTACTTCAACTAAAATCAACAATTTCACGTATGTTTAAATACTTCCATAAATCTAAATCACACATCTGAACATCAAAATTATATAGTATATGCTCAGATTAAGTTATATATAGGGTTATTGACGTTCAGAGGCCTATTAGAAGCAACTAGAGAACTAATGAATAGATTACTTTGAAAATTTGGCTCTGGCCGTAGATGAACATAAACTCTTTTTAAAATATTTGAAATTCTGCGGTGTTGCCGCTTTTACCTAAAAGTGCGCTTGATAATTGACATGTTTGACCCTTAAACCTCGGTAACTAAAGTAAAAATTGCTGTCAGGAGATAGATAACTAAAAACTAAGATAAGAAACGCAATTCATTTCGTTGCAAGTTAAGTCGTTTGGAAGCTACAGTTTCAAAGGGTCATAAATGTCAATGTTCAAGTGTCATTTTCTCGAAAACAGTTAAATTTAGATATAGGAAACATAACACAACAAGAGTTTAGAATGTTCAGGACAATACAAAAATGAAATGATATACAGGTAATTTCATTTAGAAAACGGATATTGCTACCGGTTTGAGGTAGAAGCAGCAACACCGAACAATTTAAAATATTTTAAAAAGGGAGTTCATATTCATCTATAGCCAGAACTAAATTTTCAAAATAATCAATTCATTGGTTCTCCAGATCCTTCTAATAGGTCAATCAGCGTGAATAATTCCTTATACAATAAAAAGCGATGCGGTTCTGCATTACCATTCACATCAAATGCATTGTTTTATTACAGTGGTTTAAAATTAGTGTTTTCAGCCATTCCATAAAGCACAAAACGCTTTTAAATAATTTTTTTGGCCTACTCACATAATATTTAACTTAAAAAATTAATGATAATCTAATATTTCTTTACATTTCTAAAAACAACCGTTAGCATATTTTTTTAATTTAAATGATCCCCCAATAATAATTCATTGAATACTAATCAAATAATCCACCGTGCGTGGGGCAGCTTTCTCATTTTCGAATTTTTAAAAAGAAATTAATAACATCAGCACGTCTTGCAATCCCATTACCCTACAATTTAAATGCGGTCTCGAAAATGTAAAAATTAAAAGCATTCATAATGAAAACTCCCTTTTGGAATGCGTAATCATTAAGATATGACGCCACTGTTGGGGTGGCCAAATTAAACCAGCAATGGCTTCTTTTTTAGAAATGGCTTTAAGCAGGTTTTCTGTTAAATGTCAGAGTATTGTTAAAGAAAATAATATGATTAATATCATTAAGCTTTCCTATCACCTTTTCAATTATGTGGCTTTTTAAATTTTCAGTTAAGTGAATTCCTTTTACTTTGTCCTGATGTCTGTCATTTTGATATTTAAAGTGCAGGTAGGCCGTTTACTTCCGACGCATTAAAACACAGAATTTTGGTTCTGCAACTTTTTACCAGTCTTTCAAAATACAAAATATTACGCTTGTTTACACTTAAGGTTAACATTAAATCGATACGCCAATATAAATACAATGCCGGAGTGGGGATCACTCCGGCAATATTCTGAAAGTCCCCTGAAAATTTCATCCTAATTGGTCAAACCATCACGGAGTAATCGATATATAAACAAAAAAAACAATAAAATGACCGCCATACCTCCATTTTTAACATGAGTCAAACGCCAAATTATGAAGGATGTTTCTCTGGTGGTCCCGATATTGTAATTTGAAATCCGTTCGCCTTTCTTTTAAATACCCGTTTCACGAAAGCATTGAGGTGTATAATCGACATACATCCCATTTGCTAAAAGGTATCTCTTTTGCTATTCTGTATGTAATATTATATATATAGGGTGACCATGAAAATGTGCAACCTCAAAATCTAGTGTTTTACTTGAAATTTTCGAAAAATGAACATTCGGTATGAATAAAACGTTATTAACCGATTACTGTCATTATGATTTTTAAACGACTTCAAAAAAGGAAGAGGTTATCAGCTTGACCTTAAGTAAAAATTTATGTTTGTACATCGGTTACTCCGCAATGGTTTGACCAATTTGGATAAAATTTTCAGGGGACATTCAGGATATTGCCGGAGTGATCCCATAGCAAGCATTTTAAAAAAGTTAAAAATGGCGGAATGGCGGGCATTTTGTTTTTTTTTTGTTTATATATCGATTACTCCGTGATGGTTTGATCAATTTGGATGAAATTTTCAGGGAACTTTCAGGATACTGCCGAAGTTGTCTCCTAGCAAGCGGAATGGTGGTTATTTTGTTGTTTTTTTTTGTTTGTATATCGATTACTCTACAATGGTTTGACCAATGAAAACCATCGAAACCAGATGAAATTTTCAGTGGATATTCAGAATATTGCCGGAGCGATCCCATAGCAAGGATATTAAAAAAATGTTAAAAATGGCGCCAAGATATATTGCAAAAAGTTTTTTAATATTCTACTCTCGCGTCTCGATTCTATGCGTTAACCATTATATCAGAAAAAAATATTATTTTTAAAACAATAAAACTCGTATAGATAAAACTAAAAAGGATGAAATAAAAATGCACTAAAAGTGAAAAATAATATTTTATTTTACCTTGAAAATTTTACTCCGTGAAGTCGGCGCCAAACTAACGCGAAGTACAAAAAAAAGAATACAAGACAAGGAATATTGAGAATAGAAAAGTTTTAAATAGATAACCAGAACGGTGCCCAAAATGCAGTGTCTTACCTTAAACCTTAATGACGGGATGAAGAACACACACTCTTGATCGGCCGACTTCTCAATTGGTTCTTTCTTGTCTCCCTTGGAACGACTTGCGATCCGGTACTTGCCCAGAGTCGGGCAGTTAGTTTCAGTTTAGAAATTGAATTATCAATTTAGAAAATAGATTAGATACATTCATTCCTGAACACTAATAAAGATAGTAAAACCTTATAGGCGTAGTATTAGATATCACCGATTTGACTGAATACATGATTATATTTTTGTGATTAATTAATTAAGAATAAGTTTAGCGGCGACTTCACAGAGTAAAATTTTTAAAGTAGAATAAAAGATTATTTTTTTCTTTTTTGTGAATTTTTTTTTAAATTGGTTTCATTTTCTTATAAAAATTATTATACTCTTAAATAATTTTTAGTTTTTATTTAATGTACAGGTCCCGTTTTTTTGTAACAACGGGATTAAAATTGACTCCAAACTGCAGGGCTCGATCCAGAGGTGGGCAAGGTGCGCAGTTGCCCAGGACGGCACTCTTTAGGGGTGAAAACCAATACTTCCAGTTTAAAAAAACTAATAGTAAAACGTTATATTGTTTTCTGAATTTTGTTGCTTCGCAAAAATAAGAAAATTTACAGAATATAACAAATTTATAATTTCGTTAACCAACACCGGGCTGCAGATCGATGTATAAACGAAGCCTCCATCTAAGGTCGCGCATGATACATTGATTTTTAAAAATCATCGAGTTTCTGCTTTCGATTATCGATGTTTATATCGATATTATTCCTTCTGATAACATCGGTTGACATCGATGTTTGCTTCCGATATTTTTTTTAATTCATTTCTTACCATATAAGCTCAAAATATAATTTCGATAATAAAAAATTTGTCTTTCCTTGCCACCTGTCAATAATTATTTGAAGCAACACAATATGTATAATAGTATTAAGTTTTCGTTGGCGTAAATAATCCAGGGATTCCCCTTCTGTTTCAGTTATATCATTGGCTTTATAGGGATGTTATATTTTGCGTATTTAGTTATCTATGGGAAGGTTTATCGTGAGTATATGACTTTTGTCATTTTTTGTTGAATAGTTCCTAGTAGTAATAGTTTGTTTGTGGTACGTTTCAATCGCTGTTTAATTTGTAGCATTGACCCCTTCTATTATAAGTATATAAATATATTGAAAATATAATAGTTGAATCTGATTTTTGTGTTTTATTTACAATTTTATGAATAAATTTACATTGCTCAAACCTCTGCGGCTTACTTAACTTTTGACATCTAACTCTCTATATAGAGTCTCCGCGGGGAACCGCCAATCAGAAAAGGAGGAATATAACAAGTTGATTCCGTAACATTTGTATGTTTTTGAAACTGACCACCCCACAAGTAATAATATTAAATATATTTTTTTTAAAAATTTTGTACTAAAAGATTAGCTTAATATAATAATAATTTATATTTCCAATAATGGAACATACATTACATTATTAATATTAACATAGGAAATAAAAAGAGAGAAATCCCAGAAGTCCGAAGACTAGTTTGGGACATACCTTTTTATTTTACTACTTAATTTCAAATTTTATAAATAAATGCCTAAAACACACTTTAAAACCTAGCCTATAACACACAAAACATCCAATTTTAATTAATTTAAGATTAAAGTTATTAGTTATTAGTATTAAGTTAAAATAAAAAGTAAAATAATTTTTTGCAGTAAAGCCTGTAACAATCATTTTGAAAATGATTATTACAACGGTCAAGTTCTTAATTATCACCTATTTATTCACAAAATATCTGATATGTTGTTTCTTTTAAGACAGTCAAATATATAAAATACAAACCAATAATTATCGTAAATAATAAAGCAACGACGCGACAAGTCCCTAATGTTAATAAAATCCGAGATCGTTGTTTGGCGACACCTTACTGCAGGCAACCCGTTATACCCTATGTTTTATTTCCAAATTATGTCAGGGGTTTCAAAGTCTGAGGTTATATCAGCTGATTTTGTCTCGTTAGTGGTGATCGGTGGTGGTGTTCCGTAGCAAAGGGAGATGTTTTGAGACTTTTCGGGATGATAAAGTGATTTTTTTAATGTCTGTCGAGGGTTTCTGTCATCGAGAGTACTAGGTTGGTACCATGTACCGGAACAGGATACATCATTTTTTTCGCTATGTTAGGACTATAAAACCTTTGGACCGAACAAAGAGATCCTCTCTTACTACCTCTCTGCAGAATAATAATGAAGTGTTAGTTCTCATAGTTTCTTTGTGCCGCCATTTTACACGACGTGTAAGAAGTTCTGCTGATCGGCGAATTCTATGAAGCCTTAATTGGGATTGGAAAGCACTTCAAGACTACTCAAAGCCATAACATCAGGTAATTAGTCATTCAAAATTATTAGAGAATCTTGCTAGGGAGATGGTTCATGGAATAGTCGCCACGTGGGTTGGTACTCAGCACATTTCTCTATCTTTTCAGGCTTTTAACGTACCTCAAGAAGCTTTTATCCTACTACAAGGACCTTTTAACCTAGAGCAGGAGCATATTTTAATTAATACCGCAATCACAATAAAATCAACATCACTCTTTTATTGTGGGAAGAACAGTGGCTTAGGCAGGTCAACTTAGGGACATCAGGCAGGAAGTTGGAAACTTAGATTCTGGTTGGACTACCGTGGCGTAGCTGGAACGGGGCATTTGAGGTTTTCCTTGTTGGCTTGTGCTGTTTTGGGGCCTCCGTTGCAGTCTGCTCGTCTAGAGGACCACCTCCTTTTGGTTGAGCTTATAGGCTAACCACTGCTGTGAAGCGTTGAGGAAAGTCTTCATTTAGGGAATCAACCCAACACCGAGTCTAAAGATAAGTACGTTTCCTTGTTTTAGCTTATAAAAGGTAGCTTTACTACTGGTGTTCTACTTACCCTGAGCGTACATTAGAAATTTGATCTTTCGTTGCTAATTTTTCAATTATTCAGCCTTCTCGCACTATAATTACCTTTATAAAGTCACTTTAAGTCATTAACCAATTTAATTCTAAATAGTTTCTCATGAATTCATTTGCAAATCAGTAACTATAAACTTTTATTCTAATTTCGGTACCTATAACTCTCCAAAGTATTAATTTGTTGTATTTTATTTAATTAGTTGATTTTGAGTAAAGAATTCATTGCATCTTCTGGCTTATTTTATTAAATTTGAGTTTTGTAAAACACTCTTATTATTTTTTTTAAAATAATTGCTTTGTAAGTGCTCATAGCTTATAGGTAGTAAGAGACTTTATGTTTTTTGTAGTATAAGTTATATTAGGTATGTTGAGTGTATATTGGGTACCCATGTCTTAGTGTCATAAGTGTTAAGTTTTTTGTAATGGGCAGTACTTCCTAAAATTACCTGTGATTTTCAGCCACCTGTTATAGTTTTATGATTGTTTGAATATATTTTGCATTACAGCCCATCTTCTTATTATCGGTGATTTTCAGCCAATATCGGTATATGATACTGATATTTGCATCTCTCATATGAGGTTTTTATAAAATAATATTTATTAAATCTGGTTTTTGCAACATTCATGCTACGCTCTTTCAACAATATTTGGTAACAAATATAAAACTTAATTAAGAAAATAAAATTTAATTCAAGGTTGTATCCTTGCCCTCTCTCTTTTTTTTCAATTATCCATCTAATCATTTTACTTAATTTAAAAATTTTAATACTTTAAATATTCACTCCAATCTTTCCACTTAATCAGTTTTCCATAATTTAAATTTTAATAATCAAAATATTTAATTACTGGTAGTTCATTTAACTTTTATGGTAAATTTATGTATCAAAATTTTTCAGTACTTTCAAGATATTAAACTTAAAGATATAAATATTATTTCATTTGGCACATTTAATTTCATGAATAATGTGGTTATCGTTTTACCTCATATGTCGTGATTTGATTGTTACTGTTGATTGTGTTGAACAACATTTAATACCACTGTGATATTTATACTTATATTTTATATACAATTTACAATAAATTTCCTTGCATTAGTATTTCATTCTTTTATTTATAATCTGTCCATTGCAGGAATTAGAAGGTTTTGGGAAGCTACATTACAAGTTAACTTAAGTATTGTGTCTTAGCGTACATTAGTATCTATCTTGTTTTTTTTCTTTTCTGCTCAACCTCTTTGGCCACTCTAGGCCTGGCGCCCACAATATTGTTTAAATTAACCACAATGTATTGGGTGGGATTTAAATTATAGTAACAAAAGAAATATCGAGGATTTTGTAATATTTCGACAAGATTGCTCATATACTTATGATCAGCTTTCCTTACAGGTAAGTCGATTGATCTTATAATTATATTACGCAGTCTCGTCCCATATCACAAAAACACCCTAGATCTTTAAAGAGGAATAGGGCCAATCTCAAAAACATAATTTATAATAAATAGGCAATTATTATTGTAACTCATAGAAACTATATTGATACCAGTCCCTGTAAAAACTGCTTTAGCAAAATTATGAGAAGGAGAAATAATAGGTTTATTATAAAAAAGCAAAAAACCTTAGATTTTTGAGACCAAACTGAAGCTTTTCTTATGACCTCTATATTAACACCAGCTAATTTCGCTGTTGATATAGCCGCGTGCTTAATGCTGTAGCCAGTACAGAGTTAAGTGTTAATTCCACTTCAAACTAATACTAACTTGATCCAACGGATTATTGTCTTAGGAGTTGCCGCATAATATGGTTTTTTAATTGTTAAAATAAGATAATTTGGATTGATTGGTCTAATATTCTCTGTTTTTTGAATATAACAATTCCAACGTGGAAGCTAAATATATATTCAGATTGTTCCTAAAGTAAGTCAAAAATAATACTGGTTGGGGCATTTTCTTGCCCGAATTCTTAGTTTTTTGATCTATACAAATCCGAAAACCTTCATAATTTTTAGCTACATTATTTAACTTTTATTTACTAAAAGTCTTTGAATTAGATTTTCATAATTTTTATTTATTGGCAAAACTAACGCCAATGCCGACTTGTGAGTATTAGCCAAAGAGTAAGAACAGCCTGTTTCATCAAAAAAGATTCTTTGATTAACATTTGCCAAAAAATTGTAAACCATGGTTGTCCTTACCAATTTAATATAACCAAAATTCGTTCCTCCTGATCATTTTTAACCTTTTTTAATTCTTTAGCTACAAGGAAAAATGAAGGAAAAGCATAAAATGATAGGTCTACAATTAGCGCCTCCGAATTTGGTTTCCATGAAACAAACTTAGTGCATTTTGAATTAAATTTGGTGCCAGAAAGCTCAATATCAGGCAGAAAAAACTTCTACTAATTTGAGTATAAAAACCAGGACTTAATTCAAATTCAGTATACATCATAACCTAGTCTGAACTCTTGATGTGCAATAACATTTTCTTTCGTGTTAATATATACGAGGCAAAAATATATAAATTGTTTCTTTCACAATAATTCCATATTTTTCTTGCAAAAATCTTAAGTTTTTTATATTTGACTCCTACCCTGCGGTTTATATAAGTAATTACCGGTCTATTTTCTATTTATAAAAGTACGCTTAAGTTTCTTTTATGTTTAGTAAAATATTTTAAACAAATAAAAGCCCCTAATAATTCTAAATAATTTATATGTTTTTCTGAATCGTTACTGCTCCGAATCCCGTTAGTTTTATGTTTCATACACACTCAACCCCATCCAACTTTTGAGGCGACTGAAAAAATTATTAACTGATATTCTATTACACTTATAAGAGAATTACTACCGTTCAAATTAGTTAACCACCACCCAATCTCACAAATAACTTTTTTGGTAATTTTTATTTGGTTATGGTAATTGCCTTGAGAGTCTATTAAGGGTAAACATTTTGCTCTCTCAACAATCTTGGTATGCATCCAGCTATATTTAATAGCAGGGCATGCCGCAACTAACATACCTAAGATTTTTGCAAAAACCTTAACCGTACAAGAAGTGAATGACTTTACAAGATACATTTCCATTTTAATTATATCAAAAAGAAAACTTACGTACTGGCGCTTACGAGATGGAAGAAACATGTTCTTTTCTGAATTTATTATAAACCCTAATAAATCAAGAATTTCTAAAACTTTTGGCAACATGCTTCACACATATTTCCCTACTATTACAAATTATTAAAATATTTTCTAAATATATTACTGATATAATCATCTCTTTTCGAAGATACGTGACAACCGCTTTCAATAACTGTAAAATGTATGGTGCTGTACTTAAGCCCATGGGCAAGAAGTTGAATTCATATAAACAATTATCATGTTGAAATCGTAACATATTTCTTAGAACTATTATCCATTTTTACCAAAAAATAAGCATTCTTTAGATCAATCTTAACAACACATTTTTCACCCTCTTGTAATCTTCCAATTGAAAATGAGGAGGTGTTTAAAAACCTATTCAATATTTTTAAATTTAATATAAAGCGACCTTTACCTTTGGTCTTCGTAATTAGAAAAAAATTTGATAAAAACTTACCATCACAGTGTGATGTATTGAGTTATATAGCCCCAGTGTGTAATAGCTCTTAAATTTTAATATCTCCTTTGTATTTATCATTTTTACTAATAATACTTTTAGGAACATAATCCTGCCTAGGAATGGTATTAAAATACATTTTGTAGCCCTTAATCCAACTAAGAATTACTGGATTTGCATTAACAATAGTTCTCCAGGTGTCAATACATTTTGATAGTCTACCAACATATTGTACCTCTATTTCCTGTGATGTGTCTGGTATTAGTTCTTGGTTCTTGGTCTGAATTTGTTGTCCTCCTCCTTCTTCTGTGTGTTTCCCACCTGGCGCTTAAAGTTTAAAGAAGCCTTTTCTTGGCTTCTAAATCTCTTTATTGGTCAAGGGATCGCCCTTTTAAGTCTAAGACCAACTTTTGGCATTTCCTTGGAAGCTTTTACCGTTTGGGAAAATTTTTCTCCAAAAAGGAACATATCTACAGGATACGTTTTACTGACCTTTTTAGGCGATGTATCCAAAAAATTTGATAGCAAATATCTTCTATGTATAGATAAAGTATGATGTACATCGGCTAAAATCTTAGTTGAAACGATTAAATTTTTCAATATGTCTCTGTTGGCGCTGAGGACTGTAGATACCTCACTAATAAAAATGTACTGAGAAGATTTGTAATTGCTTTAACAAATGCCGTGGTCAGTGTTACGAAGGAGCGGCAAATGTCAGTGGCGATATATATCTGAAGACTAGAATACTTCAAGATGATGTATTTTATGTCCATTGTGTTGATCACACATTCAGTTTAGTCCTTCAGGATGCAATGACTAATGGACCCAAAGTCGGAGATTTTCTAAATGTTATGCGTGAAATGATATTTTATTTATATTTACCAAAAATTCACCAAAGTGCATAACAAATTTTGAGATATTTCAGGACGATACTGAAAATAATAATGTTCGGCTATTCTGCCCAACGAGATGGTGGTTACATCTTTAAAAGCTTTAAAACAGAATTATAAGTCTTTATTAACTTTTTTGGAAAACATACATACTACCGAAACAAATGAGGCGGGAGCAAAGCCCTCTGGTTTTTTGCAGAAAGTGGAAAAGTATGAAACATTATTTATTTTAAATATGATAATTTTAATATTTGTTGCAAAGTTCCACTATACATTTTCCGTCTGCGAATTCTATTACACTAGAAGACTAGAAGCATTACGCAATGAAGACAGTTTTCATAGACTTTAGAAAAAAACTATTTTAGAAGCAAGACTTCTAAGGTTACGTGAACTTGGATAGATGGAGTATCTTCTCATTTATATTCATTAGTAAATGAATATTACAGAAAAATCTATTATGAACTTTTTGATACTGCTATTAAACAAATAGGCAATCGGTTCGATACACCCGTTCTTATCCATTTAAATCAAATACTAGAGTATATAGAGAATGTTTCGATTTAGAGTTCCTAAAGTTGCATAAGGGCATGTTTCATGACATAACCAACAGAGGACATATCGATATAAAATATATAGGAGACATAGTAAAATACATATTATGCAGTCTGATCATTTTCTTAACATTAAACATTTATATTAGAATTTGTTAAATTTATACTGCCACTAGTCGCTAACTATACAACTGAACGATGTTTTAGAAACTTACGTCGGTTAAAAGAACCTTCTTGTTGACCAGTTAGAATCAGGACAGATTGAATTATGTAGCGATATTTAATGTGGAGAGAGAATTGACTGAAATTTAAAACCGAATGCAACTGCGAACCTATTTATATAGAAAACAACTGTAAGAGGACATGCTTTTAAAATTATTTAAATTAAATTTGTTAAGCTTATTTAGTCGAAATATTTAGATTTGCATCTATGAAAAATCTGTGAATTTAATGTAAATTTATCTTATATTTTGTTTTTAATTCTTCCATTTTTGAGTTTTTGATTAGATTTTATTTTCTAAGTTGTTATTGATTTCTGAAATGTTCTGTATTTTTGTTAATTTAGTTTTAATAGTAAGATTTAAACTAAGTCTAATTTAAACCTATTTAATAATCGTTGGATTTAATTTTTAATTTGTTTTATATTTCCTTTTTTTTTTAGTATTTTTGAGTATTTATTAGGTTTATCACCAGTTATTGTGGACTTGAAAATGTAAATCGGTAAATTCGCCTTTACCCACAGCTTTATACATCATTATTTGGTAACAATTTCATAGAAATCCTATAAACTGTAATTTATTTAAATTTTCCTTTATGTTATTACCAGATAACCACAAGGATTAATAAAATATATTATCTGTATGTAGCGGAATTCTGAACGAGGGAATTAATTTACGTTGATTTTTATATTATTATTATTATTTTATTGTTATTATTATTGTTATTAATTTTTCATAATTTTGCTTACATTACCTATTTTTAATATATTATTTATTATTTTCTTACATAAAAAGAAAGTTTTTTTTTATCAATGTTCACCGATCACTGACAAAAATAACATAATTTTCAAGTGGTAAAATTGCTTCTCATAACTGTTAGCAGTTTCGCCTGAAAAAAATCGGAAAAATATCATTCAAGTTTGACCAGGTTAGTTGAAATGAGTTTGAGGTATTTATATTATGTTTTTATACTAAATATCATTTATTAAAGTTTAGAAATAATCTCTAGTTCATCTAATTACTCGAAAACGAAGCCACATATTTGTTCTAAGTTCTCATTTGATATTACATTTAATATTTTCAAACTCATGTACCAGACATAAGCTAGTTTACCTGAAATTTACAGTGAGCGAGCCTTTTTTAACCCTTTACAATAATTCTTTGCCCTATTGTAAGATTTAGGGTTTGTGTAACGGGTAAATTTACTAAAATCCATACAGACAGTAGATATGTTTTACTAGCCCTTAAGAGCTCCTTAAGCTTCCATAGGTCGGCAGAAAACATTTGAGGTGTAGCCGTAAACTCGACCCAAAATGTTCAAGAGAGCTGGAAGTGTAGTTATTTCTTTACCTATATGTTAAAATCTGTTACAATGAATGATTGCTCCTATTAAATAAAAACCCACAGAAAATTCGAATTTCAAGTCTATGCCCGTCATGTTTGTTGAAAAATATTGTTGGATTTTCTGTTGTCTCTTATTTGGAAGAACACGTTTTAATTGAAAACACTGGACATTTTTAGGGATTAGGTTACCGATTGATAACAAGGGTCTAAGCCATAGTGTGACGAATTAATGGTATGGTGTCCAAGATATATAAAGCATGTGATTTCCTGCATTGCTGGGTCAAATATGGCTGGACGTACAAACTTTTTTAAGTCGTGCATCGAATTTAGAGATTAATATCCATTAAAACAAGTGTGAAATATATCTAAAATATATACCATCCCATTCACGCCGGTTAGAGAATATCCATCTTGTGGTAAGGATAGGGGAGGTTGGTACAGATACACCCTTACAGTCGGCAGGCACTCGTTAAACACCAAAAACTCCACCGTAACTCTGGGTTACGGTTAAGGTTTTAGGGTAAGCGTCAAAAGACTGATTGAGGACCGTTGTTCGCTGCTCACGTTAAGCTGAATATCTCATGCAGTGAGCCCTCGTTGCTGAAAAAAGACGTTTATAGTAATATAGAGGTGATTTGGCGCCCAGTAAAAAAAAGATAAGCTTTCTTTGGAAACGAGATGTTACACGTGGAAAACAGGATCATTTCATGTTTCGATCCCTGTACCCCTAAAAACTCTATCCGTGCTTTACTAACCGCGATTATAAAGAGCATCCAGAAAGAATTTTCGACTGGTGCGCGTCCAATCCAGACCGAGGCAGGCAGTAGAAGATCTTAAATAAAGCCTTTACCACAATAAGGACATTATAGAGCTGCTATAATTGCTACTACAGCTAACGAACAATGAGAAATCACTAGACACTGCAATCAGCTTACAGAAAATCCTTCAAGGTGACATCATTGCCTATATTGTAATTTGCTGGTTGACGACCAAGGTTATAACGGTTTTCCAGGAAGAACATTTTATATAATACAAAGAACCAATTGATGCCAAAGCTTTTTAAAATACATTTTTTTAATAAGTATAATAAGAACACGAAATTAGAATCCTAACTTATTTTGAATTCTAAAAACTGACAACAAAAGTGTATCAGGGGGCTCCGGCAAATTAACTTAATGTATACATCGTGAGGTGTCTCATTCAACAGACAAAGTCGATTTAATTCCTTTAGCTTGTCTGCTATGGTTCAGGAAAAAATAAATAACAATGTGAATTAGAATACTTTTGCTGAACCTTTTCTACGAAATGAAAGTTACACTCCTAACATAATTTTTAAATGGAATTCGAAGGGAATAGGCGAACAAGAAAGTTGCAGATACTTTATTGCTGTCCGAAATAAGTAAGACAAGAATAAGGCAAGAAAGAGGTCGGAAAAGCGGACGACTAAATGGAAATGCTCCGCTCGTAAAGAGAATAATAAGGCATGTTTACGACACCTGGAAACCATAAACCTGGACTAGTCGTCCACGTACAGGGTGCTTTATTAAGTTACGGCCCGGAATAATTGATAGATAAATGTGCGGGGCAACAAATTGGATTAGGCCTGGCGTTGTTCTTAAATAGATTGATCTATAAACATTTTATTCTGCATTTAAAATATTCTGCCAATTATAACATGAGCTACCATTTGACTGTTATTATATTGTTTATTTTTTACTTATAACTAATGGTTTTTTTTAAATATATAAAATGTTTTAAAAAAAATAGAGTAAAAAACACTTTCAATTAAAAAAAATTCATTTAGCACAAAAATCAAACGTAATATTAATCCAGTAACTGCAGGTTCAAACATCCAAAAAAAATAATAATCATCTTGTAAATATAGGGCATCTCTATGACATGTTCAAACGGGTGTCAAAAGTTTATTACGAAACTCGCAAGCATTTTTGCAAAAAAAAACGTTTCAAATTTGTGAATCTCTCAAAGAATATTGCAGACAGGGGTAGAGAGTTAAATGCAAATTTGAAAATCAAGCTGTACACTAGAAATAAAACTCCTGAACAATTTTTCGCCAAGTTGATACTTTTCGGGACAAATGGACGGGAAGGTATGGCTGATTTTCACCCCTCCAATCTCCTGCCAACAGGCAATTGAATCGTGACGCAGCGGAGTACCAAATTTACAAGTACTTCGCCAAAAATAAATATTTTTTGACGCTTGAAAAACGCGGCAATAAACGAACAATAATTTGTTTTTACCCACAACCTTTCTAAATTGTAAATACCACCATTGATAAAAATATTTTTCTTAAAATTGTGTTTAATAAATGTATTTGTATTTGGTTAATACTTGTTTATAGAGCTCGGGCGTGTGGTATTTTCTTTCTTAGAGGGTCTGGAATAATTTGCAGACCTTAGGTCATTGCATAGGGAGGAGCATGATATGTGTTACAGTGTATATATTTGGGAAAGTGAATCTTCATTACAGCTCAGTGTTAGATATTTTTGGATGTTCATCTATAATAGTTTTCCTAATACTGTGTTTTTAGAGAGTAAAACTGCTTCCCCGATAGTGATTACATTATTTGTGAATGACAATAAAGATCATAATACCTCCCACGATGATTATTTTTGGGGACGGTTTAAAAGTGTATAAAAGGATCCCCGATATTGATGACATTTTGTTGCTCCAGAATGATTTGGATGCTCTATGGAACTGGGCGTAAACAAATAACTTACAAGTCAACATAGGAAAATGCTGCTTTATCTGATTTCGTAGGAGGCATAAAGAAGTTTGACTCAAATTACAAGCTACACAGTGTCAACCTCAATTTCTCTGAATCAGTGAAGGACCTTGGAGTGTGGTTCATGAGCTTCTTTCAGCATATTTCCAATATAAGCTTGGAGAGCTGCAAAAATGCTTAAGCTTATCATTTTCAATACTTCTAAACTTCCACTGAATATTCCCAACACTTTCTATACTTCCCTGGTAAGATTAATTCTGGAATATACTACAGTGGTCTAGTTTCCTCAATACCGTGTCAACATAAACATGATTGAGAAGATCCATAGAACTTCTAGCTTTGCGGCTGTTAGGAGTGGGGTCAACTTTCAGGAGTATCATAGAGTGGACATGCTTGTTAGACTTGGATTGAGCACTTTTGAGAGAAGATGCTTACTTTTTGACCTTGCTATGTCTAATTGATTGTCCACAGTTACTTTCTAGGATTGGTTTTAATGTCCCTAAATGTAATCTTCATTACTTTAAGTTTTTTGCTGCCTTTTGATGCTACGAGCTATGGTAGGCAAGCACCTATCGATAAAACTCTTCGTGTGCTGCACCATCATAGTAAAATATAGCTGCACACTGCCTGGTTTAAAACATAGAATAACAAATGTAACACAAGATACTATAATAATATAAGGTCTAGTAACATGGGACGTAAAGTGCAGTGTTTGAGTATTTTAATATGTAGAATGTTTTAGATTTTTTCTTTATAGTTTATTTTTGTCATATATTTTTTTTGTAATCAATATTTTAGATTTAAAGAGAAACATAATATTTTTATGAGAGAATAAAGAGTTTTACTAAAGAAATTGGGTTTTATTTTACTGATTGTAATGTTTAAAAAAAAGTACTCCTCAAAGGAGTGAAATCCCCTGAAAATTAGGTACTCCATTGCCTCCTGTACAAGGCTTTTGTTGTACGATTTCCATATGAATACTAGGAAATACTACTGCAGTTTTTATTCTCTATGATTTGTTTATTGAAATATAATTAATGTATTAAATTGAGCTTTGATTTAAATTGGTAATAAGAAAAAAAAATTTAACATAAAAATACAGTTGGGGAAAGTAATGTTTTCCTTTTCCAATAATAATACACCAGACTAGGAAAAATGTATAAAATATATTCACATTGCTCGTACTTTGCACATATTTTTATTAGAAAAACATAAATAACATTTTTAAGCTTGAAATGAACAACCACTTGAAAACTTGTATTTGGCTCATTGCTTTTTAACATTGACTGACAGACTTTTTTCGTAACTTTTATTTACTTGTCCATAAGGCAGTGGAACAAGGAGGGGGGCTTGCCAGACTTCACATGAAAATTTTAAAAATATAAATAAAAACATTTGTTTATTTGTTACATAAATAGGATGATAGTGGTTTAAATAGAAAATGTGAGATCCTAACTATCCTAACTACTGAAAATAAGTATAAACAAGCATAAATCATATTTAAAACAGATACAGGTACAAATCAATCGGTGAGAAAATTTAAAGGGAGAACATTTAAAAAGCAGGTAAAATAAAATATAGTTAAACCCTTAATTACTTCAATTTAAATATCGTCTTAATCACTGTACAAATGTACATTAACATTTCATATCTGCTGCTACTCCAAATGAAAAAATATTCTTTTTAAGTAGAACCTAAAATTAAAATAGGTGGAACTTGAATATACTACTGCATTAAGAATTTAGGGGACAAATAAATTTTAGATATATTTCTTTTTATTGTTTTCTATGAGTAAAACTCTTTCCAAATGACCCCACTAGATAGAGCCAAACAAAAATCTTTATTTAAAATTAGGAATTGTACAACTAGAATGGTATAGCATACTATTCTCAAGACCAATGATTAAAGCACTGAGTACCTACTTGGTATAGAGTGTATATCCGAATTATTAAAAATATACTTGTTTTTCAACTTTTTTTCGCTGGTGAAGGTAAAACGCATGCAAAAAGAAAGTTAAACCATTAAAAAAAATCAAAAATGAATTGAAGCTTCGGTTTAAAGATAATTCTGTGTTGATTGAGAACAAAATTGGTTTTTTGTAATTATTATCCAGAGTTCCTGGTCAACATTTCAGCCAGGTCTTTCAGGTCTTAGATTCTGTATTCAGACATTACTAAAGAAATGATACACATATTTTTGCATTGTGAAAACTAGAAGTAGGTAGAGACATAATTGCTTAGTGTTATAATCAAAAATAAAGGTTTGACTGACGGTTTACAGTTAAAAGTTTAGAGGTTAGTTATCTTCAAAAAATGATTGTAAATTATGTATGCAAAAATATTTACCTTATATCAATTTTTGTCCTGGTTTTGTACAAAAATCCATCTTGGGAAAAAAAGTTGTCCAATTCTTGGGAATCCATTTTTGCAATATGGAGAAAAAATACATTAATAATTCCGTACAATTAATGGAAATCTGTAAATACCTAGAGGGAATCTGTAAAAATAACAAAATTGATAATATGTAAAAGCGTTGGTAACGTTTAGGCAATCCTTCTAGAGCCTGTAGAAAATACATTAATACCCAACAAAACTATCACAGTCGAGGTCACTAGTTTGGGCTACATACTCAAATTCTGATCTGTTAAACTCCGTTTTTTATTGCTTTTTAGTTATATAGATTTCGATCTAAGAGTTAAGGAACATCCATAACAATTCTACATAATAGGTTATGTTATGATGTTGACATTTGAACGCAACGAACGTATGTTTTGTTTTGTAGGTACTGTGGCTGAAATAAAGCTTTCTTCGCGTCAGAGGAGCACACGATGATGCCCGATGCACAGTAGAGTGGATGATAGTATCTCAAAAAAACATTACTCTTGAAAATATTGGTTTCTTTTTACTTTCTTAGATTTGTTATAAGTTGCTTGCGAAACCGCAAAAAAAGAAACTTATAAGTAATCGAATTTATTTTCATGTAGCATCGTGAAAATCTTGCTTTTTTGCGGTAAACTACTTTTTTTAGATAATTTTTAGATGATTCTAGAGCTTGATATTCATTATAGTCGTCATTGCCTTTAGTGTACGTGGAAAAAAGGAATCGGCTTTGAAACAGAAGAAAAAATTGTCAAGCTGTGAATGTTTCGATAGCTACCACGGTGCGCGCTCTATGATTAATATATGGGTATACAGGTGTATACCTATAGTCGCACATATACGCTCACGCTGGTCATATTTGAAATATATGTTTAAATGTTTCTCCCCAAAATAATAGCAACAATACTTGAATATACGTAAGTATTGGTGTATTAATAGTAATTAGTTTTGTCCAGTGGAGTAATAAATGTAAGTGTATTAAGATTAAATTGTAAAATTGGCCAATATTTCAAATCAGTTTATACATTGCAATAAACTAATAATGTGAATATGTCATCTAGTTGCTTTGACGGTCAATTACTTTTTGACGTAGGAAAAAATCCATTATCATATTAGAATTGCTGTTATTTGTTACTAATCTATAATAATTGCAGTGTCAGCAAGATTTGTAGATATATTTGTAAAAATTCGGTAAATTTCCTTTACATTTGTTAGGAATAGTGAAGCGTAACTCAATTTAGTTCAGTACATAGTCACAGTATATATATATATATATATATATATATTACATATACTGCCTTTTCAAACATTTTTATTGGGCGCCATTTTGTTCCATCATATTGGATTCCTACCAATATTTTACCAGTTCCTTTCTAGCTATTCCACACTTAAGTTTTGGGCATTATTTAAAATAAATTCGATAAGTATCGATTTTTTAAAATTGTTCTTTGGCCACCATTTTGTTTAGCCATCTTAAATTATTACCACAACTTTACTAGTTTATCTCTATATCACACTTAATTCTTGCCTAAAAATTAAAATTAATTTAATAAGTAGTATTTTCAAGCAACTTCTTTAAATATTATTGGGCGGCTATGTTGTTTTGCTATCTTGGATTCTTATCAAAATGTTACGAGTTCATTCCTATGGAACTCTTCATTTTTGTGCAAATTTTGAAGTAAACTGGACAATTAGTTTTTTTAGTAATAATCTTTTTAACATTGTTCAGCCACATTGGATTTTTACCAAAATATTACCACGTCATCCTCATATGGCCCTTAATTTCTGAATAAAGTCCAATCGTTCCAAGTCGTTTTTAAGCTATGCGGCGAAGTGATAGACAGACAGGGAGATCGACAGACGGACCGACAAAATTGATAAAATTTATTTTTTGGCATCTAGGGACATTAAAACGTGAAGATATGTAAAACCTGAGAAAGTGATTTTTCACAACTACAAACATTTTATTTAGCCGCCATTTTGTTCCACCATCTTGAAACAATAACAGAGTTTTATTAGTTAGTTATCCATTAAGTAGTTTTTTCAAACTGAAATTTTAAATAATTTATTATGCCGCCATGTTCAGTCATCTTGTATTCGCCCCAGAATTTCACCAGATGATTCCAACATAATACTCGACGTTTGTGCAAAATTTGAGTTAAATTGGTTAAGTAGTTTTTTAATAATAATTTTTTAATATTTCACTAGACCACCATATGGTTTTGCCATATTGGATTTTTACCAAAATATTACCAGATCATCCCCATATGATCCTTAATTTTTGAACAAAATTTGAAGTCAATCGGGTGCGTGGTTTTTAAGCTATGCCGCGAACTGACAGACAGACAAACAGACAGACAGACGACAGAGTGACCGACGATATACCTGGATGTTTAGTTTCTTTTTTTCAAAGTCTAGTCAATATTTTTCTTTTCTCATCTACTGTACGGTCTGTATAGACCAAACGAATAATTAATTCATAGTTGTAATAATCTAGTAGTTGCTTAACTTGGAATTTGATACAAAAAGAAGCAATTTTGTTACTGTTAAAAGAGATTAATTTGTAAACAAAAAATTGAAAATTTAAAAGAAATGTATCCAGAATATTAAGATTTTTAAGGCATAAAAATAAAGTTAAGATATGATAATGATAACTCAACTTTTTTTACAACCTGTATAATCTTCTAAAATAGACCAAACTGTAATTATGCTAGCAAGCAAAATGTTTAGTAGTGTTTGTTAACTTAAAAGTACAATTTTAACCACTCGATAAGTGGATACGGTTTCCAAGTATTTCTTAAGAAATATTTTACTGATAAAAGCAATCGTACATGTTTTTTAAGTGTTACAATTAAAAAGTATTTGTCTAAATAAAAATTAAACTGGCCCTCTTCAATTATTTTTTCATATCTCTTCAAATATTTATCACTATGAGGAGGTAGGTAAGCCATGAATATATAAAAAATTATAAGATTATAAAATTCCAGAAATAGAAATGATAAAAAAATCAAGATTAGTTCATATATATAAGAAAAAGTATGAGGCAAAAATTATAAAAACCTAAATAGCGCCATTTTGTAACTTGTGCCATTGGCTTTAAGCCAATGCTTATACTATTGTAGGAAAATTGGATTTTCCTTAAAATACCTGTTGTTGTGCGAACGGCAGCTCTTCGTCAGGTTTTTGGGCGCTCCTCAGTTAAATTATCACAGTGTCTACAGAGCCATTTAACTGATAAATTATGCACTGATAATAACTGATAAAAAAGAAACACTTGACATAAGTTATAATTAGTTTGTTTTGCGTTTCTGTATTTTTCAAAGATTATAATGTCATTCATATGATATTGATTCAGTTTTCGTACTAAGAACAAAATAACCATTTAATTAAAAATTACACTTTACAACCAACTCTAATAAATTATTTATGCATTGAAACTTTCTTAACATTTCTTTTATCGATTAACCCAACAGCTGACTGAATTAAGGAGAAGCCATATTATAGAAAAACCAGCAAATTAAGGAAATCGTTAATAACAATCTATAAAAATCACAAATTTCACAAGATAAGGGGAAGAATTGGAAACGTTGTATTTATTTATTTATTTATCGATCGGTAGGTGTTTTCCTGGCCCTAAATATTGATATTCCTGCCCCAGGATTGTGACTGTTGTGTAATAACATCGAAAACGAGTGCAAATTAAAATCAATATTTTAATTTCTCACTAGAGAAGCTGGAAAATGAATAAATCGTAGACATTAAAATTAAAATGCTTCAATAGGAGAAAATATACAAAGCACAATAGCCTCAAAAATAACAATAAATTTACTCCCGAATCACCTGTATACCGAAAAAGGCATCTACATGTTATGTTTGAGGCGATTCATCTATTTATTATTTCAAAAGCATAAATATTTTTATTTTGTAAAAAAACGGCATGAAATATATATTAGAACTTTTGCACAGGATTCGTGAAATTTATCCTACGTTTCGATCTATAACCATATTTACTGCCCTAGAAGCATTTGAGAAAATATTTGCAAAATGTCTGGCCCATGTGTCGGGTTAAAAAGTCTATTCTGTTATTCTGACGTCGGGTCGGCAAGGTTAGAATTAAAATTTTAGCAACTTCTTGACTTAGGTCAGAATGTAGCAAAGCCGCCGATACAAAGGCTCTAACATAACCAAAAATGGTCGTGCTCGCTACATTTTAAAGATCAACCTTAACACCAATCAGGTTACATTTTGTACCAATCTCTAGATGGGACACAGACGTTTATTCGGTCTGTATTTATTTCTTTCGAATAAGCTCAACCGTTTAGATGATTCAGGTCTAAACATGAAATAATTGCTTATAATTGGGACACTCTCGCCCCCGTCCTTAGTAAGCTCTTTAATTTTCTACCTATAAAACATAAAAAAAATATGTTGGAAAAAATAGAGTACTTCTGCCATTGTATTTTTTAGGCAAACCTAGCTAAGAATACCTGCATGATACGAATCTTATGATGCTTCACTGAGTAGAGTGTCCGGATTGTTCTCACTGGTTTGTGAAAAGACTGCAACACTTTGCTTAAGATCTCGAAACAGTGTTTTATGTAATTTACTTATGAATCCCCTTCCCGATCAACAAACTAAAAAGTTTTATATTTCGACGGCATGCCATTTGATTTGATTTAATTATTCTTGGTTTCACAATACATTAGTAAATACAACTGTACAAACTTAAAATAAAATGACTTCACAATATCAATATTACAATTCCTACAGACCTAATTATTGGTTAACATTGCATGGCTCTAGGTCCAAAAGAAACGCTTAAATATTCTTTCATTTGTTATTTTTTTTAACTCATCACTTAATTTGTTATATAATTTTATACACGTGTAATAAGGTCCTTTTTCAAAGAGAGTTAACCGCTGAACAGGATAATTAACATAAATTGTACGAGTGTTATAATTATATTGTACGATGGGAAGTTTATGTCTGTTTTTATAAAAGAACATTATCGCATGGAATATATAAAAAGCGTACACAGTCAATATTATTTTAGATTTAAAAACACATCTACATGACTCTAAGTAAGACATTCCAAACATAATTCTAAGTATTCTTTTTTGAATGACAAAAGCACTCAAGTTTTTGAGCTTGGCGCTCAGAATGTAATACTAAATCTTAAAGTAGACTGAAAGTTCGCAAAATGAAGTGTTCGCCCGGCTGAGTTATTTAATATCTAATGATAATGCGAAACAATAACAAAATTGTATTTAATTTTCAGCCAGCTTATCTGCGTGATCTGACCAATCTAAATATAGACTCATCAATATGAATTCCCAAAAATGAGACATTTGAAACATAATTCTAAGCATTCTTTTTTGAATGACAAAAACACTCTAAGTTTTTGAGCTTGGCGCCCAGAATATAATACCAAATCTTAAAGTAGACTCAAAGTTCACAAAATAAAGTGTTCGCCCGGCTGAGTTATTTAAATATTTAATGATAATGGGAAACAATAACAAAATTCTATTTAATTTTTCAGCCAGCTTATCTACATGATCTAACCAATCTAAAGACTCATCAATATGAATTCTCAAAAAATGTGTTCCTTTTTGTATTGCTACCGGGTATATTATTGATATTTACGTCAGGTATTACTTTTCTATTAAGCTTGATTTAAAATATTAAAATGTTTGCTTTATTTTCATTTAACAGGAGTCTATTTTTATCAAACCAGATGCTACTTGTTGAAAAAATTGGTTACCCTGATCATCAACATTGGATACTTGATATCCTCCGACCAATAAATTTGTGTTATAAGCATATGATGTTAATCTAAATTGAGGGTTTTTAATTTCAAAGTTTAGGTGATTTATAAAAATTATAAACAAAATTGGTCCATAAATACTACCTTGTGGACTGCTCACTTTATTCCGCAGAACTTGAGATATACAGGAAGTGTTACCCTCCTTAATAATCACCCTCTGAGTCCTATTACTAAGATATGATGTTAACCATTTTAGAGCATTCTCCCTGATACCATATAATTGCATTATTTTTTTAATAACAAAATCTCTATATAAACAGTCATATGCTTTTGAAAAGTCTAAAAATATTCCCATTGCCATTTTTCCCTCCTCTGAATAATCCAACACTGCTTGCAGAAATTGAAAAATTGCGGTTTGAGTTGATCTTCCCGGCAAAAACCCATGCTAATTATCAGAGAAAATTTTATTATCTCTAAGGAAAGCCATTAATTGATCACAAGCAATAAACTCAAAGAGCTTGGAAAATCCAGGTAGTAAGCTAATCGATCTATAATTATTCATTATATTTTTATCGCTTTTATTTTTGTAAAGTGGTTTAATAAGAGGTAGTTTCATTCGATCTGGAAAATACCCTATTCAAACGAATTGTTCATCATAAAACAGAGGATATCTGCAATCATTGGAATGCCAAGCTAAACTATACTTGTTGAAATATCATCATCCCCACTACTATGTTTGTTTTTAATCTTTTTTAGTATACTAATTAGTTCGGCTGATATGATTGGGATAAGTATAAAATTGCTTTCATTTATTTTTATCTGTAAGCTCCATTCTGCGTCTTAAATATTTTTTAATAGATCTGGTTCTATTTTGATCAAAAAAAGAGTTGTAATTGTTTGCCATTTCCTCGGCACTGCCAATGATTGTTGATGTTTGATCTCCCGATTCACAAGTAAGTTCCCCAAAAATTAGACCACATACACTTATTTTTATTGTCTGATTTTTTAATTCTCTTTGCATATCTACATTTCACCAACATTTCGTTATATTGTATTTTTACATCTTTATTCATTTCATTATATACATTACTGTGTTGTTTTAGACCTAATAAAATATCTAATCAATTTTTTATATTTTTAACTTGTTCGTCATTCTTATATACATGTCTATTATTAGTATTTTTGTGATATGTAGATTACAATCTGTATGATCTTCTGGCAAATGGTTCAGTATATCTACAGAACTTCCGATGCATTGCACGTTTTGATGAATTATGCTGACCACCTCGAAAGTAACATTTGGTTTAGCTACTCTAGTTATCATTCCAAAAAAGACTACTGATTGCTTCTCCCATAATTTGTTTGTTGGCGTACCCTATTTGTTTTCTGTAGAAAAACTGGGCACCTCGGATCCCTAGCAGAATGTGTTCGATCTCATAAGTTTGAAAGTTGACAGTTTGAATAGTTTAGTGGACCATTTTGAAGACATTTGCTGCTTCCATGTTTGTTTCCATGATAACAACGAGGTTCTCCGCTACAGAACTTAGCTACATGTCCAAAATAACAACACTTAAAACACATAGCCAGATTTGTATATTCTTGTATGTACATTTTGGTTAGATCTAAACTTAGATTGCCTTTTCTTATTAACCATTTGAAAATATCTGGTTTCGTCTATCCAATACTCTTTTTTTTTTGTTTCTGCTTGGTTTGCTTGCAGTTGTTTTAATTTTTTTATGCACATCGTCACCAAATACAGCTTTCCTTTCTGGGTTTTCCTCTATAAACTCTTCGACGAAATTTTCGGTTTCATAACCTTTTTCTATGCCAGTTATCATCAGCATGGGATCGCTATTCTCTAAACGTCTAGTTTGCAAGTCAGAGCGGATTTTAAGCACCTTTTTTAATTCATTTTGTTGAAAAATATCTTGGCATTCAATTATTACTCCCCAAGTTTTTAAGTGCCTGTCATTCTTAACACTCTCTTGTTTATTGGTTTACATTTAGGGTTTTCTTAATTTTTGTCAGAATTGATTTTCTTTATCAGATTCAGATACAGTGTCACATTAGGTTTCATCATTCATGGTGTTTTTATTTGCATTAGTTCCTTTATCGTTATCGTGGGTAAAAACTTCTGTCTTCTTATCAGTATTTACAGTTTCGGTACCGATAATTTTATTAATATCGGACTTGGTTATATTTATTAGACGAATGAATAGATTTATTTTTAAGACCTAATGAATTACTTCTTTTTCTTCTAATTACAGAACCTAAAGTCTTTTTCTTTACGCTCCGGCCTTCCATATCACTTTCACCAATCATCTTTTGCTACTCTTTTAGAAGAATTATTCACATAAAAATGCGAAATAAATGCGGACCGCTTTACACCGATATGTTTGTGGATCATGAAAATTGTAATTTGAGCTTGAATAACACATACAGTGCGTATTTTGTTCCACACCATGAGTTCATATGATGGGCATCTAATACTAAAACCCTTAAGAAATCATGGTTTTTGGGATTTGACCGTGTCAAAATGGAATCACTTTCTGACGGTTCACCTTCGATTGCACGTGGCATCTTAAGGAATCTTTACTTCACGAGATCGGAACACTGAATATACATTTTCACAATACTTATCATATGGAGAATTTAGATGACCGAACCAACAAAAAATAAAAAATATTAATGCATGTGAAGTTCCGGACGGCTCAGATAATAGATTATTTTAGAAGTCTGTTTTGAAATTCCTGTTGAACAGCACGATAAGTTCCGGATATTCCACCTTATCCTCGACATCATGAGCATAAGGCTTCTAAGAAAAAGTTACTTCCCACCCTTTTTGGAAAAAATAAACGTCATCCATTATAGAAATCTGAAACAGATTCTAGCGCCAGGGGTACGGGTTAAGAAAATGCACAGAGCATTTTCATTTAGACAGTCTCCATGGTTAAAGCCCTATATTGATTTAAATACTAACTTGCGTCAACAAGCTAAGAACCAGTTTGAAAATAATCTCTTTAAACTCATGAATAATGGTGCATTTTGAAAAATTATTTACGATTTCCGCTACAATTATTATATTAACGTAATAAGAGGACACACACGATATTACGAAATTTGCTCAAACGAGGCAGTCAGGCCGAGATTTGTATGTAAATGCGATTATATATCTATCCCACGCATTGCGTTCAAAATTTTATCTACGAACATGTAATAACAAAAATTCGTTATCGTTCTTCTATTTTAAAATTAGTGACATAACTTAAATAAGATTGTTTTTTTGACTATTTTTAAACAATTTTAAAAATCGGTAAATTTCCTTTACCCGGAACTTCCCTCGTGATTTTTTTTCCCATTTGTTAAGAATAGTGAAGTGTGATCCAATATAGTTCAGCACATAGACACAGTAAATATGTTACATATACTGTCATTTCAAACATCTTTATTGGAGGCCATTTTGTTCCATCATATTGGATTCCTACCAATATTTTACCAGTTTCTTTCTACCTATACCACACTTGACTTTAATTTAAAATGAATTCAATAAGTAGTTTCACATTGACACATATCGCCATTTTGTTAAGTCATTTTGAAATCTAATTTTTCTGCGAAATTGAAAGTCATTGGAACAAGATTCTTTTTACGTTGATTTTTTTTTTAAAATGTATTTGGCCGCCACACACTGGTCGATTTTTGCGAAAACGTGGCAAAAAATAGAAACATCATTATTATTACTGAAAACTTATTTAATAAGGTTAGTTACACTTATTTAAAAAAAAATTACTGAATAGTGTAATGTTTGGTGAACTATTTTGACCCAGGGAAAAATATTATTGAGAAAATGTAAAAAAAAATTAACAGTACATTTTGAAATTAATTCCTATTCTAAGTTTTAATTAGCAAATAATTGCATCTATATCTATAGACATTTAGGGTTATGTATATTACGTAGGATTTTATGAAATTGATAAGAAGCGCATTAATATACAGGGTGTAGTCACAAAACAATGATTATTAAAAATATATAAAACATACTTTTCTGTGTTTACTGTCTAGTCATGTTTATCTCTAAGGCCGGATTTCACCAAATATCTAAACTGGGATTTATCATCTAATCTTTGATTAGATCAACATATGTCAATTAGTCATATCAATTATATTTTGATGGAATCTCGGATTTATTATACTTGGGTTAGTTGGTGAAATCCAGCATAAAACAAAACTGTAAATTAAATTTACTATGTCACCATTGTGCATGTAGTATAAAAAATCTACAAATAGCCTTACTATTTAGGTATTATGTCTAGAAATACTATCTTAAGTAAAAATTAAACTAAAACGATCACCAAATACCAAATATCTAAACTTGGAATTACCAGCTAATCTTTGGAATGACATTATGTCAAAAACTTTGTCACCTATTTTTTTGGCGGAATCACGGGTTTAAACCGAGATTAATAAATACAAGATTCCTTTAAAATAATGGACAACATTTTTGACATATGATTCTAATCTAAGAATTCTAAGATTAGCTGAAAAATCCCAGTTTAGATATTTGGCGAAATCAGACCTAAAATTTAAAAGCCTAAACATTATTATCATTAACTAATGGAGTCTTAAATAATTCTAGTGCCTCAGGATAAAATGTTTTGATTTTTTTTTGTGGCAGTTTTCTTAAACTTGAGATGTACGGATCCGAGGAGACAAGAAGGCGATTTATGACATCTTTTAAATTATCCGTTCTGGAAGTTTTTCTGGAAAAATCCTCCCTATATTTTTTTATGTCCTTATTCCGCGCTTCTTGTGCCTCCTCGGATAGTTGCCCTATTGGAATGAGGTAGGAGTTAATTATATCTGATCCGTGAAGTAGAACCTTATGCACTGTAACAGGCATTACATACCAGGGGTATAAGGACACAAAAAGCTTGGCTGTTTCTAAAGCATATGTTTTAAATGTATTTACGTCAATATCAAATCCTGACGACAAAGTTTGCAAAATCACATGAAATTTTTTAATTAAATCAATATTAATTTTAGTTATTTCTGATACTATATCTGCATTCTCAAAAAATCTACGCGCAGTATTGCCATCATTAGAGCTTCCGAAACCTGGCTTCGGTTTGTCGACGATTAACCCTACCTGAGAACGAAGTTGTTCCTGGATACGTTTTTTTGACTCTAAAACATTTAGCTTATCTTCAGCACCTCTAGCTTGCCACTTTGAAATGCTCATTTTATAAGCTAAATGTAAAAGGCATTCAAAAAAACGTATCCAGGCGTGTAGTGTTGAAAGTCCATATTTAAAATTATTGTCATCAGTCGATCTTTGAATTACAGCCTCAATATTATTGAAGTCTCTAGATGTGGCCCCGCAAATATAACATTTTTGTGTTGAATTATTTGATGTTAGAGCATTACAAACTTTGCCGTCAATCATTGTGAGATGTAGTTCAAAATGTACTGTTATTGTTTTATTGTTAACAATATACCTAAAGGGAACAAGATTTTTAATTTGATTATCCATATTTGTCTTTTCCTGCATAGTGAGTTCTGTTATCTCGCGAGCGAATTGTAACTTAAGTGGTCTACAAAACCGAGGGGATGAGGATCTTGGATTCTGCCAGATAATTGATTCAAAGTGTCTGGGTTTGTTGCATACCAGTTTAATAGGCACTAAGGATGTTAAAAATACACTACTGTCCAATTTATTTACACCCTCAAATCTTTGTTTATGTTCTGATTGTCCAGAGGATCCATCGAACCCCCACTTGCACACTAAGCTCATATCAATATCCGTTTCATCAAAACCTTGAACCACTGATTCTTGAACTTAAATCAGTCTTTCACTGGTATGATTTAGTAGAGATTGCAGCGTAATTTCAGCTTCGGTGTCAGAATGAATATTAATTTGTGCAGGATAGCATCGCCTTTTTGATTCCAGAACTTCATCATATGCAGGAAACACGTCACAGTCTTTCTCCTTAACCTGATTTCTGATTAAATTATATTGGCTCTTGCTTAACTTTGCTTCTATTATCAGAGAGAGAGCTTCATCACTAGTTAATTTAGAATGTGATTTTTTATTATTATTTAACGCAGTGCAATATTCTTCAGCTTTTTGTGGCACGTTACTTATATCTTTTAATATTTTGGAGGCCATAACATTCCCCTCTGCACGGAAACTCATTTGTGTTGCATATGCAAGTTCTTGTGTACTGGTTGCACTGCGAAGGTGGCCAGTTTTTAAACGTTTTGTTCGCTCACTGCTATCCTGAAAACTGATCTTAGGGCGTCCTTTATGTCTGGTAATATTTTTTTGAAACTTAATAGTAAGGTCCAACCATTTAACGTACTTGCTTATAAAAGCCTCCTTTATCCGATGAACTGCTGCCCATTTACTTAAAAACTGACTTTTAAAACGTGAAATTTTAATTTTTGAACTTTTTGATACAGTTTCATGATTTGTAAGCTCTAATATTCGAGTATGTAAATAGGAAAATCTCGACTGGATATTTTTTTGAGGACAACTTTGCAGTATATTAAAGAGATCTCTATGACTTAAAACCACAATTTCTTCCATATCTGTAAAAAAATTGAAGAAGGCGGATAATAAAATTTTGAAATAAGACAATTAATGAACTTTTAAATTTAAAAAAAAGTATAACGTTTTTGAACTTTGACAAATTAATTACACACCCTGCATAAACAGAGGAATTTAGCCAGATTTTATTTTCAACAATTATTTAGTCTATTTAATAAAAAAATACAGTAAAATATTCCATAACTAGTGATATAAAACTTGAATGTTATCATTCAAACACAACACTTGTAAATGCAAAGTTTAATTTTCGACCTAACACGCAATTTTATTTTAAATTTTATGAAAAAAACTGTAAATATCTGCAAACTTTTGTTTTGGGATAATTAAGATAGGTATTCAAAGAGTTAAAAAAAAATATTTGGAACCGGGATCAGAAGCGGAACATAAACAAAAAGTCTTTTATATTATAGGTTCCTTAAAAGAAAGCTGCGATTTGAAGGCTTTCAGTTTTTTGTCCTAACTTCCCGCTAATATCCGATTATTATAAAAATCTTATGCGTATTTTGTGACTACATACCTCAAATTAACACACACCACAAACAATTTATCTAACCAGGTATTATTGTTTTGTAGCAACTATTAAAGCTTTACACTATTTTCACCTTAGATTTTTAATACTTATTAGGTGCAAATATTTCTGTTTTAACGTCGGCTGTCACTGAATGTCAGATGCTAGAAATATTTTTTTCACAGCCAACTTGTTGCTTGGACTATTGACCTTAAATTTAGGACATTTTGGCTAATGTTAAAAGAAATAAATTTTATGCATTAATGCCATGATTTAGAGCAAATCGACCAGTGTGCGCCAGTTTGTTTTGTCGTCTTAAATTTGTACCACAACTTTCCCAGTTTATCTCTATCTCGTTTAATTCTTGCACAAAAATGAAAATTAATTTAATAAGTAGTATTTTTATGCAGATTTTTTAAATACTTTTTTAGGCCGCTATTTATTGATATTTGTGCAAAATTTGAGGTAAATAGGATAATTAATTTCTTTAGTAATAATTTTTTTCATTATTGCTCTGCCATATTGGATTTTTACCAAATTATTACCAGGTCATCCTCACATTGCCTTTAATTTTTGACTAAAAGTGTTAAATAAGTATTTTTAAGGCAATGCTTAGAGAGTTGTATTATGTGCCTGGAAATCCTCCATTTTTCAAGAACGATGTCTCGTATAATTTGAGAGAAATGCCCCAAGTTTCTTACAAATGAATCGGCTTTTTCGACAGCTGGTTGCATAATTTCATCAAGATATTTTTCCAGTTTTTGTAGTGGTGAATTAACAGCACTAACAATAATAGGTCTGCAATTAATATATATATATATATATATAGGATAATATTATCCGCATTTCCAATGACTGGATGAATATGCAGAAATTTAACTAGTCTACATTTACGCATCGTTCCCATAATTGGTACCTAGCATTATGAGAACAACATTTACTCTCATAAACTTACATAAATATTGTTTTTATTATATTTTTTTTTAAACAAAAACCCTAGAGTCTTAGAAAGTAATAAAATTTGAATTAATAAAAATATAATTTCAAAATTATATTTTATCTGACAATATATACTTTCGCTTCCTTACTTTTTCGACAAATCTTTGTAGTTTCTAAACGCTATAAAAAACACTGAAAATCTTGTTAATTACTAGATATTATCAGAGCCCTAGATTTTTATGACTAAATTAATGTGTGACGAAATAATAGTTAATGAAATGCATAACAGCCTTAACAATAATAAGTTTGTAAGGTAAGGATATATATTTGTTTAAATATGGAAACATTCCACGAAATTTCCAAATACAACATGTCACAGGTCGGATATATTTACATATAAATTATTGTCATAAATGAGATTTGCAATATAACGTTTCTGCTCGCTCCAAGCACGTGCGTTTCAAAGTCTAGCGAGGATATAGAGAGAAGGCAGTGCCCCGCCTGCGAAACACGTGTTCTGCTCTACTGATTTCAAGCCGCTGTACACTTTGCAGGAAAGAATAGAGCACGTATGAAATGCCTTCATTTCATTTCAGTCAGTACTGTACGTACTAAGAAAAATTTGTATTTCAATAATTTATTATAGGTCTTAAAATGTACAACGTTGGAAACTTTAAAATTCGTATTTCGGTACACATTGAAGTAGGTTCATATAATGAAATATTATCATCCGACTTGCTTAGCCGCTTCTGGATATAAGTCTACCTAGTACCTACTTCTCTATAAGAATATTTTAATAAACGTTTTCTAGCTAATTGTAATCATTCCGCAACTAGGCCAGAAAATATAATATTATATATCAAATTTAATTTTAAAAATTTGGTATAGGTAAATGGTAAATAAAGAGGAGAGTTTTCGCATATTTTTCACTTTACGGTAATTTCCGGTCGATTTTTTAAATGGAACACCCTGTATATTTTTACATTTTTGGATTCCTGAGACAATTCTGAATCAGAATGTAACATTTTAAAAACTTTTTAGGCCTACTTGTTTTTTTTATCGCCATTTTTAAAATTGCATCTAGCTGGCCATGACCGGACGCAAATTAATCTAAAGACCTGAAATGATGACAGAATAATACAATCGCTAAATTTTAGTGATTATTCTGATAGCTAGGAACAACAGAAGTTGAGAAAATTAAATTTTTGTATCTAACTATCTTTTTTCAAATGACGACCTTTTTAGACAAGCACTTTTTGAGAAGAGGAGTTTTTTGCGAATCTAACGGTACTAACTTTTTGCGATTGGATTAAAAATAAGCTCAAAAATTAAATATCACTAAGAAAAATACTCGATAATCAATTATTTACTTTTATCAAGTGTGCCATGGATATACACGCTGGATATTAAGTAGGATTTTTGTTTTGACAGTGACACTTACCTATTCTTTCTGAGTAGACCTAAGATTTCCTTATTTTTCTTGATTTTCAGTATTATTTTTGTTTTCAAAGGTCCAAATAATGTATACTCAAAGTGAAAAAATTGATATGTTATTAATATTTGGAGAATGTCATAAAAATTCGAGGAGGAATGTTACTGAGTTGTATGCTCAGAGATACTCCGACCGGCAACATCCAGTCCATCAGTATTTTCCATATCTCGAGAATCGTTTTAGGCATCGAGAAGAAAATCAAGTGGCGGAAGGCAGATTTATTATAAATGAAGAAATAGATATTGACGTTCTTGCTATGGTTTCTTTAAGAAAAATTAGTCATGAACTGGATTTAAGTCATCAATCAGCTAGAAAAATACTAAAGAAATATCCATGTTTCGAGCTTTTAAGTATCAGGTACACAACATTTGTATCCTGACGATGGCGGTAGACGGGCATTGTTTTGTGATTGGTTGCTCCAAATTTTATCAACTTTATCTTATTTTCTGATGAATCCAGATTTACTAATAATGGTATGTTTACCAAGCAAAATATTCGTTACTGGGCTCAACAAAATTAACATGAAATGAGAGTAGGAAATTCTCAAGAAAGGTTTGGTGTCAATGTCTGGGCTGGTGTCGTTAGTAATAGAATAACTGGGCCAATTTTATTTCAAGGCGGGCCAATTAACAGGGGTTAGGTATTTAGGTTTTCTCCAAAATGAAATTGAGCAACATCTTTAGAAGTTTAACTCCGAATTTATTGCCAGCAAGATAGAGCATCGCCTCAAAATACCAGAGAAGTTCTTAATTATTTAACTGAACATTTTAATAATAAAGTTATTACAACCAATGGCCCAATACGGTAGCCCGCACATTCACCGGGTCTCACTGCTCTCGATTTCTTTATTTGGAGATATGTTAAAGAAAGAGTCTATGTAACAGCCCCAGCCACTCTTGAAATCTTAGAAGAAAGGATCGGACGTGTAATTAGAAGTATTATGCCTCAAATGCTGCACAACGTATTGAGAGAAGCGGAAATGTGTCGTGAACAAGGAGGAATTCACTTTGAACAATACAGTAAACTCGAATATTGTGCCTTTACATTTTACAGCGGTACAAAGGTACAGATTTGCACGCCTAAATCTGTTGACGATATCTGAAGACGGGCAGCAGAAAACTGTATAAAAAATGCTGTTCCGAGCGTTAGGCGCATAGGCGGGCATTCTTTCCATTAACAGCGATAGGCTGGGCGGACTTTACGTGACATGATGTATAGATAGATCCAACTTAGTAATCTAGATCAACCAACTGTCACAATTAAAAATCCTACTTAATATCCAGCATGGATATCCATGGCACACTTGATAAAAGTAAATAATTGATTATCGAGTATTTTTCTTAGTAATATTTAATTTTTAAGCTTATTTTTAATCCAATCGCAAAAAAGTTAGATCCGTTAGATTCGCGGAAAAATCCTCTTTTCAAAAAGTGCTTGTCTAAAAACGGTCGCCATTTGCAAAAAAATAGTTACGCACAAAAATTTGATTTTATCAACTTCTCTTGTTCCTAGCTATCAGACTAATCACTAAAACTTAGCAATTGTATTATTCTGTCATCATTTCAGGTCCTTAAATTAATTTGCGTCCGGTCATGGCCACCTAGATGCAATTTTAAAAATGACTTTAAAAAATCAAATAGACATAAAAAGTTTTTAAAATGTCACATTCTGATTAAGAATTGTCTCAGGAATCCAAAAATGTAAAAATATACGTGTTACATTTAAAAAACTGAAACTGGAGTCATTTGCGATGAAACCGGAAGTGACTGGAAAGTGAAAATATGCAAAAACTCTCCTCTTTATATACCATTTACCTATACGAAATTTCGTCTTGATACATCAAATACTTACTTACTTAAGTTATGGCCTGTCTAATAGATTCGTTGACACTCGGTATATATATATATATATATATATATATATATATATATATATATATATATATATATATATATATATATATATATATATATATATATATTCGAAAGGGTAAGAATTATAAATTGGTCTTTCATCGACAATGAATCTTTAAACTTAAACAGCAAATTTTCTCTCTTCTCTACATTCCCTGAAAAAATATGTTACTCAAAATCAAAACATTCTTTAGAAGCCGATTGGTTTATCAGTAAGTATAGCAGTATAAAGACCTTATCATACTAACAACGAAATAGGCTACGAAACGAATATAAGCGAGATATTACCCAGGCTAAGTGTATTTCAAATGATAGGCTAATAAGTTCTACAAAAACAAGGTGGACCAACATAAATACGGATAGGATTTCAGGTAAGAAATCAGAGAGCTGTGTTTCCATTTTTCCCAATGAAGCAAAAACTTATTTTACCAATATAGCCGCAGATATATTGGAACAAATAAACCAAATTGGTTGCAGGGAAGATCTGGTAGTAGGCAATATCTTGATTTACCTTTGTTGAGGTATCGTTTATACAGGTCAGGAATATAATAACAGCTTAAAGAACAAAAACACTAAGGATATCTTCTGACTTAATGTCCCTCTACTAAAACAAATAAAAGAACTAGTGTTATATCCTCTGACGAAACTAGTGAATCTGTTTCTGTAATCTGGCATCTTTCCAGATATCTTAAAGGAAGCATTGGATTGGCCAATATTTAAAAACACGGGGGACAATTTGGTTATCTCAAATTACCGGCCGATATTAATTCTCCCTGTGCTCTCTAAAGTAGTAGAAAAATATATATCCATGCAGATTACAACATTTTTTGAATATGACATCCTGTTTACAGAGCGTCAGAATGGCTTTAGAGAAAATCATGGTACTGTTATTGAGATTCTTGATTTTATTAATTTTGCTCTGAAAATTTTCGAGAGTATGGAGTTCACTAGTAGCATTTTTTGTGACTAAAGTGTTCGATTGTGTTTGCCATGCCACTCTCCTCATGAAAATTAAGGCATACAACTTTGATGAACGTAGTCATATTTGAGTAATAAGTTTCAGACCGTAAGGATTGAAGGGGTGTCGTCAGAGAGAGGACCTGTACTAAATGGTGTCCTACAGGGTTCTGTATTAGGGCCACTACGAGCTGCTATTGAGAGAGAGGGTAAATGGTGCACGAGCAAATGCTGAACGTTGGGTTGATGCTGATTCAGTCAAATCACAGAGTATGCTGCTATCACTGCGACAAAGTACTGCTGAAGATGAACATCAGAAGTCAGTAGAAACTACAAAGATTTGTCGAAAAAGTAAGGAAGCGAAAGAACATATTGTCAGATAAAATATCTAAGATAATTTTGAAATTATATTTTTAATAATTCAAATTTTATCTTATCTAAAACTCTAGAGTTTTTGTTAAAAAAATATAATAAAAACCATATTTATGTAAATCTATGACAGTAATTGTTTTCCTCATAATGCTACTAATTATGGGAACAATGCATAAATGTAGACTGGTGAAATTTCTGCATATTCATCCAATCATTGGAAATGCCGTTAATATTATCATATATATATATATATATATATATATATATATATATATATATATATATATATATATTGTAATCTAACGGATTATAGATATTTACTAGATAAGATGTAAATATTTTTAAACTAAAAAAATCACATTTGAATTGTTCGCTTGCATTTTTCAAGGTACCTATGGGGTCTGGGGCTATAAGTTTTCAGGGGCCCTTGTGTCATTGGGATTGAAGTATTTGGGGGGTTTCTTGGCCACGCCTCAATCTAAGTGATGACTAAAAAACAAAAAAAAATACTCTGTATTGTGTATAAACTGTTGTTTATACACAATACAATACAAGACTCCTCAGCTGAATTAGTCGAAGTCCTTCCTGATTCTTGGGCTCCATCCCATTGAAACACAAGAGGTAGTTGTTACATAGTTACTTCAAATAAAAATTACTCGATGCCAGAAGCGGATATAAATCTTTTCTAGAAGGGCCATTTTCCCAATTTTCTGTTTATGACAGAAAATAATTTTTATTAAAAAAAAACAAGCGACGATTCTTTGTTTTTATTAATGACCGTGAAAATTGTATACGGTTTTTAGAAATAATGATTATGTATATATCAAATATACTTATATTTTACAGAAAGATCGAGTTATTATAAAGTAATGGTTTGATAGCCTTTAAGTTACTAGATAATTACGTTTTTGGTACTCTCAATAAATAGCTAATACACATTTTAATAAATCAAAAGATACCAAGGTACAATAATCTGACTTCTGGTTCCTTTTAAAGAAAAGTGATAAAACATAAGGAATAAAATGGGTCTATTTTAATAAATATGAATATACTAAATTTGTAAGATCTTTAATAGATTATTTTACCTTATCTCTATCTATCTATCTGAACACACTGAGTTTGTTTTAACGAGTACAAGGAGTGCCAAAACCTAACAAACAAGACTACATCAGATCACCAACAGGAGCAAAACCGACATTAGTAATTACCAAGAGAACATCCGAAAACTTCGCCGAACTTGATACTCTATTACCACAGAGCAGCACACAGCCACCTGTGGCGAAACTCTTAGCTCAAGAGTAATTAAATCAAAACAAGAAAGATATTATTGCGGCAAGAACTATAATATAGTAGAAAAGGGAATTCTTTGGATGACCGCTAAAACAAAGTGAAATTTGGCTCGTGTTTTTGACTTAAGGTCTTCCTCAGTACAGTCAACTACTTGAGTGACGAGTACAACTGGTGCCAAAACTTGATAAAAAAAAACTACACCAGAGTAACCAGCCGGAGCAAAACCGACATTTGCAATTACCAAGAAAACATCCGGAATCTTCCCCGGACTTGATACTTTAATACCAATATGTGTCTATGGTTAGCCAAATTTAATTTTGTTATAGGGGTGGTCCCAAAGAATTCCCTTTTCTACTATATTATAGTGTTTGCCGCGTTAATACCTTTCTTATTTTTATTTAATTACTCTTCGTTTAAGTGTTGCGCTACAGGTGACCTTATTCTGCTCCATGGTAGTAGAGTTTCAAGTACGGCGATTGATAAAATGACGCTTTTGCTTCTGTTAGTGATTTTATTTGTGCAATTTCAATTGTGGCACTAGCAAATAGCAAAAATGTAAATGAAGTGAATAAAAATATTCAAAATTTAATTATCCACTCTAAATCTCTTTTACGTTAAGATGATTAAATTTGAAAAAAAATTAATACTACTAAAAATAAAAACCAAAAAAATTCTCGAAACTATTGTCTTATACACATCAAAACAAAATAAAAATTAATACAAATCAATGGTTAGACAACATTTCTAACACTGAAATACCAAATGACGTGCCTGAAATTCTTGCTCTAGGTCCAAATTCTCTCTTCCGATAACAAACAAAAAACAGTTATCTGTCACGGATTACATCGCCTGTCTTGAAAGTGTTATTCATAATAAATCAAACGAAATTAAGGATTCAATCGGAAGACGTAGTAAATAATGTCACAAATCACGAAACAAAAATTTTTCAGAAAAAATTTAAACTAACAAAATTTCAAACTAAAATCTAGAAACAAATAACAAAAACAAAACACTTTGTTAAAGATAAGCCCAAATTAAAATACTCAAACCTGACAAATCTAATAAAACAGTCGTAATTAATTCAAACAATTATAAAAGAAAAATGAGTGAACTACTCGGAGATACAACAACTTATAAAAAACTAAAAAGCAATGTTACAAATATATTTCAAAACAAAAATAACTCATTAATAAAAAAAAATTAGTAAAAATCTCAGAACGAAAAACATAGACAAAAACTTAACAATACATAATGCAGTTACTCCTATAATGTATGGTTTACCAAAAATACATTAAACAGGCGTTCCATTAAGACCAACCGTTTCGTGTATACCGTCTCCATTTTACAAACTATAACAATATTTATCGAAATGCTTGTCAAACATTATCGGTAAAAATAATTTTATAAAAGACTCTTTTACTTTTAAACAATAATTTATTGATAAAAATAATATGCCTAACAATTACAAACTTGTATCGCTTGATGTGGTTACTTTATATACCAATATCCTAAACGAATTAGTTCCTCAGATAATAGCAAAGAAATGGGACACTTTAAAAAAATACACAACACTTGAATTGAAAGATTTTATAGAGGCTGTAAACATTACATTAAACAACAATTACCTTCAATACGAAGAAAGTTTCTATCAACAGATAAACGGCTGTGCAATGGGCTCCCCAATTTCCTCTACAAGAGCACAACTTAATGGAGTATCTAGAAGAAAGTGTTTTGGAGAGAATTGATTTTAATATAATTTTTTTCAAAAGATTTGTTGATGATTGTTTTAAGGCAATTCCAGAAGATAAAATTAACAAACTACTAAACGGCTTTAATAATATTCATTCTAACTTACAATGCACAATGGAAATTGAATAAAATAATGAAATTAATTTGTTAGATTTAACATTAATCAGAGAATTTGCACAGAACAATTAAAAACTAAATGGTATACCAAAGAAACCTTGTTGGGGCCGATATCTAAATTTTAATTCTAACCACTCAAACAACCAAAAGAATAGTGTAATAATAGGATTAGGACCGCGCAATCTCTAACCTCTCCAGAATACCGACCAGAAACTCTAGAAAAAGTTAAACAGATATTAGTAGACAACCATTATTCAGAAAAAAATATTTTAATGATTTTTAAACAAAGAACTTATCTTCATTACAATAAAAAGAAAGAACCAATAAAGAACCAAAATACTAAGTACCTGGCACTACCGTACATACATAACCTATCAGAAAAATTAGAGTATATTCTTTCAAACATTAACATAACTGTTTGTCATAAAGCACAAACTTTATTAAATTCTCTGTACACACCATTAAAAAGTAAAGTTCCACAAAAAAAGAAATCAAACGTAATTTATTCAATTCCATGTTTAAATTGTGCTAAGAAATATATCGGTATGTTAATACAATACTTAGAAGGCCACAAATATACTAAAAATGCATCTACTGCTCTTCATAAACACGAACATACAACAAAACACGAGTTTAACTTTAACGCAACCGAGATTTTAGCCCAAGATAGAAATTATTATAAATTAACAATTAAGGAAATGATCGAAATAAAAAAGGAGAGCCAGGCAGTAAATGACAAAAAAGATATTAGTGGTTTAAGTCAAATATATTTCAAATTAATTAATCGGAAAGTAATACAACTTCAAAATCTAACCCTCCCAACCCTGTATAAATTTTAAACAGAAATTCAGCTTGCCTCTGTATATCAATTAAAAATATTAATATTTGTTTTTACAGGTGCCAAACATCAGATAAAGTACAGCAAAAAAAAAAGAAAAAAAAACGGTAACCAAAATATTCTAGACCCGATCAGTCTCATAATTTTACCACATTAACATTCCACCAAGCAAATTGTTTCTCCAAGGTGCGTACCGTAAACTATAAGTATAATAAATATCTGTGTTTTACATTTTAAATCATTACATTATCACCAAAAAAAAAACAAAAAAAATGTGTTTTTAAATTAATTATAAAGTGTACAATTTTAGCCATTTTAAGCCATTTAGCGTTTCAATGCATTTAATGATATTTACGTGTATATATATGTATATATTTTTATTGTGTTTTTAATGAAAAAAAAATTTAGGAACCTGAAGACTAAAAAATCTTGAGAAAGCTCAACACAATGAGCGAAACGTTGATTTAAAGTAAGAAATTTTGTTTTTATTGTTAAATTGTTAACTAACCCAAGAAATTAAGGTCCCATATATATATATATATATATATATATATATATATATATATATATATATATATATATATATATATATATATGTGTGTGTGTGTAGACATTTGTTTACAAATAACTATATGTATATATAAACTTAGCTTCTAACCATTAGATTATATTATCAATATTCCAAGAACGTTTAGCAATACCGAATCTTGATGTTTCTCCCTTGTGAATACTTTCGATGTTTTTTAATTCTTATATCAAGAAGTCTAATAGTCTTAACAAGCTTCTTAAAATGGTTCCTGACTTAAGAGAAGTTTTTATTTTATGGTTTTGTGGTATTTGATATTTTTTGATAAGGCTTTTTAGTTTCATTATTATGGCATTATCTTCTGATCTTAGCAAAAGTAAAGGATATTTTGCCTTTCTAAAACAATTCTGAAAATTATATCGAGTTCAACTTAGGTTAAGTGACAATTAAATTTTACTTGTAGAGTGTTCCATTATCTAGAAATTTCAGACCCTACTTTTGTTGCCTTAATTATTTTCAGTTAGTTTATTAAATTCATTAAAAAAGAAATCTTAATTATTAGTACAAATTTTTATAGCAATTTTATTTTTCAGGCTGATTTTTTCACAAATGAAGTATATAATAAGTAAGAAGTATAATATAAACATTTGGAGAGGTAACTCAAATTGTTTTGGTTTATCTGCTAGATTTAAATAATAATCATTATTTATACATTACCTTAATCCTAAATACATGCATTAAAAAACAAGGGGAAAGACAAAAATTCTTAGCGTAAAGTGATGTGTTAATCTTTTAAATGTTTTAAAATATAGTAAAGATAATAAACTGTTATCATTATCTGCTATATATAATTACAGTTGAAGTAGGAATGATAAAATAAGGCAATTTTAGGAAGTAAATAAATACACTTACGAATTCCTAGATATATTAATTTCAAGTTTTAAAGATATAATGCAATAACTTGGTTTATCTTTCAAGTTAGTTCTAACTAACGGTACATTAATATGGCTTCTTTTGTTAAATAGGTGTTTTACTTTCCATTTATATTAAAAAGATATTTTGAACATTTTTACTTTTTTTTTACTACAGAGGTACTCTTCGAGAAGTATTTCAAGTAGGTATTGATACTAGGGATATAGTTTTTTGCGCTAATCGCCAACAAATACATTATAGGAGCCACTACAGCTCTAAGAATAAACTTATATTAATTTTAAAATTGTTTTTTTGCCCATTTAAAGTAATAGTATATTTATGATCAAGATCAATATATCTTAAAAAATTAGGGTGAAATAAATCTGATGTGTTTTTGCTTGATGCTAATCATTTTAATGAACGTAAACGAAAAAAAATATATATATTTTAGAAAAAATAGTTCTTTCCCATATAGGTCTGCTCGTTAATGATTTGAGTTGAGGTTTATATGCAAAACTATAAAATTTATTAAAATTAAATTAAATCCAACTTTTATTTTTCGAAAGATTTTGGGATTTCAATACTTTTCTATATAAGGTGTTACAAATTCGAGGGACGAGCATTGGGATCTCGGAAACGAGAAGAGATACAAAGTCGGTTAAATTGGGACAAAGTTGCACAATTAAATGCATAATAATATACAATCGTGGAATTTGCAAAGAAGATATTCGTAAAAGACCGAAAAATTCAATTTTCTTTTTATTTTTGTCTGACTTTATTTGAAAAAATAATTAGAAATAAATTGTACATTATTGTGTCAATTTTTTCTCCCATATAAAATTATGAACTCAGCTTTTAAATCCGAATGTTCGTCTGCTGGCGACGATCATAAGGGCCACTTTCTTAAATATGGACCAGCATTTTTTATTGCAGTTTTGTAAACTCCAATGTTCACTACATCCTACTGCAATAATAGTTTTAGTGGCGTATCGAGTTTTTAGACTTTTCTTGGGCGCCCCATGTACAATTTTTCCAAAAAAGTAAAATAAGTAGTGGACTAGTATGAACTTATTCAAATTTCAACCAACTCTAATTGTGGCAGCGAAAATTAGAATTAATAAATGAATGAATTAAGTACTTATATAGGCTATAAGGTACATTTGTTGAAATCATGTCATTACTTGTTTAAATGGTACGCGTTGTAACTTGTTGTTGGACTAGATAAAATTCTTAATTCGCATTCTATTTTTGGAAATCCTGCATGTAACAATGATAACCCTATTATTTGGTGGTAACTTAGGAAGTACTATCATCCTCCTCACTGACAATACAAGACATATTATACAGATTCAGGCATCATTACACTGGGAAAGTTTTGATTTTGTTTTGCAAATTACTTCTATGAATAATGTGTTGTTTTCACCTTTAAAAGTTTGATGTTTCTTTGGTATTTTTTTTTATTCCCGAACGAAGTGAACACATTTATGATGTTATGTTAAAATAAAACACACCATTGTTGAGGCGTTTACATAAACAGCCTGGTTAAAACTAGTGGTGTCTATTGTAAAATAATATTACATGTTTTTAATGCTATGTTTTATAGGACGGCTTTTATCCGATAATCCGAAAATTAATAATTGCTTTGTTTAAAAATAATTAATGGATAAAATAAACGAGGCGATAAAATTAGAAATCATTATCTAGCATTACACTGATTAGGATGTTATTAGTTGTTTGAAAGTGTATGTGAAATGGGGGACTACAGTTACAGAAAGCAAGTTATTCAAATTGGTAATGTAAGTGAGCTAAGAAGAAAATTCGAATCTCAAAGTGTACTGCTAAGGTATAAATCGGAACCGTATTTGGTGACAAAAGATGTCGACTATAATGAACTATCAAAATCCCATGAAAGCCTAGAAGACAGCTATGAGAAAATGTATATAAAAAACAACGAAAACGCTATTGCCTCTAATATGTCTGAGAATAACGTAATTAGAACAAATATTAATGAGAGATTTTCTGATTCAGGTTGTTGCATTACAGTTATGACTGAAAAGCAGAACGTTTCTAAATCAAACACTCCAACAAGAAGACCTATACCGGTTCCAAGACTAACAAGGCCGCAGTGGGCTAATCAGACTGCAGAAAAAACCAGGATTCAAAATCTAAAGCAAATACCCCAATCTAATTTCCACGAAGCACGAATGGCTGGACACATGGAAAGCTTCAGAAGAGATTATGTTGCCCAAATGGATTCCAATATTTCTGAAATGCGAATGAATGGATTTTTCAAAAATGAAGCCAACACAAACGATGCTAGCTACAGTTCTTCAGATGAAAGTGATTTGGAAAGCTATAGAGGTAAGAATGTTAATATCTTGCATTATGTATGTTAAATCGCTGTAAATTCTGATTTAAATTAGGGCAAATAAGAAAAAAACAAGTATTTTCTTATTTATTTCATAAATTATCTAATTTAACACTAATCTTGCTGAAAACCAGTTTAAAATATGTGTTTTTTTAATTATTAAAATATAGGTATACAATATTTTTAGTATATATAATTTAAGGTTTTGTGGAATAAGCTTTTTGCGTTGTTGGCCAGTAATGAGAAATATGCAGTCGCGACATCTAAAATATCGATTTACAAATGTTAAAATCGTATCTAATATGTTTATAGTTTGTAAACTGTGGATTCAATCTTACGTCATAGGTTGAAATTCTTTAACTTATACATATTTATCGGATGAGGTTTGATGTCATGAACCAACACCGTCTCTACTAGAAAGCCTGAAAACGGCCGTTGACAACTGCTATTTGTAAATTCGTTTATAAAACTTTCGCCAAAATAGAAGTTTGTGGTAGTGAGGTTAACACTTGAATTCTAATAAAAAGTGGATTTTCCAAGAAATATTTTAATTTAGGACAATGCTCTTTATTTGTTGTGTACCTAATAGCCATGCAAACTATCCGAAAGAACCTGAGGTTCATTTTTTGGGTTTCCAAAGGACGAAGAAAGTCGAAAGAATAAAAAGAGAGGGTTTTACTCCAACAAAAGCATTCATAGCATAACATAACTGTTTGCTTTACGGCCCTAACCTTTTCAGTAACCCAAACAATCATATTAAATTATGTAGCCCCAGTTATTATTTAATTTTAGCGGAAAGCACAGGTTGTAAAAGTAATGAAAATTCTCATGAAAAGATATATAAACTGCTGGCCACCTCTGAAACGAACCAAAAAATCTTAATGCGGTTTTCAGGATATTATCCTGGTTTCTTTTCAAATCAACCATAAGATCCAATGGCTTCTGTAGCTTTAGCAGTTTTGATATCCCGGGTGATGAGAGAAAATAATCATTTATTTACAAAATTTCATTTCAGCAACAACCATTGAAAAAATTAATAAATAGAATTTTATTTTATTATTTTACTCGATTGTTTAAGAGAATAAATGCAAAAAACCATTTGGTGGATTTACCGATCTCTCCCCTAAATTTTGGATATCCATTTTTTTAGTAAAATTTTGGTTAATTTTATGTTTTACCCTGTAACTTTATTACTTAAGAACAAATCAGGTTTTATTTTTACACAAATGTGTTAAAATAATGCGGCTATAGTATATGTTACACAAAATTAATGAAGGTGTCTAAAAACTTCAACAACAAATTATCTATTTCGAGTTTCATATCAGAAAAATAAAGCAGGCTATTAAGAAGTTAAGTGACTTTTAACATCTTTGAGGTATTATCTCGAGACGGTTTGCGAATTTTTTTGATAGCTCTTTGAATTATGAATTACCATGATAATGAAATTTGTAACACATGTATTGCATTTAAAATCCTAATTTGAATGGGAACAGTTAAATCCAAAAGCTTCCTATAAAAATCGAATACGAAAATATGTGAGTCCGATATAGAGTAAGTCATAGATCAGTGTATCTCTGTGTAAAAATCCTAGTTCTACAGGGAGAATCCGAAAATCGAGCCAAATTTACTACAAATTAGTTGAAATGAATGCATGGTATAATTACTGTATGTATACTTAAAACTCTAAAAAATGATTTAACTTATAAAATGGAGGATGTTTAAATAGGGGTTTGCAAGCACTTAGTGTTCGAGATATAGGGTGTTCAAATGTTAATATGTTTTTAGTTATTTGGTATACCTACCTCAAACATTTCTACATAGTTTTAAATCAAATTTGTCCCATTATATATAAAGACTAACGTCAATAAACAAGTTTTCTTGAAATCTACGGGATGTCTTTCTTTTCTGGGTTGCGAAATCTTTAAAACTCTAGAACTTTTTACTACAACGTCAAATTTCTCATTTTGCTATGTATTTTTTTTATTTATGTTTTTAATCATTGTCAATTGTCAAAGACATCGTGTAAATCTAATTTTCAGTAAAAAGATCTATTTTCTCTTATTTGAAATATACCAAATTTGAAACATTTTTCTTAAAAACTAAACGAGGCAATGTAGAAAATTGGTAAAGGGAGAAACATAATATTTTTCACAGTTATGTTGTAGGTTTGCTGCTTTATTTCGCTTAATTTTTTAGAATAACGCATAACGCGGTATATTAAAAATAAAAACAGAGTCTTACCTATATTTTGTGGGTCATTGTGCTATCTTGCAAAACAAGAAAGTTATATAGCAGATTAAAATGTGGACAAGTTTAAATGGCCACTCTGTATATTTTACATTTTACATTTTGCTAATAAATGGTCTAAGATATTAAAAATTATTATGGAATCAAAAAGTAACACAACATAATAAGAAATGAAATGTAAATATCCCTCGAAATTAACAAGGTGTATAAAAAATAAAAACCATCCTATATCTAAAAAACTAAGCGTGTAATGTGTGTGGTGGATACCTTGTCACCTTTATGAGTTAAATTGCCTGCTAAAGTTTTAAAAGTTTTAAACGCAAATAAATGTTGTGTTTCTAAATGTATTAAAAATCGAGTTTAAACTTACTAAAAATGTAATTTAAAGGTTCTATCAGGAACATTTTTAAGTACAGTCTACAGATCTAAATATATTAAAAAAAAATCATTGCAAATTTGCAAAAAAAAAACAGAAATTTGACTGTTCTTTTTAAATAATTACCTATAAGTAAATTAAATAACACTATCAAATAAAAAAGTCATATTGCAGGTCTTTAGCAACGACCATATCCTATTACGGTTTATAGACCTTGAACTTTAGTATTTTGTTGGACCTGACCTAACATTAATAACCTCCTGACACCGTCGAGGCATATTGTTTATAAGATTTCTTATATACTTTTGAGAGATATTTTCCCACTCCTCGGTGATCGCAACAGCAAGCTCTTCTAAAGTGTCAGGAGCATTATCTCTGGATATCTGTATCTCTCTCGAACTAGCATCTTCAATCGTGACGTGTTCGATTATATTGAGATCTGCAGATTTTGGTAGTCAATTCATCCGACGGATATGAAGTCCTTACCGAGTTCCCTGGTAAAAGGAGCAATAATAGGTACGGCTATTTCATCCCTGTAAACTGTGACGTTAATTGTTTGTCAACTAATAAATAACTCAGTTTTCCATTGAAGATAACCCCTGCCCAAACAGTCAATCCACCTTTCCTAAATGACTCTTATGCCGTCATGTTTTCTTCTGCGTCTTCTTCTCTCGTTTGGTTGCCTCCAGGCTAAGATCCTTCCATCCGAATGAATAAGATTAAATTTTGTCTCATCGATGAAAACACATTTAGACTGTAAACTCTATGCTGGCGCAGCTATCTAGTACACTTTGCTCTCTTCCGAGCCCTAAAAGATTTTAAATTTTTGACAATACAGGGTACACGACTTTTGTTCATTAGTTATGATATTGCATATTTTATATACTCTAAATTGCGTCTTTCCTGACAAAGTTTAACTTAAATAAATAAAAACATATGTTTAATGTAATGCTGATAATTTAAAAAAACGACGGTATACATTCTACTAATTTAATGTATATTAAAAAATGTTTTTATTTTTACCTTTAATTATTTCTGTTAAAAGTACGTCGGACAGTCCGGTCAGAAACTAGCTCTCCTGTTATACACCCTAAAATATCATTCAGCTTTCGTGAACATTTTGTGCGATTTTGATGGCATTCCCTAATTAAAGCTCGTTCTGCTCTAGGCGAAAGTATTCTTCTATTGTCAGGCCTATGTCCATAAATATGACTCCCTGTATTCTCATAACGAGATACTAACCTTGATATAAGGCTTTGACTAACATTGTATACATCGGCAATAGCTTGCTGGCTCCAGCCGTCATTTAACAGCCTCATACAATTTTCTCTTTCTTCACAATTAAGCCCTCGCATTATGGAAAAATGTCACTCTTTTTGAAAAATAAAACACAAATCAAAACCTAATTTTAATGGATTAAAATCGATAAACAAAAAAGCAGGTTGTCACGAATACCATACAAAGCCTACTCATACTTTAGTAGTGCACAGCCATACTTCTTTATAATATAGAGAGCATGTTAATTCGTAAAGAAATTTTAAGACAACCAAATTTATAAAGTAAACTTTATAAAACCCGTAAGAATGAAGTATTATGAAATATTATCATCCACCCGTAATTAATTTACGCAAAGACTTAAGTTTTTCATAATTATTTTAAACATCGATATTTTGACTCCAACGACTATTATTTTATTTTAATATTATATAATACAATGATTAAAAAAAATTTAAAGCTTTAACAATAATTGTCTCTTAAAATATATTTTGATAAATTTAACTTGAGCTTATTTTTTAGATAAATTAGTTCTTTAGGTCCAATTTTTCGATACTTTTGTTAGAGCATGAGGACTAAAATATTTTATCTTGAACCTCCGTTTGAATTCTGGAAAATTTGACAGTTTTTATTTTTATTTAATTTTTGGAAACTTTGAACCTACGTTCCGTAATACTCGTATAGAAGTAGGATGTTAACACAATCATAAGATACTTTATGGAACCCTTATTATCATTCTAAAACTGTCTCTTAAAATTTAAATTTTGCCAAGTCGGTTGGTATATTTAATGCAGTGATGGTAACAAATGTCTGTAAAGGGGTAATTCATATTGTATCGAGATAAAAGTAATGTTGAATCCCTTTCCTGCCAATGCCTCAAATATAAGTTGCTTAAATTTTAAAGAATATGCTGTAGTTGTTTTTGATAATTACCACGACAATTTGGTTTCGCTATCTTAAGAAAAGATGAAAAAATAAAGAAAAGCTGTATTGTAAGACCAATGCATGTAAAAAATGTTCTTTCTTCCCTCGCCACATTTCTTTTAAGACGGAGTTCTCCATTTCTAAAAACGTATCTATTGGAATTAAATTTTACAGATTGTTTCATTAGGGAAAAAAGTTAATATTCATATCTATGTGACAGTTTTTTATATTCTTTTAATACTACGTAATAATTAATACAATTTATGTTTTGAATTATTTCTGTACATTTTGCTAAATATTCTCTAAACTGTTGAAAACATCAGTGACTTTGAAGTAAAAAGTTCTGAATGTTTTGTCATAGAATAAGTACCAAATTTCATTTAAAAATATTTAGATATGTTTAAGCTGTATCAAAAAACTAAATCATCTAAATACATCTTAACACCCTTTATCTCGAAAACCAAGTGCTTGCAAACCTATGTTTATTTTTAAAAATAATTAATTAAATACATTTTTTTATCATTTTATGAAATAAATAATTTTTTAGAGTTTTGGGTATATGTACATTATTTACATCATGCACACTCATTTCAGATGATTTGCAGCTCGATATTCGAACCCACCATGTAAATCTAGAATTTTTTGAAAACATTTTTTTTCGAAATTTTGACTATAGACGGATTATTTTACCACATTTGTGTAAAAATGAAACCTGATTTATTTTTAAGTAATAAAGTTTCTAAATAAATCACTATTTTCTTTCATCACCCGGTATATCAAAACTGCTAAAGCTACAAAAGCCATTGGATTTTATGGTTGATCTGAAAAAAAAGCACGATAATATCCTGAAAACCGCATTAAGATTTTTTGGTTCGTTTCAGAGATATTTTACTTTAAATTTATACAAAGATTTTGCTTTATGCACTTGAGGTGGCCAGCCGTTTATTTAAACTTGGCTAGATCAGCCTCATACAGCCAACTTTCTTGTGAAAGATAATTATAAAGGGTTTAATGTTTATCTTTATTATATATACGTTTATACACCTGCACTCCCATTGAAACAAATCCCACTTCCACAATCTGAGCCTTACAATCAGAACACCCCATTTTGAACACCATTTATTTCAAAATTAATAAAAATATTGCCTAAAGAATTCACTTTTCACGAGTTGGTCTGCGTAAATAAAAATAATTGAGTGAACATCTCAGTTTTACTATAACTATCATCTACTTTATTAAAATTACATTGAAATCTCCCAGAACCAAAATTCTCATTTGGGCATTGAAACTTTTTGCCAAATTTAATACATGGTACATTAACAAAATTCTCGATTTTTTCAGAATCTGATAGCAAGAATAGAATCAATTTAAATGTATGTAACATTTTATATTTTATTTAATAATTATTCTTCTATTTTGATAAAATCTTATAAGCTTTTTAATATTATATTAGTCTCTTCTCTGTAGTTTAAGTTGTACGTATGTATATATATATATATATATATATATATATATATATATATATATATATTTGTGTAAAAATGTAGATATTGTTTCATTTTGTTAAAGACATTTGGTATGTATGTTAGTTTATCGTAATATATAATAGAATATTACTTCAGAAAATCCTTCTTCTGACAGGAAAAAAAAAGGTTTTACAACATCTAGAAAATTCTTTTATTCTATCATACAGGACAGAACCAAAATCCCTCGAAGTCAAACGGTTCTTCCTTGCGACTAACCAGGTTTCATTTGGCAATTGGTCTACTGTTTTCTAGCATATTTAAGATTTTCTTCTTCCGTGTACCGTTTTCTGTCAATCATCTATGGTTTTTACCCCATCTGTTACGGATATATGGTGGTATGCAAATATTAGCAATGTAGCCATATGATGACACAACAATTGACCTCTAGAGCATTTGCTCATAGATTCCTCAGTATCATTCATCAAGTTTAATCTGCAAGTAACAAATTCAAAAAATATATTATTGACAAAGTGGGTTAAAATCTGTAAGAAAAAATTAATACTGTTTGAACACATTAAATAGTTTTTACAATGTAAATATGTGCCTAAAATGTATAAAGAACGCCTACCCCAACCTTCTAAATGCGATCTCTCTTATACTCGTAAGAGCATTCCCTTTGATTATAGGAAGTTCCCCCTCAAAACCATGTCTTTCACACGGTTTGAATCTACCGCGTTTTCTTCTTTTTTGCAAAAGCTTGAATTATTTTTGAGAAAGTATTCTTACAAAAACTAAAAATTCACTTGAAAAAAGAAGAACTTATTTTACGAATAATCAATGTAAACAAACTTTGAAAAGTGAACATTGGCACGACAGTGCCTAACAACATGGCAGCCGTAAGGTCACAATTGCGGGAATAACTACTAGGCCGTTTTACATGCTTCAATTCTTCTCTGCAATATGCAATAGTCTTGAACAAAGTCAAACTATATGTATATATAGTTTGACAAAAGGTACAAATGTCTTCCCATTGCGTTTGCTTTTGTTCAAGACTATGGCAATTTGCAAGAAAGAATTGCAGCATGTAAAACGGCCTTTATGATGACTCATCGATGCCCGCTTCCAGGCTTTCTGGTCGAGTCGGTGTTACATGAACGTAAGCTTAATTCATTCAAAGCTTTCATTAATAACATGCCTTATTCGCCGTTTAAAATTTCTTTTGTACCTATTTTATGTTTTATTTTTAAAGCAAAATTCCGAAGAGTTATTGTAGAAACGAGCAATGGTTCATTTAAAAAAAATATAAACTATTTTAAAATTGCTGGAAAACTGCTTTTACCTATCTCTGCTCAATATGATGTTATTGAATAACTATCGAGCCCAAACCGCAAAATAGTTTCTTATATCTACATCGAGGGTCTAGTACGATTTAATACATCTCGAGTTTTTACCCTTTTTTGGTTTTGTTAGGAAGCTTACCTTAAGTTTACTATATTTAAGCAGAAAAAGGCGTGGATGAAGTGTTTTTTCGTTTAAAAAAATCACAAAACGTTCCATAAATAACCAAGAAATTTCAGAAATTTCACTACTTATCCAATGCAAAACTGTCAATTATAAAGTTTTTGACAAAATACAGATTCTAAATTATATGCGCTGTCGCCAAACTTAGTTTTCTTCAAATATACAACAAATAGTAATCCTAAATTTAAACAAAACGGTTTAACGATAGTTTTATTAACAAACCTGGTGCTAACCTAACCCGGTATGAATCACAGGACTCTAAATCTCTATCGTCAATAATGGTACTTTAGAATATAACAAAATTTACTTTGGCAACAGCGCTTACCAGTTGACTAAATGACATGCAGTTAAGTAAGCAGAGTTTAGATACAAAACAAACTTCATTTGTTAGATATTATGTTAGAGAATTATTCATATTCGTAATTTCAAAAAAAAACAATTCTAATTTAATAAATAAATACTAGAAATAAACAAATCTTTCAAAATACACATATATTAACTTACAACAGCAGTCACATGAATAAAATGTAACGGAATTTCAAATAAAATGTTTTAAAAGTGCCGTAGTGCGACTTGACAAATCAATTCTAATTTGTATTATTTTGTGAAAAATTGTAATCCATCCACGTTTTTTTTTGTTTAAATGTAGTAAATTTGAGGTAAGCTTCCTAATAAAACTAAAACAAGGTCAAAAATCGAGATGTATTAAATCGTACCAGAACCCTACATCCAAAATATTCTTGGAAGCTTTTGTGAATATCAATCTTAACAATTAAAAAAACTGGGTTCAATAGGAGTCGAAAAGGATGAGGACTACAAAGCCGTGACAAGTTAGACTATAGTATTTTCTCCTGGAGTTGATACCTACTAACGGGGTCCATGACGGTCCGTGAAGTTAGCCTCTAAAGTATTTACGATTAGCTTATATTTGGGGTCATTCGTTAGTGCTTCTAGTGCTTTATTTGGTTCCGTTAGTGCTTCCTTAGTTTCGCAAATATTAATATTTTTTAAATTTCAGGATCAGCCCCAAAGTTTTTCCGATCGACATAAACTAGGTGTCATTGGTTAGTGCTTCTATTAGTTTCGTTAGTGCTTGCTGAATTTAGAAAATATTTGTTTATTTTGTTTCAAGGCCAGCCCCCAAAGTGTTTCTGATCGACCCAAAATAGATGTCGTTTGTTAGTGCTACGTTAGTGCTTCAAGTAGTTTCGATATTGCTTGCCTCACTTTTATTTTATTTAAAGGTCCTCCTCCAAAGTATTTCCGATTTGCTCAAATTTGGTGTCATTCGTTAGTGCTTCTCAGTGCTTCCTTAGTTTTGCAAATTTTATTTTTTTTATTTCAAGGTCAGTCTCCAAAATTTTTTTGATCAACCTATACTTGGTCTCGTTCGTTAGTGCTTTGTTAGTCCTTCAAGTAGTTTTGTGAGTGCTTGCTTAGTTCTGGGAATATTTATTGGTTTTGTTTCAAGGCTAGCCCTCAAAGTTTTTCTGATCTATCTAAATACTGCAATCCCTAATGAAACCAAATAAAGCACTAACGAAACATTATCGAATAACATCAAATTTGAGCGAATCGCAAATACTTTGGGGGCTGACCTTGAAACAAAATAAAGCAATATTTCGAAAATGAAGCAAGCTATATCGAAACTACTTGAATCACTATAAAGCACTAATGAACGATATCTAGTTTGGGTCGAACAGAAAAACTTTGGCGGCTGACCTTCAGAATACCACAAAATAAACGAATATTTTTAAAATTATGCAAGCACTAACGGAGCTAATGGAAGCACCAAAAAGAACTAACGAACGATACCTAGTTTGGGTGGATAAGAAAAACTTTGGGGGCTATCCTTGAAATTTAAAATATATTAATAATTGCAAAACTATGGAAGCATTAACGAAACCAAATATAGCACTAACGAATGACACTAAATTTGAGCGAATCGGAAATCAAATCTTCCTGTAATTATTGATATTAATGATTTACACTTGAATAGCGACAAATATTTTACTGAATAAGAAGAAATGATGTATTTTCTTTTTATTTTTTAAAAATATTGCTCATTATACTTACAATATGTTTGGGAATTTTTGTATTATTTGACTTTTTTTACGACTTAGATTAAGTTAAAACAACATTTAATTTAATTTACCTTTTGAATCATTTACTTCTCCGTACTTATATGGTAATTTATTAACAAATTCTTGTTGGCAGAAATTATGGTAAAGTAGCGGTACGTGGCGTAAACACATAAAAGCTACTTATTAAATTTGTTTTAAATTATGCCCAAAATTCAAGTGTGGCATAAAAACTGGTAAAATGTTTGTAGGAATATATATATATATATATATATATATATATATATATATATATATATATATATATATATATATATATATATATATATATATATATATATATATATATATATATATATATATATATATATATATATATATATATATATATATATATATATATATATATATATATATATATATATATATATATATATATATATATATATATATATATATATATATATATATATATATATATATATATATATATATATATATATATATATATATATATATATATATATATATATATGTTTATATATAAATATATATATATATATATATATATATATATATATATATATATATATATATATATATATATATATATATATATATATATATATATATATATATATATATATATATATATATATATATATATATATATATATATATATATATATATATATATATATATATATATATATATATATATATATATATATATATATATATATATATATATATATATATATATATATATATATATATATATATATATATATATATTTATATATACATATATATATATATATATATATATATATATATATATATATATATATATATATATATATATACATATATATATATATATATATATATTTAATTATTATTTTTTACGTTGATTTAAAAATAATATATATTAATATATATATATATATATATATATATATATATATATATATATATATATATATATATATATATATATATATATATATATATATATATATATATATATGTTTTATATATATATATATATATATATATATATATATATATATATATATATATATATATATATATATGTATATATTACATATATATATATATATATATATATATATATATATATATATATATATATATATATATATATATATATATATATATATATATATATATATATATATATATATATATATATATATATATATATATATATATATATATATATATATATATATATATATATATATATATATATATATATATATATATATATATATATATATATATATATATATATATATATATATATATATATATATATATATATATATATATATATATATATATATATATATATATATATATATATTTATATACATATATATATATATATATATATATATATATATATATATATATCCGTTATAGCCACGTGTATTCATTGACCTTCAGTAGCATGGGAACGGATATGGCGATTTCAACATTTCAAGGAATGCATTGCAAGCAGTATTTTCGAGTTGCAGTTCTCACAGCTTGAAGGTGCTGCCTCATCATTTTAAAACATATAAATTAAGCACCAATTGTAAATATTAGTTAGTTCATATCAGATACTGTTATTATGTCAGTTTAAGTTTCAAATTATACGGTTTAAGTTTTACAATTATACAAAGTATTTTTAAGTGAATAAATAATATTTTTTAAAGAGTGAATTTTTGAAATAAAAGTGTAACAAATTGGCGCAGTCGGTTTCGTCTAACGTCGGCAGAACAAGGAAGACCTAACTGTTGACGGCGGAACGCAAATCCCTTAACGAAGAAAAGAACCATATCAAGGCGTCCTCACTCAAAGATAGCTGCGGAAGGAACACCTGGTGAAACCCCTGGCAGTCCTAAGAGAACAAGACGACCAATGCTCCTGTTTACGTAAGTGACAATTATCCCGTTTTAAGTGTTGTATTTTATTTTATTTTACTGTTCGATTGTCTATACGTAATTTTCTACCCTGATTTTAATTTTCGTATATTCTACCCTGAATTTGAAGAAAAGCTAAACCTTTATTTACCAATTTTGTAATTTGAAAAATAGCCTAATATTTTGTGTTTTTATTTTCAAAAAGAATTTTAATTTGTAATCTTATAAAAATTTAAAGCAATTAACAAAATGCCCGAAACACGTTCTCAACAAATTCAACCAGCTGCACAGCAAACAACACAAAGTGCTGAAGTAGAAATCGAGCCTTACAGGCTATCCGAAATATTTTCTATAGTGCCTGAATTTGAAGGCGATCAAATCTCCTTAGGTACCTTTTTAAACGCGTGCGATTGTGCCTATAAAATGGCAACAGCGGATCAAAGACTCTTGTTAACGATTCACATAAAAAACAAACTTAAAGGAAGAGCCGCTCAATTAGTAAATTCGAGAAATCCAGGAACATATACCGAAATTAAACAACTTTTAAATCTCCATTTTGGCGACTCAAGGGACTTATCGTCTCTTATACAGGATCTTCAAAGACTCCGTCAAGTTCCCGGCGAGTCCGCCCTTACATTTTATAATCGGTTACAAGTTTTAAATGCAAAAATGCTTTCGAGTATTCAAAAAGCTTCTAACCTCACTAATGATCAAAAAGCTGCACAAAGCAGATTAATTGAAACAATGAGTTTAAATACGCTTTTAACTGGACTAGAACCTCGTCTAGGCCAAATCATTCGTGCAGGAAACCCGGAGACCTTTTAGAGGCCCACTCCCGCATTAGAAGAGAATTACAGCTCTCCTATTTTGAAAACCAAAAAATAAACAAACCAAATTCTCCGAAACCTCCTCAACCGATTAGGAAACCTTTACCACAAATTATAAAATGTCATAAATGTGGACGCACCGGACACATAGCTCCAGAATGCCGTACACAACCAATGTCCAACCTGGTTATTCCCAAAATAGCGGTAACGTAGACCAAAGACAGTTTCCTTCTTCCAGTCAACCTCATTTTTCTCAGCAAAACAGACCCAACACATTTTCATCTCAATATAGAACTCCTGCAGCTGCCCAAAAAACCAAGCTGCATCCCGTCCTCCTATCATGCAGAGAAACTCAAATTTTTACCCAAACCAACAGAGAGCTCACCACGTAAATTATGATAACCCATATTACGAAGAACCCCAATATTACGAATATTCTCAAGATGATAGTAACTTCGAAAACCAAGAATACTGTATTCAAAACGACCAAACTTTTACAAGTCATTCTAAGAATTTGACAGCTCAGAATTTCAAAATTTTCCGTCTCTGGGCATTACCAAATCGAACCCGATGTTGGAACTACAGAGTCAGATTCAGACAATGAATTTAGACGATTTCGACCCCAATGTGTTTTCCGGAACAAGCGTTCCTTTGAACCCATTTCTTACTGTTAATCCCAAGAACCTGTACTATATTAACGCAAATACCTTCAAACTTTTAATCGACACCGGAGCAGGGATATCTATTTTTAAAGAAAACACCGTAATTTCCCATCGGACAGCGAAAAATGTTACTATTCAGGGCATAACAAATCAAAAATTGTTATATTTGATAATTTAAAGTGTATATTTATAATCTAGATATCGATTTTGATGGCATCTTAGGACGTTTTCTTGTTATCCATTGCACAAAGTCGGTGCTATTACAACCCCAAATAATGTCCATAAAAGTCACAATAAAATCTCTATCGATGCCCGCACAGAGAAAATATTCAAATTAACCTGTAATCTAATACTGACGCCCTGTTAACGGCTCAGGAAAAAGAAAGGTTCGTCTACCTAGTGCGATTGTACATGTTAACGAAAACGGCGAATTTATGACTTCTATTTTAAACTGAACGCCATCCCGAAATCAATAGAGCCATTCAACGTCATACTAAACTTAAATACTCAAAATGATTATGCGTCCGACCAAATTGATAGAGTACAAATAATCCTGAGCTAAGAACGAAACATTAACTCCGAAGAAATGATCACAAACCTCTGTTTAGAATACTCTGACATATTTTATATTGAGGGTGATAAGCTAACGTTCACCAATGAAATCAAACATGTAATAGAGACTAACAACGCAAAGCCTGTATTCACGAAATCTTATAGGTATCCTCAGATACACAAAGAGGAGGTGAAAACACAAATAGGAAAAATGTTAGAACAAGGAATTATCCGGCCCTCGATCTCACCGTGGTCTTCACCGGTGTGGGTGGTATCGATGCATCCGAACAAAAGTGGCGTGTAGTTATAGACTACAGAAAGCTGAATGATCTTAGTATTGATAAATACCCTTTGCCAAATTTCAGATTTATTGGACCAACTTGGTAAATGTCAATATTTCTCGACGCTTGATCTCGCGTCCGGCTTTCATCAAATTGAAGTCACTCCGATGACATACCTAAAACAGCATTTTCAGTCGATAACGGACACTATGAATTCGTCCGAATGCCATTCGGTCTAAGAATGCCCCGTCCACGTTCCAGCGTGTCATGGACAACATTCTTTTGGGCATCCAAAACGAGCGTTGCCTTGTATACATGGACGATATAATCGTCTACTCGCCCACCGTACATGAACATATAGACCGACTAAAGGAAGTTTTTAAACGTCTCCGAATGTAAAAATCCAACCCGATAAGTGTGAGTTCTTGAGAAGGAAGTTGCTTATCTGGGACATCTTGTCACGAAAGATGGTGTAAAACCCAATCCCTCAAAAGTAGAATGCATTAAAAACTTCCCAGAACTAAAAAATGCAAAGGACATTAAGTCTTTCCTGGGATTAGCGGGATATTACCGCAGATTCATCCCGAACTTCGCAAAAGTGTCCAAGCCTTTAACCCAACTCCTAAAAAAGATTTCTCTTTGATTCTGAATGCAAAAAGTCATTCGAAGAACTAAAGAAAGCCCTAATTACAGACCCCATTCTCATCTACCCTAATTTTGAGGAAACCTTCCTCCTGACTACAGACGCAAGCGCATTCGCAATAGGTGCTGTGCTGTCACAAGGGCCAGTCGGAAAAGATCTACCAATAGCTCTCGCATCTAGAACACTTTGTAGCGCAGAAACTAAATACTCCACCATCGAAAGGGAGCTACTGGCAATTGTATGGGCCGTAAAACATTTCCGCCCTTATCTTTTTGGACGAAAGTTTACACTTATTACGGACCACCGGCCATTAACCTGGCTCTTTTCGATTAAGGACCCTGGTAGTAGGCTTGCTCGCTGGCGTCTAAAATTAGAAGAGTACAACTATAAAATCGAACCTAAGCCCGGAAAGATAAACAAAAATGCAGATGCCCTATCCCGAATAAAGATTAATTACTTCCAAAAATGCGCAAATTTCCAATCAAAATGTACCATTTTTGCCGCTAACGAAAATGATAGCGAAAATGACGACCAAAGTCAACCAGACCCAAATGCCGTCGAAATAGACGACGAACACATCACACAAGAATATAACAAATTTGTAGATCTCTACCAAACGAGATCAATAATTGACTATTCCAAAGTCGAATTCTCAAATTCTCAGCTTTTAGATAAATCGCATAAATTAATTATTACCTTTTTCTGGCAAAACAAACTAGAGGAAATGCATTACAAAATAATCGAGGATATCTTCGAAGAAAACATTCATTTTGAAAACATGAGCGTTAACATTGCCTCTAGCAACTGTAAAAGATAGAAAATACTTTATTATCCCAATACCATTCGACCCGGAAATTGTAGCCCAACACCTGTTCTATGTTCTATTTAAGGCCCAAAATGAATTCGATTCCTCTAAAACATTTTATGTAGAAAATAATTTAGCACTGCCCATTCTCGAAATGTTCTCATTTATCTTTGCCGATAAAGAAATAAAACTTAAAATCTGTCAAAACGTTGTAAGATCCCCAGACGCTGACGAAATTCCCCAAATTCTAGAACATTACCATTCAGGCAAAACCAATTTGCATCGGGGAATAAACGAGACAGTCAGGCGCATAAGAGAAAAGTATAATTGGCCGAACTTAACAAAAGATGTTGAAAAATTAATTAAAGCCTGCGAAATATGTCAGAAGGTGAAAATATGTCGGAAAAATTTAAGTACACCACTCGTTATAACGGAAACCCCAAAAACCCCGTTTGAAAGAGTAAACATTGATATCTTCGAATATCCAACCAGATATTACGCACTCACAGTTCGAGACGAACTTACGAAGTTCACGCAAGCCTACCCACTAGACGACAAAAAAGCGTCAACGATTGTAAATACCCTATTAGTATTTTTCCAGCATTATGGAACACCCCTAAGAATACATTGTGACTATGGGCGTGAATTTGATAACTCGTTAGTTAAAGACCTTTGTGAATTGTTTAACACAAAACTAACATTCTCTAGTGTAAATCATCCCCAGTCTAATGGGTCCATCGAAAGGTTCCATGCAACCTTATCAGAAATGATTAGAGCGAACGTAGCAGAAAACCCTACAGAACATCCGTTTAATGTATTACCCTATGCAGTAATCTGTTATAATAATACTAAAAATAAAACACACGGGTTTACTCCGTTTGAACTCATTTTCGGTCACACGTCAAGTAGGCCACCTGAAACATTATACAATCAGGAAAAATTAATATCGAAATACATACGAGATCTTAATAACCGCATGGAATATTATTACAAAATCGCTAGGGCAAAAACAGAAAGACAAAAAGAAAAGCAAAAGTCAGGTTCGACGAACACGTATCTCCTATCCCCGAATACAAAGTTGGCGATAAGGTATACGTCAAAGAGTCACAAATAAAATCAAAATCCGAAAACAAATTTAATGGTCCTTTTGAAATTACACAAGTGTTTCAAAATTCCGCCATTCTTCTTAATCCTCGGACAAATCAGTCATCTAAAGTCAACTTCGATAGGTTAAAACCCTATTTTGAATAAGAATATTCTTCTTTGCAGATTCCTCGGGCTGCTCTCGGTAGGCCTGTCCCAATTTTCCATAACACCTATCAACAACACACTCGGAATATTCTTCCATGAAGAAGGTTCTGTCAAAGTGCCAAACGACAAATGGACACTCCTCGTGTATAAAGATCTTTCTTACATAAAAGAAGCTATCGTGAATAACGATAAAATCCTAGAAGGATTACTAGACGGCTTCATAAACGTTGACTCGCCTAGAATGATATCTTTCAGATCCGAAATACAAACACACGTTAGCCTGCTTAATCAAATATCCGATTCTGTCAATTTAAAATATAAAGAAATAATCGCAGATACGAAAAAATATAGTCACAGGGAGAGGCGCGGAATATTTAACGGAATTGGCACGGTCTGGAAATCCATAACTGGAAACCTCGATGCCTCAGACGGTGAATATTTCAATGAATGCATTGATAAAGTCAACCAAGACGAAAGACATATCGAGAACCTCCTTAAAAATCAGCTATCGGTTACTACTTCAGTCATAAAAACTTTTAACGCATCAATACAAAAACTTCAAATAGACGAAGAAACATTTAACCGAGACATAATCGAAATCCATAAATCGATAATAGACATATCTGATGACCTTGCATTTTACGATGCTCAAATAAGAACATTAGACTTATGTGAATCATTAATGGAGAGTTACTCCTTTCTAGGAAACTTTCTTAACGACGCTCTAAATGCTATATCATTCGCTAGACTAAATATTTTACATAGCTCAATAATAACCCCAGGAGATCTGATTAGTTCCCTTCAAGAAATTTCACAATCTCTTAGAAAAAATAATCTACCTCTACCTGTGTACTCTTCAACACTCGCACGTTGTGATTATCGAACTTGAGGCATATCAATCAGACACTAAAGTAGTGTTTATTTTAAAAATACCTTTAGTAAATCCTGAAAGCTATACCTTATATCATCTTTATCCAATACCTGTGTTGGATAATCGAACAGAATTTCACCATATAATTCCTACAACACAAAAATATATAGCGCGGGACGATGATTCAATGTTATACGTTTCTTTTCAAAACCTAGAAGGCTGTAACTCAATAGGACGAAACCAAAAGATCTGTTCAGATGTTCTACCCTACCCAATAGGCAGCGAAGCGATTTGTGAAGCTCAGCTCCTTAGAGGACCAAACCAGTTACCTAAGACATGTCAAGTATCAATTCTTCTGGCAAAAGGTTACAACGTCAAAGGTATCGACCTAAACTTTTGGTTGATTACTGTGTCAGATCCATTACCAGTTACTATCAAATGTGAAGGAAGAGAAGTCAAGACGAACATTATCAATGTCAATTCCCTCCTTAAACTTCAACCGTATTGTAACGCCTTTATAGGGAGCACACGCGTTCACGCCAAGGCAATCATCGACAAGTATCAAAACGTTACTTACAAAAGCCACCCAGTTTTGATCCCATACAAGTGCTGCCAACACATCTCATCGAAGCTTCATATCCCAGACCTCAAACCTCTAAAACTGAACAAGATAGATGTAGAAGATCTCAATATTGCTCAGCACAAACTAGACCAATATTCAGAAGAACTGGACAAACTAATAAACCAACCTTTTGTCTACAAACACTTGTCTTGGTTCACAATCATCACAATAGTACTTCTAGCCAGCCTACTCGTCCTGTACATATTATGTAAGTGTCGTCGTAAGAGACTACCCAGCATCACCATGGCTCCACTAGATGATGGTTCACCACCTCCGCCCAGACCACTGCAGCGAAAGACAGTCAAGAGCAGACTAAGCAGTATTCTTGCGAGAAGACGGCCAGCTATCCATCCCCAAGCCGAAGAAGAAGACGAAGACGAACTTTAAGTGATTTTACAAAAGTTAAAACATTGTATTAACTTTTGACTAAAAGGGGGAGTTGTTATATCCGTTATAGCCACGTGTATTCATTGACCTTCAGTCGCATGGGAACGGATATGGCGATTTCAACATTTCAAGGAATGCATTGCAAGCAGTATTTTCGAGTTGCAGTTCTCACAGCTTGAAGGTGCTGCCTCATCATTTCAAAACATATAAATTAAGCACCAATTGTAAATATTAGTTAGTTCATATCAGATACTGTTATTATGTCAGTTTAAGTTTCAAATTATACGGTTTAAGTTTTACAATTATACAAAGTATTTTTAAGTGAATAAATAATATTTTTAAAAAGTGATTTTTTGAAATAAAAGTGTAACATATATATAAATATATATATATATATACATATATATATATATATATATATATATATATATATATATATATACACGTCAAACATTTTTATTGGGCGCCATTTTGCTACGCCATGTTGAATTCGTACCAGTTTATCCCTATATTATATTTAATTATTATTTTTTACGTTGATTTAAAAATAATATATTTGGCCGTCATTTTGTTCCGCCAACTTGAATTCGTACGAAAATTTAACCAGTTGGCTCTTACATAATACTTCATTTTTGTGCAAAATTTCAGATAAATTGGATAAGCATCTTTTTAGTAATAATTTTTTCACTTCTCTAGGCCGCCACTTAGTTTGGCCATACTGATTTTTTACCAAAATATTATCAGTTCATCCCCATATGACTCTTAATTTTTAGTCAATCGGGTAAGTAGTTTTTTAGCTATGCCGCGAACAGACAGTCCGACAGACAGCCAGCCAGATAGACCAACGGAATTGAGAAAACATGATTTTCGGCATCTAGAGACCCTAAAAGGTAAAGATCTGAAAAAATCCGGGAGGGTGATTTTTTCCATTACAATATTTCCATTTTACGAGGGAAGTAATATAAGCTCTGGGTATAAGGCGGTATAGATTTGGATACCGCCACATCGAATAAAATGCACTGAGTTGAAAGTAATGGCATAATGTTAATAATTTTGTTGAAGATCCCCGTTGTTTCAGACGATTTAATCATCTATGAAAATGTTAACAGTCTTTTAAGTAATATTTCAATTAACTCAAGTAACACTGATATAAACCTAAGAAACATAGAAGAAATAAGTGAAGGAAATCGAAACAAAACCAAAGATTTTACCAATTTTCCACCGGAGCAGTTTATAATTGAAAAATGTGACAAAGGTAAATATAAAAACTAATCATAAGCAGATCAGTGACAAAGAAACGCTTGGTATTAAGCTAAAAGTATATGTAACAGGTATTGTAAAACTATCGAAAGGATTTTTTGTGCTAAAAATACTATTAAAATATGATATGGGTTAAAGCCAAAACATAAACAGTCAAAAATATACTGCTAAAGATTTTTAAAACTGGGTTATAGATTGAAAACGTTTGCGTCTTGCGTCGCCGTTTGCGCTGTCCTTAAAGTTTACTTAACGCAAAGCAATGGGTATGGTTATATTTTGGCGTTATAAGATGGCGATCTTTAACTTTGACTGAAGCGGCTGGTGAAAATGGACGTTTGCGTTAAGCTGCAACCAATGAAATTGCTAGATTTTAGAGGACAGTTTAAAACGTTCATTTTTCGTAATAAATTTGACATTAATATATACATATAACATCCTCGTCTATTTAAAAAAAACTGCTTGGGGTCATTGTCTTTAATTTTAAGAAAATACTGGTAGGAGTTATGAGTATTTCCATCCCAATTAACAGGCCGAATTCGCGATCTTTTTTGCCGCCTTGTTTCCAACAACGTACAGCTGCGGCACACATTAATATATCCACAATGTCTAGTCTTTACCAGCCATCATTACTATTTTTTTGATTATTCATGCTCAGCAACTTAAAAAAACATACATAAACTAAACAAGCAAGACAAAATTGCATTACACAAAAAGGCGATAAATATAAACATTAAAAAAAGGTTAGTTCCACAGGCGACGCAAAGCGCAAACGTTTTCAATCTATAACTCGAGCTAAGAACCAGCGTAAACACTTAGCTCAACCGGACGACGCAAGACGCAAACTTTTTCAATCTATAACCCAGGCTTAACAACTTATCAAATAATTTTTTTAAATGTCACAATTACAAAATGATAGTGACAAGGCGAACTAAGAGCTACCATGGTAACTAGACCTGATCTAAAACTCTTAAACCTTTTTAGTGAATAATGAAATATATAAGACTCTTTTCACATTTTCCCAAACAAAGACAGTATTACATTTAATAATGATTTTTTTAAATTTCTTTTGCGACATATTTTTTGTATATTAACAATAATATTCATTTCGACTTTTATCTCTTGTGAAAAATCGTATTCCATTATGAAACAAAATTATTTAATAATTAATTATTATTATATAAAGAAATGTGTTCTAAAACAAATAACTACTTATAAGAACCGCTATCTACGAAACCAATATAGCGGCGAATTTGATAAAAATAACAGTTGGAAATGTAGATTTAAAAGTAGGGCTTTCAAAGTTTCTGCAATTATTTTATTTTTTTCTCGGCGTAGCGTTGCCTATAGGGATGACAGTGTCGATTTTTTAGCACCAAATAATAAAATTTTACTCACATGAATAACTCCTTGGTATCAAATTTTGATATACCCATTAATTCCTGAGAAATCAGCGTGTGGAATTTAGGTAAAACACCTTGTATATGTCAGTAACCAGTATAATAATCATGTTGCTGCAAATAAGAATAATATTTTAGAACTAAACGTATTTTTAAAATTTTTCACATCATTTATTAGATTACGAGTACTGCTTAGTTTAAAGAATATTTCCAAATGCAGGCATCTCAGAAAAATATCACCTCGTGACGTGCGCGTGGTTTTATTTTCTCAAGTAATATTAATATCATATCGAATAGACGATCTATCGAATGTATATAAACTGTACCCCCTAAATGAGTCTCAACTTTGTTTGTATTTGGTACAGTTGGGTTCCATCGAAAGATTTATGTGTAGCTCAAGTTGCCACTTCGCGACGCACTGCACCCAAACGCCTGGTTAAATTCGTTTTGGTATTGTATTTCAAGTCACGCTTCTGTCACAAGTCAAACATTGTTGCGTGCGTTCTAATTAAACGGCGGCAATAGCAATTAAATGATGAATTTATTTTTATCTCATGGACTATTTATTCGAAGGATAAACTTAAAACGACAGCAAATTGTATTATTTTGGTTATTAGAGTCACAGTAATCCAATTAAAGAACAATTACTAAAGATGCTCAAGGGTCATTTGGGGATGAATTGGAAACATTTGGTAAAAAGTCTAGGTAGCCGAATAAATGGCGGCCTATTAAAAGGTTAAAAAATCATTTAAATATTTTTTTTTATAAAAGAATAAAACAGCCTTCAAAAACAGAATCAATTTACCTCTTATATCTAAGTACGGAAAAGTCTAAAAAGCTCTACGAGGGAAATTATACTAATTCTACCTGGACACCTGACCTTCAGAACACTGTTAGGTACAGATCAATTGCCCCGAGAGGATAGCAATAAGATTTCTCAAACTAAACCAAACCCAGTTTAGAAATTTACCTTTAATACGTAGTGGCGAAATAGTAACTACCTCCTGCTTAATATTGGACTAAGCTCTTCTTCGAACTATTGGGCATTTGTGCTATCTGTGTGGCGTTTTGGTCAAAACCACACTACTTTGCTTAGCAGATATCTCTGAGGCTATAAGTTGTACAAGGCCCAAGAGATTTCTTTTCTTTTTAAAAGAAAAAATGGCTCTTGATTTCAAGTTATCGTCTGGGGGAGAGTAAAATGTGCAAATACAGATTTTAAAATCGTGTGCAAGATTGAATATTGGTAAGATATGTAGCCATATTAAAACATTTTTAATTTCGATGTAGACAATTAGATAATTTTTGAATGTAGGATGTCTTTCTAAACCTGCTCATTCATCTTCTTCCTTTCTGGTTTAGCTGAAATAAATATTCAAAAATATAACATACAAAATATATTAAAGCAATATAAGTGACGATCTTATTTTAGTTGATCTTGCCATATATATATATATATATATATATATATATATATATATATATATATATATATATATATATATATATATATATATATATATATATATATATATATATATATATATATATATATATATATATATATATATATATATATATATATATATACAACTCTTGTATTTGAACTTTTTTTATATCACTATCCGTTATCAAGATATCAACCGAGAACGCACTATTGGGACACCTTGTATGTATATATATATATATATATATATATATATATATATATATATATATATATATATATGATTTTTACTCCTTCACGGATGGAAAAATACAATGTGTTTTCATTCCGGGTGTACATCCGTTCACTACTGTCGTTCTGAAAAGAACAGTTTTGCTGACGTTTCGCCAAAATCACATTTGGCATTTTCGAAGCTTTCTTTCTCGCGTCCGAATAGAGACTGAAGTGTTGGTGACTGCGACGCTTCCTTTTATACCCCCACTCGGGGCCGAAGGTTATATCTGCGCAGTCGTTGGTCGTTATTTATGTTTTCCGGATGGTGCTGTTGTTGTTGCGCTAATTGCGCTTGAGTTTTTGCGATTTTAGATTTGTCGATTATTGTCTTCCATACTGTTGGTAGTTTTAATGATTCGTCCCTTTTATTTAAATCACCCTGCTTTTCAATTTCTATGGCTTCTCGGATTATTCTGGTTTTATAATGTTCTATATTGGCAATCTCCCTACACCCATCGAAATTTATTTTATGGCCGGTTTCCTGATGATGTAGGAATAAAGCTGAGGTTGTTTGTTTATTTCTGATGCTGAGTTTATGCTCTTCCACTCTTGCTGATATTTGCCTGTTAGTTTGCCCTACGTACAACTTTTCACAGTCCTGGCACGGAATACTGTACACTCCGTGGTTTTCCAGTTTGATTTTATCTTTTGGGTTTCCGAGTAGTTTACCTATAGTTGTTTGTGGCTTGTGTATTGTTTGTATGTTGTGTTTCCTCAGAATTCTTCCGATTCTGTCTGTTGTGCCTTTTACATATGGTAAGACTACTCGTTGCTTTCCCGGTTCATATTTTTTGTTGTTCGTTGTTCGGGAAACTTGTGCATTAATAGCTTTCTCTATAGTGCGATTTGTGTAGCCATTTTTCTTTAAAGCACTAGATATTACCTTAAGTTCGTTTTGTCTCGTCTGTGTTTCAGTTAGTCGCACGGATCTAGATATTAGAGTATTTGCCTCAGCTTGAATTTGTGCTGGGTGATGATGTGATTTTGCATTTAAATATCTGTCTGTATGTGTTGGTTTTCTATACACGGTGTATTCGAAATGTCCGTTAAGTAGTTTTGTGACCAAAACATCTAAAAATGGTAGTTTGTTGTTTTCCTCTAACTCTAGAGTAAATTGTATTCTGGGGTGGATTGAATTTACGTGAGTCAGAAATTTTTCGAGCTCTGCATGACCATGTTGCCATATAATAAATATGTCATCCACATAACGAATCCATAATTTGGGTTTTAAACTTGCTTTCTCAAGAGCTTCTTTCTCGAAGTATATCATAAATAAATTCGCGACTACTGGTGATAGCGAAGACCCCATTGGAGCACCATCCATTTGTTTATACATTTGCCCGTTGAAAGAAAAATAAGTATTTTTGAGGCAATGCTCCGAGAGTTCTATTATATGTTCCTGGAAATCCTCGTTCATAGCAATCTTGTTCAATGCTTCGTCGATGGGAATACTGGGATATAACGATTTGACATCTAGGCTTGCTATGATATCGTTTTTTTCAAGAACGATATCTCGTATAATTCGAGTGAAATGCTCCGAGTTTTTTACAAATGAATCAGCTTTTTCTACAGTTGGTTGCATAATTTCGGAAAGGTATTTCTCCAGTTTTTGTAGCGGCGAATTAACAGCACTAACAATAGGTCTGATAGGCGCCCCTGGTTTGTGTATTTTTGGTAAACCCTAGAGTTTAGGACATCTGCTCGACTTTTCCCGTGGTATGATTTTTTGTTGAATTTCGGGGTTTATTAATGAACTTTTTATTTTATTTTTAGTTGTTTTTTCTAGGTACGTTGTCGGGTCCCTTGGAACGGGCCTATAACAATTGTCTTCTAGGATATCTTGCATTTTTTGTACGTAATCTTGAGTGTTCATAAACAAAGTTGCGTTTCCTTTATCTGCTGGAAGGATTGTGATGTCTTTATTTTTTCGAAGGTTTATTAGGGCCCTTTGTTTTGGTGTTTTAAAATTCTTGCCACCTCTTGTCGAATCTCCTCTGCTTTTGTTTCTTCAGAGGAGTCAAGGACAGCTTCCACTCCAGCTATTATTTCTTCTTTAGGGATTTCCTTAGGAGATATCGCAAAATTAAAACCCTTACTCAGTACGGATTTTTCACTTTCTGAGAGACTGTAGGATGATATATTATGTACTAATTTATCGACGTCTACTGACGATCTTTGTGGCTGACTCGACTTTCTTAGAAGATTGTCATACTTTTTCGAAAGTTTATCTGTCTTAATATTCTTATTTGTTTCTGTTCGCCAAAAAGCCAAAGTTTCTATGCGATTCCACAATAAAGGGTGAATGATGTTACTTAGTTTAAGGTGTAACTTTAAAAGTTCTTTCTCTGTCTCGGCTAGTTGTTTTCTAGTTTGATGGATTTGTTCTTTTAATAACGCCTTACTAGCATTTTGAAGTATGGTGTTAGTCTTTCTAGTTTTAGTATGATAAGACAACCGTGTAAAAGTAGGAACTAAATCGCTGTCACGACACTTAATTTGAAAGGTCAGATCACATAAAAGATTAGTTTTCTTACCTCTCAGTTTCTCATACATCTTGATTGTCTTGAAAATCTCCTACCCGTAGAGGTGTATAGTGTTGATTTTTACTCCTTCACGGATGGAAAAACACAATGTGTTTTCATTCCGGGTGTACATCCGTTCACTACTGTCGTTCTGAAAAGAACAGTTTTGCTGACGTTTCGCCAAAATCACATTTGGCATTTTCGAAGCTTTTGTTTCTCCGCGTCCGAATAGAGACTGAAGTGTTGGTTTTTTTTTTTTGTGTCGATGGGGAATGCTTTTACGCACGTGGGACTCGCATTACTGCCAGGTTGTTACACTTGACAGATTGCCATACCCACTAAATCCCACCGGGCCCCCATCAGATGGACCGTCATTGGGCAAGCCCAAGGGTCCTTCGATGGGGTTGATGCCGTCCTTCCGGGGATGACCCTCTAAAAGACATGGTCCTCTGGGGGGGTGAGTTGCCTCTTTGGCACGGTGTTTTGTGCCGCCTCTCGTTACTGTATATCTGAAAAGGAAAATATCATTAGTAATGTAGTCGTCTTACCTGTTGAAGTTACTCTTGTTGATCCGACCTCCCGTCTGTCCGGTTGCCACTGTCAGCGTCTCACTGGGCCTTCCAGTTTGCCGATGTCAGGTTCCTCCGTCCATCCGTGTGTTGGTCTTCTTGGTGTGTCCTCTTCTGGGCCCTCAGTGTCACTGCTGTTCCGTGTCCTTGCAGTGAGGAGCTGAGGAGGGGTGTTTTTTTACCTCAGGTTCAACTGCAGCTCGCGCCGGAGCCAGTTGAGGTACCTGGTATCCTCTTCTTTTACCTCAGGTTCAGCTGCAGCTCACGCCGGAGCCAGCTGAGGTACCTGGGAGTCCTCTTCTTGGAGATTTCTATTGGCCACATGAGTTGCTTAAGAATTTTTGCAAGTGAGATCTAGCTTCTGAGGAGCACGGAGCCTCAGAAGTTTTAATTCACTTGCATCCATCCTCAAGCACTTTTTAACGCAGAAGTCCGTGTCTTGGTCTTCTGTATTTGGTCCTATTGTTGTGGTTTGGAGCTAGTGGATCGTAATTCACCAGGTCTCGTAGATTTTCATTGTGATGGTTTTCGGCTGCTCTGAAGGCTCGGGTAGCCTTTTGTTGCATAAAGTCTTCGATTTGTGTCCATTGAAGATCTCTCTGCAAGTCCTCATTCCTGATGAACCACGGGGCATTTGCCGCCATCCTTATCAGTTTGTTTTCTGTCCTTTTGATTTTTAGAAGGTTTGTTTTTGACGCATAGCCGTAAGCTGTGGAGCCGTACGTTAGTTGGCTCCTTGCTACTGTTTTGATGAATAGCAGCTTTGTCTTGATTGCCATTTCGCTCTTTCGGCAGAGCAATGGATAGAGTTTATTCATTGCCTGTCTGGCTTTGGTCCTCTCTGCGTTGATGTGTTTGGTCCAAGTCAGTCGTTTGTCCATGGTCATGCCTAAGTACTTGACCTCGTTGGACCATGGAATCTCCACTTCTCCAACTCGGATTCTGGCTCTGGCAGTTAGTCTCCTTCGTTGGAAAAGTATGGCTTGCATCTTCTGGGGGTTGATCTTGACTTTCCACTTAATGCACCAGTCATTAAGGTCATTTATGTCCTCTTGCAGTCGTCTTCCCAGGATGCGGGTGCTTCTGCTTTTGTGTAGGATGGCGGTGTCGTCTGCGTAGAGTGCTGTTATGCCCTCGTCTCCTATCGGAACATCATGGGAGAAGATGGAGTAGAGCAAGGGTCCTAGTACCGATCCTTGTGGAACTCCTGCTACCAGTCCTCTTTGTTCAGAGTGGGTATCATTCACTTTGACGGAGAATGTCCTGTCTCTTAGGTAGCTGCGTAATATTTTAATGCTTCTTCTCTCGTACCCGGCCACAGACATTTTGTACACCAGTCCTTGGTGCCACATCCTGTCAAAGGCCCTCTCGATGTCTAGGAAGACTGCTCCTGTGGCTTCTCTGTTGTTGAATCCTTTTGTGATGTATTCAGTAGCTCTGAGGACTTGTTGTTCAGATGAGTGCCCAGCCCTGAAGCCGAATTGTTCGTCTGGAATGGCGTCTAGCTCTTGGGTCTCATCTTTTAGTCTTCTAGCTATGGCTCGCTCAGCTACTTTGCCTAGTGCAGGGAGTAGACTTATGGGCCTGTAGTTTTGTGGTAGGGTGCGGTCCTTGCCTGGTTTTTCCAGGACTATGACCTCCGCGTTTTTCCACATGCTGGGGAAGTGGCATGTCCTCAATATGGTGTTGATGATGTTGGTCATAGCACTGTAACCTTTTCTTGGAAGGTACTTCAGCATCTTGTTTGTAATGCCGTCGGCTCCAGGGGCTTTTTTCACCTTTAGCCTTTTTATTATGTCTCTGACTTCTCCAGGGGAGACAGGAGTTGGATTGTGTTGAGGTAGAACCTGTGCGTCCAGATCCCTTACAATCTCGTTGACTTCTTCTATGTGTTCGTCGTCTTCGTTGGGGTGATGGTTTAACTGACCTTGTTGAACAATGGCGTCAGCAAGGATCTCAGCTTTGTCTTGATCTGAGTAGACAGAGCCGTTTACACTTTGAAGAGGTGGTAAGGGTCGTTTGTCAGACCTTAAGGCACGCTGCATTTGCCATGCAGTCTGGTGAGTTGTATCCAGGGATTTCACTTTTTCACTCCACTTGTTATCCCGGTATTCCTTGAGACTGTCCCTCAGGAATTGGGAGTGGCGATTTAGTACAATCCTGTCTTCTTCCTCTCGGGTCCTGGCGTAGACCCTTCGGAGTCGTCTATTTGTCCGGACCTCAGCTTTTAGAGGTTCCGGGAGGTCCTCTGTATGCCGGTGCCTGCTTATGTCCTCCACTACTGTGTTTTCATGGAAGGCATTCAGGATGGCTGTCTCTAGACGTCCTACGGCCTCCTCTAGTCCCTGAGGAGCGCGGATCTCAGGGATTTCGATTACGGTTTTCAGACGCCTTTGATAGGCCTTCCAGTCGGTTGTCTTCTTGATGCGGTGGTTTACTCTGTTAAGGTCCACACCCAGTTGTAGGAGTACTGGGTTGTGATCTGAGGTTCCTTCCTCCAGAGTGTTTATGTCCAGCTCCTCCTTGATGTTTTTCAGGAGTGCAATGTCTAGGACTGAAGGTCCCCCATGTGCACGGGGGAGGTGGGTAGGTTGCTCGGGTCCTATTATGGCGAGCCTGTGGTCTTCGCAGAGTCTGGATAGTTTGCGACCATCGTTGTTCGTATAGGAGCAATGCCATTCTTCAGATTTGCAGTTGAAGTCTCCTATAATGATTTTTGGGGAGTGTCCTGAGGCTAGATGCTCGATGTCTTCTCCTAGTAGTTCTTGTCTGGGAGCACGATATGCGGAAGTAATCTTGACATTACTTCGCCGTGTTTGGACCTCAATGGAAATGGCGTCTAGTTCCACATCCTCAACCCCCAGGAAGGAATGTGGGACGCCTCTCCGGACTAGTAGAGCTACTCCTCCCGCAGCTGGGTTGCCAGGGGGGTCATATCTGTACATATGATACCCCGGGAAGGAAATTCTAGTCTCAGGTCTGAGTTTCGTCTCTTGGATTGCTACGACATCTGGGTGGTGTTCCTCCAGAAGCTCCATGACATCTGTTTTCCTGGCCCTTATTCCGCAGGTATTCCAGGAAATTAATTTTAACTCCTCGTTTTGTTGTTTTGCTGGCATTTTTATTTTAGTCTGGGAAGCTGTTCCTCCACAGCTTTTGTAATTGTTGGGATTATATTCTCAACAATTGAGGGCATCATTCCTGTAACTGCCTGCAGGATGGCAGCTTGTAAATCCAAGGGGGGACTGGAAGTCTCGCCCTTAGATGTATTTGGCTTTGCTTGTGTTGGGGCCTTGTCCTTAGTTGTTTTGTCATCTTCTTTGGGTGGTTTTGGCCCTGGTTTGAAGTTTGCCCATGGGGCGACAGGTGTCTTTTTGGGACTGGGGAACCTGGGGCATCCCCTGTAGCTGGCAGGGTGCCCACTTTGGCCGCAATTAGCACAGGTGGCATTTTTAGTGCCGTCTTCATTAGCTGGCAGGTTGCAAGCACTGGCCCTGTGTTGACCAGCGCATTTAACACATCTGTCCGGATGCGTGCATAAGGACTGAGTGTGCCCAAATTGCTGACATTTGTAGCACTGCTTGACCGTCTGGTCTTTTTTCTTTGTCAATGGTTTAACCAGTCTATCTAGGAGTACTTTAATCTCCATTATCCTCTTGTCTGCTGCCTTGACGAGAAACAGAGGCATTGGCTTCTTGGTGACCCTGGAGGTCATACGTGTTACTTCAATTTCTTTGAGTCCGATTTCGCTGAGTTCTTCAACGATTTCTTCTAGGGGGGTGTCCATGTGTAGTCCTCGGATAACAGCATGGACTTTCTTGTCTTCTGGAAGTTGATACGTGTGATACGGTTTGTTAGCTTCCTTCAGATGTTATTAAGGCCCGGTGGTCTTTGGCAATTTCTGAAAAATTAAAACTGCTCCCTGCAGCTTTTGCCTTTGTGTGTCAATGTTTGCGCTCTTGATATTTTTGCGCACTATTGTCCAAAATTCCCCCGTCATCTATTACTAAAAATAAAAAATTTCCCGGAGAAGTCTTGGCGTTCTCTGCTTCCTCCGGTTTTGTTTCCTCAACTGTCTCTTCTTCCATGAAATGGCGTATTGAGGGTGGAGATTTTGCCCTTTTCCTCTTGATTTTTTGCTGTACAGCGGGCGTGTCGGTGTTCACTTCCTGAACCCGCTTTGTATCCGCACTTGTTTGATTGATGAAAAAAACACAAAACAGCCTGGCCGTCATCTCTTTGTTTTTCTCTAACCTGGTACCTTGATAAAGAGGCGGGCGTTTTCCTCTTTAAGCTTAGCAATCCTTTCGGTTTGGTTTTTACCGGTCCAAAGAGCTGGCACTTCTATGGACACACTCACTTCTGGTTTCATGTTGCACTGCACTATACACAGCAATTTGATAATTTATTATAGGTTTAACTTCGCACTTAAGCACTTTTCCAAGTTTGGAAAAAAGTCACTTAATTGTAAACTTTCAGTACGGAGCCGGGTGAACCGAATCAATCCGCACTGTCTGAATGCTCAAAGTGAACTGATGAAGTGTTGGTGACTGCCACGCTTCCTTTTATACCCCCACTCGGGGCCGAAGGTTATATCTGCGCAGGCGTTGGTCCTTATCATCAATGTTTTCCGGATGGTGCTGTTGTTGTTGCGCTAATTGCGCTTGAGTTTTATTTTAGATTTGTCGATTATTGTCTTCCATACTGTTGGTAGTTTTAATGATTCGTCCCTTTTATTTAAATCACCTTGCTTTTCAATTTCTATGGCTTCTTGGATTATTTTTTTTATAATGTTCTATATTGGCAATCTCCCTTACACCCATCGAAATTTATTTTATGGCCGGTTTCCTGATGATGTAGGAATAAAGCTGAGGTTCTTTGTTTATTTCTGATGTTGAGTTTATGCTCTTCCACTCTTGCTGATATTCGCCTGTTATAAATTATATATATATATATATATATATATATATATATATATACACTCCGTGGTTTTCCAGTTTGATTTTATCTTTTGGGTTTCCGAGTAGTTTACCTATAGTTGTTTGTGGCTTGTGTATTGTTTGTATGTTGTGTTTCCTCAAAAATCTTCCGATTCTGTCTGTTGTGTTTTTTACATATGGTAAGACACTCTGTTGCTTTCCCGGTTCATATTTTTTGTTGTTCGTTGTTTTTTGTAAACATGTCCATAATGTCTAAATCTCTATGGTGCGATTTGTGTGGCCATTTTTCTTTAAAGCACTAGATATTACCTTAAGTTCGTTTTATCTCGTCTGTGTTTCAGTTAGTCGCACGGATCTAGATATTAGAGTATTTGCCAGGAACATTGAATTTGTGCTGGGTGATGATGTGATTTTGCATTTAAATATCTTGTATGTGTTGGTTTTCTATACACGGAGCGAAATGGAACGGAGAAATTAAAAAACACATTATATATATATATATATATATATATATATATATATATATATATATATATATATAGATATAGATATATATATATATATATATATATATATATATATATATATATATATATATATATATATATATATATATAAATATATTATTATTCAATTTGTTTCTTAAACCCGGTATATATTAATTGGACTTCTTTCTTGGGTATAGGTTTATTTGTAAAATCAAACAGTGGGATTAATTTGACGTTTCGCCTATCGTAGTAGGCTTTCTCAAAAATTGCTCATTCCTTTATTTTTTTTTTTTTTGGTGTATATATAAATTTCCTTTCCTATCTACAATTAATTTAAAAAACATTTAGTGATCTAATTATACAAGACATTTAAAATTTTTTCTAAAACTAATTTAAAACTTTATACAATTGACAAATAATTATTACAAAATTAATAAAATAAGATTACATACCTCGAAAAATGCATGTTGTTATTTATTTATATTTGATGATAGGTAGTTAGTTAGCCAGGCAACTCATGGCACAGTTTTAGGTAAAAAGGTGTTCTTATCGTAGTACGTTTTTTTGAGGAATTTAAAGATAATTTTTTTTGGCTATTTTTTAATTTAAACCTTAGAGTAGAATCAGACATTCACAATTATATACTACATTTTAAAAATAACGGCTTAAACGAAGTTAAACAACTATACTAAATTATCAAATTGTGGTATATATGACTTAAATTTTTTATGTCTTGTTTGTCATTTACTGCATTTTTTTCTTTTTTTATGTGAATCATTTCTTTGATAATTAATTTTTGATACCGGTTATCTTTATCAATGATTTTGGTTTCAGAAAAATTAAATTCGTGTTTTGTGTTTTTTTCATGTTTATGTAATGCAGTGGATGCATTCTTTGTATACTTATGCCCTTTTATTCTATTTTCTAAAAGTTGGGTTGTCATACCAATATATTTCATAGGGCAGTTTAAACAAGGAATTTCATATACGAGATTGGATTTTTTATTTTTAGGAATTTTAGTTTTTAATTTTGTAAATAGGGAGCCTATCAGGTTCTGGGCTTTATGACACACAATTATGTTATATTTTCCTAAGATATGTTTTAATTTTTCAGATAATTGAGATGTGTATGGCATTGCAATATATGTTTTTTGCGTATTATCTTGTCCTACGTTTTCGTTATGATTGTTATAATATATATATATTTATATTGATAATTTTTTGTATTAGTTTTTTAAATGATTTGTATATATATATATATTATTATATATATATATATCACAACACTTCTTTATTTGTTTGTATGGATGGTGGGAATTGAAATAAGATATCGTCCAGTAAATGGTTTACAAAAGAAACTTGGTCTGGACGATATCTTAATTTCAATTCCCACCATCCATACAAACAAAAAAGAAGTGTTGTGATTGGTCTAGTTGACCGTGCCATATCTTTAACGTCACCAGAATATCGTCCTGAAGCCCTTAATAAAGTTAAAGAGACCTTAAATACAAATCATTTCCCAGAAAAACTAATACAAAAAATTATCAAACAAAGGACGTACGTATATTATAACAATCATAACGAAAACGTAGGACAAGATAATACGCAAAAAACTTATATTGCAATGCCATACACATCTCAATTATCTGAAAAATTAAAACATATCTTAGGAAAATATAACATAATTGTGTGTCATAAAGCCCAGAACCTGATAGGCTCCCTATTTACAAAATTAAAAACTAAAATTCCTAAAAATAAAAAATCCAATCTCGTATATGAAATTCCTTGTTTAAACTGCCCTATGAAATATATTGGTATGACAACCCAACTTTTAGAAAATAGAATAAAAGGGCATAAGTATACAAAGAATGCATCCACTGCATTACATAAACATGAAAAAAACACAAAACACGAATTTAATTTTTCTGAAACCAAAATCATTGATAAAGATAACCGGTATCAAAAATTAATTATCAAAGAAATGATTCACATAAAAAAAGAAAAAAATGCAGTAAATGACAAACAAGACATAAAAAATTTAAGTCATATATACCACAATTTGATAATTTAGTATAGTTGTTTAACTTCGTTTAAGCCGTTATTTTTAAAATGTAGTATATAATTGTGAATGTCTGATTCTACTCTAAGGTTTAAATTAAAAAATAGCCAAAAAAAATTATCTTTAAATTCCTCAAAAAAACGTACTACGATAAGAACACCTTTTTACCTAAAACTGTGCCATGAGTTGCCTGGCTAACTAACTACCTATCATCAAATATAAATAAATAACAACATGCATTTTTCGAGGTATGTAATCTTATTTTATTAATTTTGTAATAATTATTTGTCAATTGTATAAAGTTTTAAATTAGTTTTAGAAAAAATTTTAAATGTCTTGTATAATTAGATCACTAAATGTTTTTTAAATTAATTGTAGATAGGAAAGGAAAGCCTTATACACCAAAAAAAAAAAAAAAAAAAAATAAAGGAATGAGCAATTTTTGAGAAAGCCTACTACGATAGGCGAAACGTCAAATTAATCCCACTGTTTGATTTTACAAATAAACCTATACCCAAGAAAGAAGTCCAATTAATATATAAATATATATATATATATATATATATATATATATATATATATATATATACAGGGTGTCCCAATAGTGCGTTCTCGGTTGAAATCTTGATAACGGATAGTGATATAAAAAAAGTTCAAATACAAGAGTTGTAGAACAATACGGGCTACATAACCCAAAATTATTTTCATTTATACAGGGTGTCTCAAAAATCTGTAGCGAAGCAAAGTTGTGTTTTTTCTTATGAGACACCCTGTATATTTTTGCATATTTAGATTCTGCTCGCGAAATTTTTTGTATAACATGTCCTATGTCTAAATCTGATAGTTTTTCAAATATCCGGCATTTTGTAAAAAAATATGAATTGCAGTGCCTTTTTTCAAACGATGTGAGCCTTGTCTTTTTGATATAGGATTATGATTTTTGGCAGGAACATTAACAAAAGTATGGGTTGACTTTCAACGTGAACAAAATTTGTCAGCATTGTACAGGAGGTCCTAGATAAGTAGGAGAAATTAAAAACATCATATCTTCATTTTTTAAATGGAATGTATAGTATTTTAATATTTTAAACTATTCTTGACCCAAAACCCTATCTTTCGTTATAAATATGTCCTATACCTATTTGTCATACTTTCTGAGATTTTGACATTTTTGTATTTATTATTTGGTTTTCAATGGCAATCGCCTTAAAATTTGCTTTATTATCGAATTTTCTAATTATAATACACTACAAGTGACGCAAAATTAAAAATTCAGCTCATAATATTGTGCTAAGAATCTCGACCTACAGACTTAGAACAGATATTTCACTAACTATTCTTAAATATTTACTATTTTGGCTATTATAAAAGCGTAGGTAGTGTCAACATTTAGTTAGAACTTAATGTACGAAGATGCCTTGGACAATCCTAAAGTAAAAACTAATGAAAACGGAGAAAATGTTGTCATAGCGAAATGTCAAACTCTTGTATTTGTGTAGTAACGGTGTTCAAATTGATTCAAAATGAATTTTTCTAGAGAAGAATTGATTAACATGATTTATGTTTTGAGCGCAAGTGATCAAAATTGTTTTTTAGCAAGTAGAGTTTATGCGCAACGGTTTAGCAATGCCGAACGTCATCCTCATGAGGTATCATTTGTCAGACTCAAAGAACGATTTGAAAGAACTGGATGTGTCGATTACGAACAAAAATTGGAAAGGCAGAAAAGAGCCGCAAATGAAGAAACTGAATATCTTGTTATGCAAACTTTAATTGAAAATCCTCATATTTCATGTAGGCAGTTAGAAAAGGAAAGAGGTGTTGCTAAATCTACGGCAAATAGAATAATTAGAAAACATAAATTTCACCCATACCATATTCAACTGGTACAAGAGCTGGATCAAGACGATTTCAATCGAAGACTTGAATTTTGTACTTAGGCATTAGCAAAAAATAGAGAAGAACGTGATTTTTTCAATAACATTTTATTTACTGACGAAGCGACATTTCATAAAAATAAATACGTCAACCGACATAATTTCCACTATTATAGTTCTGAAAACCCCCGATTCATTATCCCCTTGGATCACCAGCATAGATGGTCTCTTAATGTATGGGCTGGTATAATCGGTAACCGTATCATTGGATCTTATTTTTTCAAAATATATATATATATATATATATATATATATATATATATATATATATATATATATATATATATATATATATATATATATATATATATATATATATATATATATATATATCGGCAAGATCAACTAAAATAAGATCTTCACTTATATTGTTTTAATATATTTTGTATGTTATGTTTTTGAATATTTATTTCAGCTAAACCAAAAAGGAAGAAGATGAATGATCAGGTTTAGTGAGACATCCTACATTCAAAAATTATCTAATTGTCTACATCGAAATTAAAAATGTTTTTATGGGTACATATCTTACCAATATTCAATCATGCACACGATTTTAAAACCTGTATTTGAATTATTTACATAGGTAAAGAAAGGCGACGTTTCCATGAATAGAAATAAATAAAATGCGATCTCAAAATAAATTTTCATAGATAAGTTTAATGGATATTATATTTGCACAGGATTTTGAAATGTTTGTTATAAAACTTAATAATCTTTGTTGTTGGAATTACTAAACTAATCTTTAATACCAAATTGGGGATTCCCAATATTTCACAACACAGACAAAGCATATTTAAGTTTTATCATTATAATATTTAACATGTCAAATAAGTTATCATCCCAGAAACACTCCAGACTTTTCACATTAAGGGACAACTGCACGCAAAAAGTGAAAAACTAGCGACAAGGTCTAGTCAAGTTCAAAGTAAGATGAAAAGGTACCTATGTATTAGAAAAAACTTCCTGCACGTCCGACCTCAAAAAAATGTGTTATGTATAGGCAATTTAAATTAAATTTCGTTTAAAAATGGGTTCAAAAGGGTTCACGCCCTGCAGAAATACAAAGACATGAGTACGATTTACCATTTCAAATTTTGCAGTTACGTAGACAAAGGATCAATGCAAGGCGGTAAAGAGCCATTTTGTGGAAAAAAAAAATTATATGCGACGGCATTTGCGTCAAAAAGTGGTCCAAAAATGGTCGAAAATGGACAAATCTACTTCTATTTTATAATTCCAGATTAGATTTTTTCATAAAAAATAGCATTTAGCGCCCAACTATACATAATTCCCTATTGAAATCACATTGAAGCTAATACATATCTCTTATAGTTTTAACATAATATTGCAGCGGCGGAAGGCTTGCAAATGATTCATAATACTGCGTGCAGTTCCCCCTTAAAGACAGATTCGAAGACAGGCATGCCGAAAACATCAGTCAGGACCGCAAGGCACATTTTACTCTCCTCCAGACGATAACTTGAAATCAAGAGCCATTTTTTCTTTTAAGAAGAAAAGAAATCTCTTGGGCCTTGTACAACTTATAGCCTCAGAGATATCTGTAAGCAAAGTAGTGTGGTTTTGACCAAAACGCCACACAGATAGCACAAATGCCCAATAACTCGAAGAAGAGCTGAGCCCAATATTAAGCTGGAGGTAGTTACTATTTAGCCACTACGTATTCGGTTAGAACCTAGGTAAATTTCAAAACTGGGTTTGGTTTAGTTTGAGAAATCTTATTGCTGTCCTCTCGGGGCAATTGATCTGTACTTAGATATAAGAGGTAAATTTATTCTGTTTTTGAAGGCTGTTTTATTCTTTTATAAAAAAAAATATTTAAATGATTTTTTAACCTTTTAATAGGCCGCCATTTATTCGGCTACCTAGATTTTTTACCAAATGTTTCCAATTCATCCCCAAATGACGCTTGAGCATCTTTAGTAATTGTTCTTTAATTGGATTACTGTGACTCTAATAACCAAAATAATACAATTTGCTGTCGTTTTAAGTTTATCCTTTGAATAAATAGTCCATGAGACAAACATAAATTCATCATTTAATTGCTATTGCTGCCGTTTAATTAGAACGCACGCAACAATGTTTGACTTGTGATAGAAGCGTGACTTGAAATACAATACTAAAACGAATTTAACCATGGGTTTGGGTGCAGTGAGTCGCGAACTGGCAACTTGAGCTACACATAAATCTTTCGATGGAACCCAACTGTACGAAATACATACAAAGTTGAGACTCATTTAGGGGGTACTTTATATACATTCGATCGTCTATTCGATATGATATTAATATTACTTGAGAAAATAAAACCACGCGCAAGTCACGAGGTGATATTTTTCTGAGATTTGGAAAATATTCTTTAAACTAAGCAGTACTCTTAATCTAAAAAATGATGTGAAAAATTTTAAAAATACGTTTAGTTCTAAAACATTATTCTTATTTGCAGCAACATGATTGTTATACTGGTTACTGACATATACAAGGTGTTTTACCTAAATTCCACACGCTGATTTCTCAGGAATTAATGGGTATATCAAAATTTGATACCAAGGAGTTATTCACGTGAGTAAAATTTTATTTGGTGCTAAAAAATCGACACTGTCATCCCTATAGACAACGCTACGCCGAGAAAAAAATAAAATAATTGCAGAAACTTTGAAAGCCCTAATTTTAAATCTACATTTCCAACTATTATTTTTATCAAATTCGCCGCTATATTGGTTTCTTAGATAGCGGTTCTTAGAAGTACTTATTATATATATATATATATATATATATATATATATATATATATATATATATTGCCGCCGTTTAATTAGAACGCACACAACAATGTTTGACTTGTGACAGAAGCGACGAATTTAACCAGGCGTTTGGGTGCAGTGCGTTGTCCAACGCTTCGACGACATAAATATATATATATATATATATATATATATATATATATTATATATATATATATATATATATATATATATATATATATATATATATATATATATATATATATATATATATATATATATAAATATATATATATATATATATATATATATATATATATATATATATATATATATATATATATATATATATATATATATATATATATATATATATATATATATATATATATATATATATATATATATATATATATATATATATATATAAATATATATATATATATATATATATATATATATATATATATATATATATATATATATATATATATATATATATATATATATATATATATATATATATAAATATATATATATATATATATATATATATATATATATATATATATATATATATATATATATATATATATATATATATATATATATATATATATATATATATACCAGTAGAAACCAGTAACGGTAAGGATTACTCCTTCACCATTTTGTCTGCTGGAAAATTGTGATGCTATGTTTGTTTCCAGGGCCAAGGTGCCAATCTGCTACCGTGGTATCTGCCCCGGCAAGGCTCATCAGGCAGTTTCCTTGGGGGTATCGGTATATATATATATATATATATATATATACCCAAACCCTGAACAAACAAGGGGTCATATTATTCGACTTTGAAAGTCGACCAGGGAACTAGGCAACCAGTTGCGCCATCTGTAGGTACTATGGTGCAACTAAATCGCTTTAGATGCGACCTACTTTGGAGCACAAGACGGCACATCTGTGCAAAAATAAATGAGAAACAGAAATTTCAATTTCTGTGCGGTTCTTGGTAAAAAGTTATACAAACGAAACCATATATATATATATATATATATATATATATATATATATATATCAAAACATGACGCTATGTTTGTTTCCAGGCCCAAGGTGCCAATCTGCTACCGTGGTATCTGCCCCGGCAAGGCTCATCAGGCAGTTACCTGGGGGGGGCTCGGTATTAAAACCGAAATACCCAAACCCTGAAACAAACAAGGTGTCATGTCATTCGACTTTGAAAGTCGACGAGGGAAATAGGCGGCCGTTGGTCATTATTTATTTTTTCCGGATGCTCCTTTTGTTGTTGCTCGTTTTTTTTGTGATTTTAGGCTTGTCGATTATTTTCTTTCATACTGTTGTTAGTTTTAATGATTCGTTCCTTTTATTTAAAACAACTTGTTTTTCAATTTCCATGGTTTTTTACGGCCTAATAATGCTCTATATCAGCAATCTCTCTACACCCTTTGAAATGTATTTTGTGGCCCGTTTCCTGATGATATAGGAATAGGGCCAGGTTGTTTGTTCTACTCTTGCCGATATTCGCCAGTTAGATTGCTCCACGTATTAGTATTCGCAGCCCTGGCATATATATATATATATATATATATATATATATATATATATATATGTATGTATTTATTTATCCCTCCTTCTGAAAATCTATTCTAGTTTATTCGTCATATACACAAAAGTTCTCAAAAACCTTAAACTTTGACATAATTACCGTAACATTATTCTAGTGGTTATATTAATTAAGGTTTGAATTACCTATTATCAGCTTACCTACATTTTTTATGACCAAACTTTACAAGATGCAACGAGAAAAAAAAACAGCTATATGCAGCAAACCCACAAAAATATGTCGAACTAATAGTTTTAACTTTCATGACACCCGAATCGGAACTAAATCTTAAAATTACTTAATCAGTTTGAGGTTTACTGTGCCATCCATCTTCTTCACTGCTAATCTTGATGTTTCCACTTTCTAGATGAGAGAGGTTGTTGTTATTCGGCGTTAGTAAGGGCAAATAATTTTTATACTCCTGTCTCAATTGCTGTTTAGTAACATATTGGAACTTAAATGTATTTTTTTCTGTATAATTAATAGGTGGATTTACTTTATTAATATCAACTTTGGACACCCATATCATCTCTCATGTCTAACCCAAATTATTTAATATAATAAATTGAGCCGCCTTATTGTTACGTTGTAAGTTCTTACTATTACTTTTTTACCCATTTTATTTGGCCGCCCTTTACAATAAAATAAAACGCACATTTTTTTTGCTACGCTTTTATTAGCATTACTTTATAGTCTGGTTATATATGTACATTTTTCTGGTTCAAATTTTGTAATGGATTTTTCGCTCACTTCTACTTAATCGATTAACTTAATTAATTAATTTGGTGTTTGCACGACACTATAGTTTGATATTGTCGTGTGTCAATCTATAAGACGGAATTCATAAAACATATTTTTTGGTATCTAGGGACACTAAAACGTGAAGATATGTAAAATCTCAGGAGGTGAGTTTTTTCAGATTACAAAATTTTATTTGGCCGCCATTTTATTCAGCCATTTTGTATTAGTAGCACAGTTTTACTAGTTCATTTCTATACCACAATTAGTTATAGCATACGTTTTTAAATCAGGTCATTAAGTAGTTTTTTCAGGCAGAAAATCTAAATATTTTATTAAGCCGTCATTTTGTTCTGCCATCTTGGATTCGTACCAAAATTTTATATTGATTCCTTCATAATACTTGATTTTTGTGCAAAATTTGAGATTAAATAAATAATTAGTTTTTTTAATAACAATTTTTTAACGTTTCAATAGTTCCAGCATATTGAATTTTTACCAAAATATGACCAGGTCATCCTCATATTATGAGCCTTAATTTTTAACTAAAATTTGTAATCAATCAATAAGTAGTTTTTAAGCTATGCTGCGAACTGTCAAACAGACTGACGGAATTGACAAAACATATTTTTTGGCATCTAGGGTACGCTAAAACGTGAAGATATGTAAAACCCACCGTGTTATTTCAGATTGCAAAAAATTTATTTGGCCGATATTTTAAATTAGTACCAAAGTTTTACTAGTTCATCTCTATATCACAATTAGGTATAACACACAATTTGAAATCACTTCATAAAATAATTTTTTCAGGCTGAATTTCTAAATATTTTATTAAGCCGCCATTTTGTTCGCCCATCTTGGATTCGTATGAAAATTTTACCAGTTGATTCCTACGTAATACTTGAATTTGTGCAAAATTTGAGATACATTGGATAATCAATTTTTTAAGTAATATTTTTTTAACGTTTCACTAGGCGGCCATCTTGTTCAGGCATATTGGATTTTTATCAAAATTCAGGTTATTCCCATATGAGCCTTAATTTTTGACTAAATTTTGAAGTCAATCTGACGAGTAGTGAGAAGCAATGCCGCAAACTGGCAGACAGACAAACCGACAGGTGGTCCGACGGAATTCATAAAACATATTTTTTGGCATCTAGGGACGCTAAAACGCGAAAATATGGAAAATGTGAGAGGGTGATTTTTTCAGATTACAAAAGATTTATTTCGTCGCCATTTTGTTCCGCTATCATGAAAAAGTACCAAAGTTTTACTAGTTCATCTCTACACTACAATTAGTATTGGTACACCATCTGAAATCAGTTAATTAAGTAGTTTTTACCTGATTTTTGTATATTTGAGATAAATTGGATAACAACTTTCTTATTAATAATTTTTTAACATTTCACTAGACCGGCATTTTGTTTTGCTATATTGGATTTTTACCAAAATGTTAACAGGTCATTCCCAATTCCTTAATTTTTGACCAAAATTTGCAGTTAATCGGGTAAGAAATTTTTTAGCTATGCCGCGAACAGACAGACTTACAGACAGACCTACAGACAGACCGACGGAATCGAGAAAATATGTGTTTCGTCATCTAGGGACCTTAAAACATAAAGATCTGGAATAAAATCGGAGGAGGAAGATTTTTTCACGATTACAATACTCCCTTTTACGAGGAACACATATATGTCTGGGATTTCATTCCGGGTGTACACCCGTTCACTACTGTCGTTCTGAAAACACTTTTGCTTTTGATATTTTAGATTTCTTGATACTTACTTTTTCAGAACGATAATGCTGAACGGATGTACACCCGGAATGAAAATATTTTTCCATCCGTGAAGGACTAACAATCAACATGGGCAGGGATGATCATCTACACATCTACAAGGCTGGCAAAGAGTTATTTTTAAACTTAGTCAACTTCGTTTCTTGGTTCTGACTTTTTTATTAAGTTCATATCAAATTAATATTAGAAAATAGTGTATTTTTTTATAATGTGGCCAAAATACTACAGTTTCCTTTTCTTAATCATGTTAAGAAGCTCTGTCTCTTTACTCATTTTTGATAAGCCGGTACGTGGTCTATCTATGATATTTTCAGAAACGTCTGTACAAAGGCATCAGGTTTCCACTCTTGCTGGAGGCTTCTGTCAGGGTCCAGAAGTCAGGCCCGTACCGAAGACACACATAGCATATTAACATTCTCATCTTTTCTGTGCAAAATAATCCCCTGAATTTGAATCGAATTTGTGCGAATTTATAATATATTCGTGTTATATACTAAAATAATTATAATTTTTATTAATATATATAATGCATAAACTAGTCCCGCATTGCGGCCGCCCCCGCTTTACGTTGCCTTTAGGCGCCCCCTAACTTACTACAGTCTGTGTTTGACAGTTGTCATGAGGGTATTTTTTATATTGTTTCGGTATTCATGCGAATATTTTTATAACAATAAAAACTTATAATTTTATAGATAGGATCAAGTGTTTTCAAGTAGGCTATTTTACAAATATATAAAATTCTATTAACACGTTTATTTAAAATAAACCTTTCCAATTAATATTTCAGCGGAAGATGTGAATAACAACTACTGCAGTAACTTACATTCAACAGGAAATACAAACTTGGTAAATATTCCTAAAGCTAGTTCTAACAATGATGAGATTTGTAGTCAGAGTGACAAGCCTTTCAACGATGAGTATGAAGTAATGTCAACCAAAGAATTGGTTAACAAATATCCAGATATTTGTCCTACCGGCACAGGAAACCAAAACAAAATGAAGGAACACCCAGAGGGAAGAAGAGAAAAAGAAGATATAATGTAAGGTAGCATTAGTTACGAATATATATATATATATATATATATATATATATATATATATATATATATATATATCAACATTTAATCTAAGCTTGGTCCCTTTTTCACTCAACATATGCAGGATGGTCCCTAAGTACGTGAAACTACTTAAAAAAATCGTGTAAAGGGTTTTAAAATGTAACATAAAACAGATATTTTTACTTATTTTGGGATTGAATGGGATGCCACTTTTTTTAATTGTCTCTAGTATTTTCTTCTTTGGTAAAATGAGCCGTTTTTGATGCAAAAATACAAATATAATTTCAATGATTCATACACCTCGTGTATGTAGCTGTAAATATAGTTTTCCCTTGTACTGTACTTTGGTTCCAAGCTTAAACTTTTCTTTATATTAACAGTTTGAAATAGGTTATATTATTATATTTTAATACGTCTGATTAGTTACTAACCCTTATTCAAATCTTAAGCAGTAGGTGCTTTTATAAAAAAGAAAATAGATCAGACACAATCTCGTAAGCATTTTAGTTTGAATGAGTAGCGAAACGTTGAAGTAAAATTTATATTTTTAATCGAAAACAGCTCATCTTTGCAAAAAATCGGTAAATTTCCATCACTCGGAACTTCCTCATTATGAATCTTTCCATTCAATAGGAATAGTAAAGTGTAATCCAATTTAGTCATTTTCTATACTGCCTTCTCAAACATTTTAAATTGCGTGTCATTTTGTGCCAAAATATGGGAATCATACGGATATTTTACCAGTTTTTATTTATAGGACACTTATTTTATGGCCATGACTTAAAATAAATTGAATTTTATTACACTGATTTTTTAAGACGTTTGTATCGCCCTTTTGTATCGTCATTTTGAATTCGAACTAGTTAATCCCTGTATCACATTCAATTTTGTGTGAATAAGAAAATTTTTTACTTTCATTCTATAGAGATTTTATTTGGCTGCCATTTTGTTTCTTCGTATTGAATTCGTACCACAGTTTTACCGGTTTATCTATATATCACACTTAATGAATGCACAAAATTTAAAATCAGTCTAATAGAGAATTCTTGAGACCAACTTTTTTAAATAATTTATTAGGCCGCCATTTTGTTCTACTGTTACCAGTTAATTCCTACATAATACATAAAATTTGAGATAAATTGGATAAGTAATTTGTTAGTAATAGTTTTTTTAATATTTCACTAGGCCGTCTAATAGAGAATTCTTGAGACCGACTTTTTTAAATAATTTATTAGGCCGGCATTTTGTCATGGATTCATACAAAAATATTACAGGTTGATTTCTTGATTGTTGAGCAAACTTTGAGGTAAATTAGATAATTTGTTTTTAAGCAATATTTTTTTAACCGCCATTTTGTTCCCTCATATTGTATTTTTACCAAAATAATACCAGGTCAATCCCACATAACCCTTAATGTTTGACCAAAATTTGAAGTTATTTGGGTAAAACAGACAATCCGACAGACAAGAAAATGGAATTGAGAAAACATATTGGCATCTGGGAACACTAAAAGTAAAGGTTCCTGCAATTATTCTCTCGATTACAAACATCCCATTTAGCTGCAATCCTGAATTCGTACCACAATTTTACCATTTAAGATCTATACCACAATTAATTGTTCAGAATTTGAAATCAATCTATTAAGTAGTTTTTTCAGACTAAATTTTTAAATATTTTATTAATCCGCCATTTTGTTTCGCCATCTTGGATTCGTACCAAAATTTTACTAGTTAATTACTACCTAATAAGAAATCATGGTTCTTGGGATTAGACCGTGTCAAAATGGAATCACTTTCCGACGTTTCACCTTCGATTGCACGAGGCATCTTTAGGGATCTTCACTTCACGAGATCGGAACACTGAATGAGCTCAGAGAGACCCAGGCCGGCTATTTATAGTCGACCTATGTTTACCGAAGCGTGACTCGGTGTAACGATCGGTTTCCACGTATGCTGTAGACTGAAGCCCGTATCTCTATTAAAATTGTTAGGATGCTTATAAATTTCAATAGATTCTCTAATTTTGCGTTTATACAGTCCCGAAACCGATGCAAGAACTTTGGTTTCTTTCACATTTATGACATACCCAGTAGAATGTTGGTGTTCAGATACAGCAGATTCCTTCATGTTCCTTAAGCCTAGTCGATATGGATCGTCCAGTTTCTCCAATATAAACAGCACCACAGGAACAAGAAATTGCATATACTCCTTTTGAAAAGGAATAATGTCCTTTGGCGATCTCAAACATTGTCCAATTTTCTTGTGTGTGTTGAAGATTGTACGTATGTTGGACCGGCGAAGTAACTTTGCAATCTTATCTGTGGTTCCGTGTATAAATAGAAGAACTACATTTCCTATCGGTAATTCCTTATTAGTATCATTTCGTGGAGTAGGATTATTATATTTTCTAATTTATCGTCTAATATCATCAGTGCAATATCTATTCCCTCTTAAAGCTTGAGTCAGTCTCTCTGTTTCCGATTGTAAAGAATTTTGGTCACAAATCGCGAGGGCTCTGTAAATCAATGAATTAATGACTGATTGCTTTTGTGCTGGATGATGATGGGAATTTGCATTTAAGTACCTGTTCGTATGCGTTGCTTTTCTATATACAGAGTGTTTATGTTAGCATGTTGCTGATTTAGATGATCAAGAAACCCAGAGAGGTTTTCTGGACCATGTAGCCATATTACAAAAGTGTCGTCTACATATCTGAACCATGATTTTGGTTTTAGTGGAGACGACTCTAAGGCTTCCTCTTCAAAAGCTTCCATGAAGATATTGGCTACCACCGGTGACAATGGAGCTCCCATGGCTGCTCCTGAGGTTTGCTCATAGAAAGTTCCTTGAAAGACCAAATACTTTGATGTAAGACATGCTTCAATTAGATCTAAAAGTGAGTTGTCAATACTATTATGGTGAAATAAGTCTGATATTATGTAAATTGAATCATTTATAGGCACATTCGTATACAGCGATTCTACATCGAAACTGACTAAGATATCTTTGGGATCTAATTGGATTGATTTAAGTTTTTCTACAAAATGCGTAGAGTTTCTAATATATGAATGTGTTTTTCCTGTAAAATTATTAAGAATATTTGAAAGATATTTACCAATTTTGTAAGTAGGAGATCATTTTGCACTAACGATAGGGTCGAAGTGGTACATTAACCTTATGTATTTTAGGTAGTCCGTAGAACCGCGGGATCCTTGAGCTGCTTGGCCTTAACATCTTCTTCTGTTGCTAGGTTGGATGCATTTATAAGGTTGGTTATCCGTCTTTCAATTTCGTTTGTCGTCCAAAAGTAGTTGTATTTTCTTCACGTAATCTGTTTTGTCCATGACGACGGTGGCATTTCCCTTGTCCGCTGGAAGGACCAAAATGTCTGTATTGTTGTTTAATGTTTTTATTGCCGTTCTTTCCGAAGCTGATAGATTTGACTTAGGCGGGTTAGAATTTTTGATGTTCTTCGCTGTTTCATACCTTATTGCGTCAGCTTCTTCTGTTGGAAGTCTTCTAATTGTCGCTTCAACGGATGACACTATGTCTTCTGCGGGTATGTCCTTTGGTGTAATGGCGAAGTTTTGACCTTTAGAGAGGACGGATTGTTCTGCTTCAGTAAGGATTTTGGAAGATAAATTTATATCGGTGTCTTGTGGCGATTTTAGTGGTCTTTGGCTGTCTAGCAGTCCTTCGAACTTTTTGTGTTGCTTAATTGTAACTGCTTGATGAATCCTTCTGCTTTCTGAACGTCATTTTCTTTTTGCTATTATATATTCCAAAATGTTACCAGTTCATTCCTCTGTTGCACTTGATTTTTGTTTAAAATTTGGGGTAAATGTAATAATTAGTTTTTGTAGCAATAATTCTTTACGTTCCACTAGGCCGCCACCTTGTTCCAACATATTGGATATTTACAATATTACCTTAGTTTTTGACTGAAATTTGAAGTCAATCTGAAAAGTAGTTTTTAAGCTATGATGAGAAATGTCAGACAGAGAGACAAACCGACAGACGGCCCGACGCGCGACTGCCATTTTGTTCCGTTATCTTGGAGTTGTACCAAAATTTTACCAGTTAATTCCTACATAATACATAAAATTTGAAATAAATTGGATAAGTAATTTGTTAGTAATAGTTTTTTTAATATTTCACTAGGCCGCCATTTTGTTTTTCCACATTCAATATTTGACCAAAATTCAAAATAAAAGTCAAATGGGTTAGTAGTTAGTAGCGAACAGACAAGCAAACCATCGCAGTTGAGAAAATATGTTTTTTCAACACGCTGAAACGTAAAGATCTGAAAAAATCTCGAAGGGTGATTTTTTTCAGGATTACAATACTTCCCTTTTACGAGGGAAGTAAAAACACGCAAAATATTACGTATTTCAAGTTAATGATTTTAAAAAAAGCCAACGCACGTTGCAATACTGATACTATACTATATACAAAACTATAACTTAAGATATTTTATCAATGTGAACAAAAATCACTTTTTTTACTACATTTCAAAACCCTGTGTTTCAGAAATGAAGCATTTTCGGATACATATTTATATGGATTTTTTTTCTTAAAATAGTCCACAAATCACCCACTTAAATATTTTAGAAGTACTTAGGGTACCACCCTGTATATTGAGAGAAACACTTCTCAGACTTGCCTTGTCTTTGCTTTCGGTGAAATTAAGACACTTCTAATATTTAGAATTGTTAACGAGCAAAAACATATCGCTAATTCAAATGAAAATAATTGAAACTGAAAACATTTGATTACTTATTTTTCATCATGTTGTTTTAGCAGAAGAATAGCAAATATCATCGAAGGTTTAAAATCCACAGAAAAACAATATTTGGAAGAACTGAGTGACATAACCCCGGTAAGCTGAATTGGCTGCTTTAACTTTTTGCTAAATTGTTAAGGATTTTAAGACTATTTAAAAAAAATTAATTACCCTATTAGATATATTTCGGAAATATTTCTATAAATATTATTATTGCTAATAGGCGATTATCAATAGTCATTCAAAAATAGGTTGTTAAAAAAACAGAAGTTGGGTTTTATGGCTAATAATTTTTATAATAATTTACACCGAAAAGAAGTTTCGTTGTTAGAACCTTACGGTATGAAATAAAGAATTGGTTAAGTATAAAGCCAAATCTGAGAAACAAAGTGTTTTCATTTTAACTGTATAAGACTAAATATACAAATTAGACTTTTTGCTGTATCGATGTAATGGCGCAAAAAATTAAAATGACGGATTTTTGTATCACACAATTTGTTATGTAAAAAATAGTTTTCTTATTTCGTTTATTTCCTTAGTTTCTTCACCTCTTGCTTGACCAAATGTAAAATATAGATTAATTAGGAAGCTGTATATGCCCATGATATAATAAACGGAAGGTATGATATCTAGACGGTCTCAATTGCCTCCGGTTCGCGCAGTGACGTCATTGCATACGTAGATTTGTATTTTGCTTATGGAGATGCAGGTCGTTTCTAGCGTTTAGACATTATATTACCATTTTTTCAACTAAAAATGTTTTTCTAACGAAACACTGACATATGACTCAGTAAAATAAAAACCTTATAACATGGTAGATATATATTTATCTAATAAAAATACAAAAAGCAAACTAAAGAGTTAAGGCTGTATAAAATCCGACAGTATTTAATTGTATGCCGTTATTTTGTTATACATGTTTATATTTAGTTTAATTTAGAACTAAAAATGACGAGAGGAGGTCTAATTTGAAAAAATGCAGGTATGAGAGGAAATAAAACAACATACACTAAACATTGTTTCTGTATTATATATAATTATGTAAGCAAATAAAATATAGCCTTATTTTAGTTGAAAATCTCTTTTTTTATTAAAAATGTCGATTGTTTCGTCCAGATTTACATTGTTGTCTTTTTTGATATATTTATCATATCTATATCATATACATATAGTTATCTTTAAACAAAATGCCTTGAGCATATCCGCGCCAAATTTTTATTAAATTTAGCTTTGCGGTTACACAAGCGTGTCTATTCACGTAGACATTTTTTGTCTTTAGAGAAAGTAAAAAACCTTATATTCCTATCAAAATTCTTTGCATGATTATCCCCATCACACAGCACACCTTATATTTATTGTTGTTTAATTAGCTAAATACAAAAAATGCCACAGAAATCCGCAAACACTTTTAAACATCAACTGAAAATGCACTGAAATCATATGGCCGAAGGTCAATGACAGCCGGTGTTAATCACGCTATGACATAGCAGATCGATGCGCGATATCATACCTTCGGTTTATTATATCATGGTATATGCCCAAGAACCTAAAACCACACAGGATAGTTACATCGGCGATTTATTTCTGTCAGTTTAGCGGGAAGGAGTCTTACTGCAGTGACGTCGCCTGGCCTGCTCGAAACAAGTTTCATGCGTTATTTATATAGGAGTATAATATGGCCTTTTGATGCTGTTATTTTGATTTTTAATGCGATAAATTAATACATATTTTATATTAAACTAATAGGGCAACATTACCATATGAATTTTGGTTAATTGCTCATCAAAATGTTTCAGAAATTCATATTTAGACATAAAAATAAATGATTAGGAAATAATTTAAACACTATGTTAAGATAAAAATATATTATTATGAGTTCCTTCTTAATTCATGAAATTTTGTTATATTATGTACTTTTATGACAGGATGCCCCAAATCGTTACATAGGAATAAGCACTTTTTCCTAATTTAGGTGCCTAAATGTACTAATTTAAAAAGCAAATAGGTAAAGTGATTCTCAAATAAAAAAGTAATAAACATGATATTACGATTTTTTAATAATTTTAACTATTGTCATACATATTTTTTTCAAAATTGAAAGTAATGTATTCTACAGATTACCAAAAATACCTTAATATAACAACTTTTACAAAGAAAATGGAAACAAAAACACAAAAACTACAGAAGCTTCTGATACCTAAGTATAAATAACTTTTAGATTAATTAACAAGATTGAGACTTGCTTTAATACTAAAAAAGCAACAATTCAGAGCAAAAATTAAAGTTAAAAGTACCTGCTATATGTTAAAAGAAAACACAACTTGGCTGAAAATTTAATAAAACAATAGTAAAGAATCCAGATGTATCTATAAGTAACATTTTTCTATTGCACCGGTGTACCCACTGTTTCCCACTGTAATAATTAATTTTGGAAACCTATGAAAAGTTACACATGGCAAGTGATTTTTGCAACTATTTTTGCAATTATACACAGCACACATATTCCCAGAGATGGTTTTTTGTTATGAAGACTTCTGCAGAAGTAAATATATCAGTTATAAAATAAATTTTAATTCTTTCCTTAGCTAATTACGTTTCATTATACACGAACAACACTTTTTCAAACTTGTGTGACCTATTACCACTTGTAAAAACTCAAGAATATTGAGAAAACAATGCTTAAAAGGCAAATTTGTATTATAGAGCAATGTAACTAATACTAAATCTTTAGAAGACAAGGCCGGAGTACGTCACTTACCCGGTCATTGACTTTTGCGGTCGGCGAGAAACGGCGAACATTACGCTTACGAGAAGTAACTATGTTGTGTGATTTATAATTCTTGGTATATGCCCACTAGCTCTTCTTGCAACTTCTAAGCGTCTATACCAACTGCTCGATAGTGTTTTTAAAAGATTCCACTAACAGGTATCTAATATTCTTGAATTTTTGTATATATTTTTTCGGAAGAATCGCAATATAAAAAATGCTAAGGGCATTTAACAAAGATATTTAATGAGGGTTTGGTAAGTTAAGTTGCTATGCAAGTTCGTCTCTTAAATAATTGAGCGTATAAATTGGTGGTGGGGAATCTACCCTAAAAATGAAACTCTGATAACAACTAATTTAAATTTTGCTTCATGGTTGATGAAGCCGAAGTCAAATAGTGGGATTCTGCTCTTGATACCAACGGAGAACCTCTAAAGGACCCTCACGCTACTACAGGGAATTTTCGCATCTTGCCAGTTTTGATTAAATGTTGATAAAAGTTAATTCTTAACCGCTTAATTATATGCTCAAAATACCAACTCATTTATATGACCAGTTTTTAAGATACAGGGTGTCAAAAAATTGTAAAATAATTTATTAAGTTATGGAGCTTTTGTACTTTGGAATTGTTTTAAATATGCACGTGTATAATACTCTGTGAATTTTCGTGCGTTAAGGACGAAATAAAATAAAAACACACATTGTCTCAACATTTTATAATACTACCAAAAATTATTTTGGTTAGCTGCATCTTCCACAAGATGTAAAGTTTTTCTACTAGGCTAATGAATACAGTACAAAAAATGATTATATTTTTAATTCGAATGCACTAAAAGCCAAATTTCTAAAATGCGACATTCCCAAAGAATTAAGTTGGCGTGCAATGCTGAATGAGATTTGTTAATTCGGGCACACGCAATGCAAATTTAACCCTTGAGATTTCCAATTTGTGAATTTGGTAAGATATTTTGTAATATGTGGGAAATAGGTTCTTAATGTCCATTGTAAGTAGGCTTTTACTTTCGTCTCGCATTTTTCTCGGTTTCTCGAGACATTTTTTGTGGAAGACGATACACTTACCTCTGCAAATATATATCTTGAAAAAGATGCTAGATTAAATATAGATAAGAATAAGAATAAGAATAAGAAAATTTCACCAAATATCAACTAATAAAAAGTTAAAATTTATTTGTCCTTACTTATTTGTGTTCAAGCAAATTATTAAAAAATAATATATTTTCAAGGATCACTTTAAAAAATATCCTATAAACTTATACGTAAATATTTATAGGTTTCTGACAGATTCCTCAAACTAAATCATTCCCAATGTTTTCTTATTTTTTACATTAATTGTCATTTTTGACTTTGCTCTAGCATACACGGGTTCTACTTTCTACTTCTTTACTTGTCATGACAGTGTACCTTAAAATGTTAGTAGTTGGCCCGGCAGACCTTGTTCTGTTTTTTCCGTTAGATGGCGCGATGAGCTTCCAGTGGAATTATAAACATATGGGGCGCATTCACCACTTCGTGAAGAAATGTTATTGAAGAAAAACATATTGGTTTTATAGAAAAATACGCAATAAAACAAACAAAAAATGATGTTGAAAGGTCTCAGTCACCAGACGATCATTTAAAAATTTTACAATGAATGTGGCTGTTATTGCACAAAAATATTGCTTCACAAAATAAAATTAAATGGAATTTCTATATGTCTAGTTGTGCAACAAAAACTGTGTTTTAAGGTTATTAGCAGGTCGAAGTCAACAAATCTATGTATACGTTTTATCAAAAAGACTATGGAATTAAAACATGCGTAGTTACAATTTATAAATTTTTATTTGTAAATTGTAATTAACGTTTAGCACCTGACCAATGGTGAAACTAAAAACGAAGAAGGAACGTTCCTTAAACATTTTAAATTTTTGGCGTGAATTTGACGTATTTTTGCGCGGCCGAGAAAATGCGAGATTCTCAGAAGAGGCTCTATCTCCAAGTACAAAATTTGGAAAACCGATGACGTGTTGATTTACGTAGTTGTCACGATTTATGTGATTGTATCCAATGTTTTGAACGAGATTATATTTAAGGGGTTCGACCACTTTTGCAATGCCAAGCTAATTCTTTGGCTAGATGGATAAGAAAACTTGGCACTTAAAAACTCGTCTGAAAAACTTTCTTTAAGCTTACGTAAAACCATATTAACTTTTACATACATGTCCTTGCCTATTATGTAAAACTAAATTTTGAAAAGTGTCAAATTACTTTTCAAACTGTTCTTCACTTGTGTAATTCTGGTAAACATATTCCCCTATTCATCACATAGCAATAGCATTACCATTTTGATTGCATACAAAGCGGTGATGAGAGTCTCCAAATATAAAAACAACTTGCCTAATAGTAAGGCCTCGGTCCGCTTGATAAACTTGAATTTCATCCATAATGCTATTCTTTTATAGTAGGCGCAGACAAGATCAGGTCCAGGAACTCTGCCCGGAAAATCTAACGCTATACTTCTGCTTGTTTGCGTGCCAACCATCTGGTCTCGAACGCATCGAATATCTGGCCAATTACTTAGCTATTTTTTTTTAAATTGGTAGGCTTAGTTCCAGATTACGGCGGATCCGTTAGTAATAGCCAATGTTTTATCTATAATATTAAACACGCTGCATATTTAGCAGATATTCCTTTATATATTTAGAAAATTTGTTAAATGATAATTATTTTACGTAGTTTGGCAAACCATTCCACAATTTAATTCCAACATAAGAAAATGATTTTTGGAACCCAGTTTATTATTTTTAAGGGGTTTAATTGATATTTCATCTTCTTTCGTAGCAGTCGTTTTTATAGTATTTAAAATTGTATGACGAGTTTTTTCGTCTATAAGTTTAAAATTCAACTCGGAAGTTAGATTTTGATGTTTATTAGATTTATAATAATTTAATCTATCTTGAGAGATATTATTTCAGTTAAGAATAGTGTTTGAAAAATAATCATTTAGTTCGGCATTAATTAAATTTTCTGGCAGATCATTTTTTGTATACGTCAAATTAAGTTATTTAGCATTTTTACAAAAAATGTACCGCTCGTTAAAGACATTTGGTTAAAATATGTGATTTTCTTTCTAATAATAGCGTGTTTAGTAAAACTTTGTAACTGATGATAATATTGAAGATTGGTTTATTTTTTTTTGTTTTACATGTTTTAATGTTACTCGTAATTCATGGGGTAAATGGTTTATCGTGTATAATTTTTGTTTTAACTGTGGCATGTTTTTTCATTAAAGATACAATACGTTTATTAAATATTTTTGCGTTTTCATTTATATCCTTAGCCTATCAAACGTCCTCCCATAGTAAATGCAACGCATCATACTGAAACGAATTTATGTTAATGTCATTGCAATCACGAAACTGTATCCTTCTGGGACTGGGCTTCTCTTTTGATAAATTTAATGTGGCATATACTAAATGATGATCTGAAATTGACTGAGACAAGAAAGTTGACCTTGAAACACGACATTTAAATTCTTTACTAACTATAATTACATCTATAAATGTTGATGTGTTAGTTGAAATGTTACGGTTCTATGATTAGTTGAGTAAGGCTAAATAAATGTAAAAGTGTGATAAGCATTTCTTTAGAATTTATGTTATTTAAAAGGTCTATATAACAGTCCCCCAAAAGTAAAACATAGACATACATAGGCACTGAGAGACTAAGCAGGTCTTCCAAACAATTGAGAAAGTTTTGAACATTTGAGAAAGGAGGACGATAAAATGTTGAAATTAAGATTTTTTTGTTTTTTAAAATAATTATTAAACTTAAATATTGAAATTCGGATGATAGATTGTCAAACATAACTCTATTGAACTTAAAATTGTTTTTTATCTAAAAACCCACGCCAACTCTACGGCCCACTTAGTCATTACCGTCATCTTCAACTGACAGCCGGACAATAAGCCAAGAAAGCCAATTTGTAGCCAGTTATGTAATTAGTTCATTCATCAAACCCTGTGAGTGAGTGAGTGAGTAAGTGATCTTACATTTAAATGACTGCAAACAATTAGGTTAGTATTATTTAAGTAATGTATAGAATTTAAATTATTCTGGTCTCCTGCCGCTCTAATTAAGTTATCTCCCATCATCTCGTCCATCCCCAGACATCACCCCACGCCATCCCCAACGACCTCTCAGCTCAACCAGCAAAACTAACATAACATCTATAAAATCAAAAAAAATAGACATTATCACACGATACAATGCAGTAACAAAACGACGCAACATCGGTCAAAATTAAATAATTATATTTTGATTAGTTAATTGATAAATCCCTTTTTATACAAAGCACATAAATTTAAATAATTAAAAACGACTTATTCACGGTCTCAGTGCAACTGTATGAGAAATATTAACATTACACTAAAAAGAAAAAAAACAAAAAAAAATTGCATTTTAATTAATTCTTATCTTATAATACAATCCAAAGTGTAAGTGTAAAAGTGACTTACGAGGACTATCAAATATTTCCGCCAAAGGTGGGTACTGTGTACGAGGTTCCTGTACCCAATGAGGATTTTCCCTAGCCCAATATCGACAATTATGGTGAAGAAAAACTCGACTCATCCAAAAATATTATCTCGTACAAGATATGTTCATTTGGATTACATATTTCCATCATGAACTCACAGAATTACAAACGCTTGTCAAAATCATCATCCGCTACTTCCTGAACCAAGGCGACTCCGTAAGGATGAATTTTCCTCCTTCAAAAGACGTTACACAGATATGTGAGACATATTGTTATCTTGGTCAAGTTTTATAGTTGAAAAATGGGGATTTTATGTTATGCTGACTAAAATATCCAAAGCATTATCCTCGTCCGTGGCTCTTTTGGAAAGGTCAGATTGTGGAGCATCCTTTATATGTTCCGTTACTTCAAATTTCCTCAAATTTTTACCAACACTAGACCTTGTTATTGGATTGCGGTTGGAATATTTATCATTAAAAATATAGCCTAAAATTATATTATTGCCAAAATGATTTCATGATAATAATACAAAATAAAATTGACTTCTGAATAAAATACAGGGTGAAGTCAAGCCATGTGTTTTTTAGTGAATTTTTGAAACACCCTGTAGCATAAACTGCCAGCAATTTTTAAACTGTATATCGGTAACTTTGAAGCCAGATTCTTTAAAAACATTTTGATTTATCGATGGTTAACGTATCTTTCTTTTTAAAGAAAATACAGCAATATTAGTATGGTCATGTTTACCCGTATTTCTCTTACCCTCTCTTAACTACTTAAAAATGTGAATATTAAAAATTCCATTCGAAAAAGGGTTACTGACTTTTTTTCAAAATGGTAAAAACATCATTAAGCACAGATTATTGTTTATATGGGAAGAAGTTATTGATGTTGAAGTTAAGTTAGGAAAATAAAGAGAGAGTTACAGAAATAAAGAAAATTTATAAATGTATTCAACAAAACTAAAAAAATGGGATGAACTTAATGGAAAAAAGAATAAAAACTAATATTCTATGTGAAGACCGTTGTTTTCTATCACTGCTTGAATACGTCTAGGCATACTTCTCATGCAATTGTCAATAGCGTCTTGCGGTAGGTAATCCCATATAACAGGTAAAATATTTCGTAATTCCTGTAGAGTGTTCGGTGGGTGATAGTGTGAACGAATGGCTCTTTTCAGAAAATCCCAGACATTTTCTATAGCATTAAGATCTGGTGATCTCGCTGGCAATCTTAAATGATCAGTCTGGTTCTCCTGGATTTAATCAAGTACAATCCTAGCTCTATGCGGGCGAGCGTTATCATCCAGAAAATTAGGTTCAAAATTGTACCTGTGTTCTTCAACGATATCATTTATGATTCTTTCTCGACACCAGGCTAAGCGATTTCGACTGTGTTCCATAGTAGGAGGGACAGAGCGCCAAGTCTTCTTGCCCTTAAATTGACCGCATGTAAGCGGTTTATGATAGTTTTATAAGTGATCTGAACTCCGCTGGCTCTTTTTAAATCACAGAACAGACACAGAACCTGTTTCTTAAAATCGTTTGTTTAATTTACTGATCACACTTTGTGAAACATGAACTGCATTTGCAACATCTGCTTGACTCATGCCAGCTTGTAGCATACCAATGACTCTATTAGCGTTGTCTGTCGTTAAGTGCCTTCGTACCATTTCGTACAATATAAAAACACTTGTCTCATATTGACATTTGTGACGACATTTCAAACCGGGATACTTCAAATTTCAAAGCATTCTAGATGTCCCGTTTTTACGGGCATAATAGAAATACGTGTACAACATCACCATACTAATATTGCTGTATTTTCTTTAAAAACAAAGATACGTTCATCATCCAAAAAACAAAATGTTTCTTAAGAATCAGGCTTTAAAGTTACCTTTATACAGTTTAAAAATTGCACGCAGTTTATGCTACAGGGTGTTTCAAAAATTCACTAAAAAACATACGCCTTAACTTCACCCTGAATCTTGTGTCAATTTTATTTTGTATTATTCATTTGTATATCATGAAATCATTTTTGAAATAATATAAATTTAGGCTATAAAGGCAAATTTTTAAATATTCCAACTATAAATAATATATTTTGTTTGCAAAAACGATCGTTTTTTTTCATTATCCCTAACTTTTTTCCATGTGTGTATTTGCATAATCCTAGAATTCTCCCCGCTTTACCCACTAAAAATAATAATGCTTGGCTTAAATTAGAGATACCTGTTAGGAAATGATAGGAATATCAAAATAAAGCTTTCCATAAAAAACCAGTTTTGGTCTAATTTTACTGAAAATTCACTAAAAAACATATGCCTTGACTTCATCCTTTATCTTATTCAGTAGTCAATTTTATTTTGTATTATTATCATGAAATCATTTTTGAAATAACATAAATTTAGGCTATAAAGGCAAATTTTTAATTATTCCAACTATAAATAATATATTTTGTTTGGAAAAACGATCTTTTTTTCATTATCCCTAACTTTTTTCCTTGTATGTATTTGCATAATCCTAGAATTCTCCCCGCTTTACCCACTAAAAATAATAATGCATGGCTTAAATTAGAGATACTTTAAAAAAAATATATCGTAGGTTATTAAAATAACAAACACGCCTTGTATCTGTGTGCTTCATACAGCAGAAATATTACACTGGGTATTATATCAAAACATCTTAAAAAGCTAATTTTACTGGGATAATGGAACAATCTGGTGGAATATATCTCCCAGAGTAGTATACAATTATTTTGTTGCAATTTATTTAAGATGTTTTATTTATCCTCTGTGCTAATCATACCAAAAATCACTTTAGAAACAAAAAAAATATCGTAGCATAGTAAAATAACAAACACGCCTTGTATCTGTGTGCTTCTTACAGCAGAAATATTACACTGGGTATTATATCAAGGCATCTTAAAAACAACTCCATTTCCGAAAGCTTCAAACCTAAATAAAGCGACTACGTTATTTCATATAACGAATTTTTTTCAGACCCTGCATCATAAAAACTAATCATACGAATGAATTGGTACTTCGAGAAGATAATTAAGAGGCTAAGAGTTAACTCGTGTCGGAAATTCATCAAATTTGGCAAGACGCGAAAATTCCTTGTGGAAGTGCGCGGGATATTTTGTATTTTCTTACAGTAACAATCGAATATAACCATTAGCCACTTTGCGATCCTTTTACACCATACAGCAAAAATTGTTTTGACAGAAAAAAAATAATTTTGCAATTTCATTAGAGTGCCTGTTTAGAAAGGAAGTTATTCGTATAAAATCGTTAGCCACCTTCTTTTAACAGCATCTGTTATTTAAAATGTAGTTCCTTAGCAAATCATGAATTGAATTAATGAAAATCGTATTTATAGGTAAATCGGCCAAGAGAAATCGCTGTAAACTATTTTCAAGTTCGAAAGTTGGCCGCTAGAGGGCGTAACAGCAACACAAAACTGTAAATGCCAATTTTTCTCTTAAATTTCCCTGATTGAGGGAGTTATACTGAAAATATAAGCATTGCATTCTTCAACCAATTACGCACTTTTTGCTTGAGACTATTGTTGTCTATTTTTTCAAAAAAAGTAGTGGGGAAAGGTCTAACATTTTTATTTTCAAATGTTGATATCTCTAATTTGGATGAACCGATTTTATTCAACTTGGTGTCGAAAAAAAGTGTTTTGTTTTTGCACCACTCGTGAAGACATAAACTGAACCCTAATGCCTTTGTTAGTAGTTGTAGGTGGTTAGATGACGTTGTTTCGGAGTTCTCCAAATAATGACGATTTCTCAAAAAAAATCAAAACGTCTACTTTGACTTTTATATCACAATTTATCTGGCAGTTATGAAGGGCATTTAATATTGAAATGAAGATGATGGTCTCATGAATCCGAAACGTCGGTTTAAAAAATTAACCTTGCCGTTTTGTAGAGGAAGAAAAGTGACAAGGGCAAAGTGGAAATTATTTTCAACTCTCATTTCAATTAATCTTAAAATGTTAAGAAAGCAATAAACCCTAACGAACAAAACTTAACAAAAAATAGTGAAACTCAGTCTCATAATCACATAAGCTTCGCAATAAAATAGCTAGAGCTAGGGCAAGGCAGGCCTGGACTCGGTTTGGGTAAAAAGATTAAACCGATTTCTCCCTTTCTTCAGTAAAACAACAAAAAAAAAGACGAAATAAACTAACAACTAACAATAAACTTAAAAAAACAAATATATTTAAAATTACTAAAAACTATTTCGTTCAAAATGCCGACCGACATTGTCAATACAAAGTTGCAATCTTTCCTGTGTCGACTGGACTGCAGCCTCCATTTCTCCCGCAGTATCTCTATAGAAGAAGTGGAGTCTGCAGTCCAGGAAAGATTGCAAGTGTATTGATAATGACGGCCGGCATTTTGAGCATTTGCGAAAATAGTTTTCAGTAATTTTAAATATATCTGTCGTTAGTTTATTATTAGTTGTTAGTTCATTTCCTCGTCCTGCCCTACCTCGCCCTAGCTTTAGCTATTTTATTGCCAAGTTTATATCGTTATGAGACTCAGTTTTAGTATTTTATGTTTTGTTCTATACAGTTATGCGGGATTACTAAAGTATCTTTTGGAGCCTTGTTTTTTCCGTTTTTTTTTTGGTTTTCCTAAAATTTTAGGATTAATTGAAATCAGAGATGAAAACAATTTCCACTTTGCCATTGTGACTTTTTCTCCTCTACAAAATGGCAAAGTTAATTTTCCAATCCGAGGTTTTGGATTCAAGAGACTATCATCAACTTCCTTAATTTAAATGCAAACCTGGATTTTTTATTTCACTATTCAATGCCTTTCAAAACTACCAAATAAATTGTGATACAAAAGTCATAACGTACCATTTTTTTTTTTTTTTTTAAGAAAATCATCATTATTTGGAGAATTCTGAAAGAACGGCATCTAGTGACTACTAATAAAGTTATTACAATACAGTTTATGGCTCCACGAGTAGAGTAAAAAAACACATTTTTCGACACCAATTTGAATAAAATCGGTTCATCCAAAACAGAGATACCAATATTTGAAACTAAAAATGTTTGAACTTTCCGCACCACTTTTTGAAAATAGACAAAAATGGTTTCGAGGTAAAAAGTCAATTGGTTGAAGAATACAATGCTTATTTTCAATATACCTAATTAGTGGAATCTAAGAGAAAATTGCCATTATTGCTAATGGAGAAATATATTTGTTGTTTTGTAAGATGTGGAGGAACTAATAAATCAAACAAAAAAATTCTGAAAAAATTAGTAACAAACAAATTATGGAGCGATACTATTTTAGTCAAGTTATTAATATAGTTAAAAAGTTTTTTTTCTTTAAAATTACACAAAAAAAAAACATTTTAAATGTTAATAGGGATAATAATATTATATATTATATTTATATTGAATCGTTAAAAATCTAATTTGTGTGTTTACTGTAATGCATTGAATACGAAGATGTTGAACTTAACAAATAGTTTTAAAGGCATAATCTCAAAGATTTTGTTTGGTATCCAAAAAAATGACGGAGCTGTGTTAACTAATATTCTCAGAAGTAATGTTTATTTAACATAAAAAATCACCTCACCTAACCTAACTAAAACAAAGCGTCTTTTTTAAAACAAGACTATAACAAAATGATCCGTGAAATTAAATAATTATAGATATAATACAAAATTCTGTTGTTTTTATCAACTTTGTAAAATAGTAAAGTTATTAATAACAAAAATTTTTATATTTTCGTTAGTATGAAATTTTTTATTTACAATATCAAAAATGTGCTTTTTAAAATAAATTTGGTGCATAAAATCTTACTAATCAAATTTTTAGGTTTATACATACGTTATAAAACGTCACACCTCGTTGGACATAAAAACCAGAACTCAAATGATATGTGCTACTGTTGAAAAATTACTTGATATCCAAAAGGAATTTAGCGAAAAAATATTAAAAGCAGTCTCATTGGAAGCGGTCCTGAGAAGTTTTATTGATCACGTAATTAATAATTACTACTATTAATTAATAATTAACAAACCATATGTTTAAAACTATTTCATTGATAAAAATTATTTTGTTTCGAAATAATACACCTAACGTACGATGCCCCCAAAAACTGACATTTGCTCTTAAAGCAGTCTATTTAAAACTGTTCATCAAAAATATGTGATAAAACATTAAGGTAATATCTTTTACTAAGGAAATCACGGGCGGTCAATTTTGATATGTGTATTCTGAATCTCAGCTATAAAAGCACAATTTTTGTGTGCTCTTGTGAATTTGAATTATATTCGGCCTCGTCTCATAAATAAAGACATATGTAGTACCTCCGCCTCTGGCCAATACGTCCACAATCTTGAAAGCTAAGCAAAAAAGAATCCCTTCGTACCCTTGCCTAACTCTGCCGATAGTATTCAGTCTTCGTTTTTGTGTTGATACGTTCACGTCGCAAGTGAATCATCGAAATCGATAGTGTAAATTCAGAATTTTTTTTTTTTTTTTTTTTTGTAGAAAAGCGTAAAAATTATGCCGAAACATAGAAAAAGAAGTCGTAGTCAGTCGGTAGAACGGTCGGGCTTTTATAAATTGTTTAAGAAGTTAAATAATAGGCTTAATAGTCTTGAAGAAAGATGCAAGGTTAAGAAAAGTCGTGGTCGTAAAATACGGGCACCTGTACGTCGTGTTATCAGTGACAGCGAAAGTGAGATAGACCGTTCTCGGTCTCCGTCTCGATCTCGGTCTCGTTCTGTTTGTAGAGAGAGAGAGGTAGACAACTATACGTCTGTGACTTCATCGGATGAGGATAGCAAAGATGATGGTGACACCGTACAGCCTGTGAGAGTTGTTGTTGTTGATTCCGATAGGGAAATAATCAATAATCCTGGTATTATCGCGACGGCGGCGCCTGCGTCTGCTTCAGGGATAAGTGGAACAGCTGATAATGACGGGCACAGGGAAAGTCAAAATAGTAAGTAAAATATATTTCAATTCCAATGTTTTGTGAAAAAGGATAAGTCCTAGAAGGGCGCATTGAGGGAGAAGAGTTGTTGCTACCCCCCCCCCCCAAAATTTTTTGTTTAAAAGACACCTATTTTTTGGACAACATTTTTTTTATTTTGTTTGTTGTCTAAAACCTACCTGCCTGTTTGTGATAACAGGTATAGGTACCCTCCAGTCTTTCTGTTAGTGATAACGGAATAAATAATATTTTTTTGTATTACCTGTTTGTGATAGCAAGACATATTTTCTGTTGAAATGATAACAGATTCCCTATTATGTGTATATCGTTGTTTTACCTGCTTGTGATAGCAGGACGCATATCCACTTGTGAAAAATGGATTATGTGGCCTTTTCTTTCCCATTACTTGATAATAGTTTTTATTGGTTGTGATATCAATGAATACATTTAAAGAGAATTTAACTAAACTGGTTCATTCTCTTGCAGATGAATCCAGAAACAATTTAAATATGGAAATTTTATCCATTTTGGGAGAGGAAGGGGTAGCCAAAAACTCGTATGGAAAACCCATCCATGCAGATATAGCTTTGCGATGGAATAATATTTTAACTGGTGGCCTGGATGACGAAACCAGAAATTGTCTAATTGAAAAATATTTGCCTCCAGAAAATTGTACCTTAATAAATCCACCTTCAATACACCCCGAGGTAAAAATTGCTATCTCGGAAAGTATTTTACAATTACTCGTAAAGCAACCCGAGCAACAGAAGGCGCAGTCATCGCATATAGACTTTCGGGTTAGTAAACCATGCGGACGCCTGAGACATTTTGTACATAGGTGGCAGAGTTTATAACTGGTAACTGACTGGACTGTCAATTCCATTTACCAATAATCCCATGCAAAAGTTCATTCCCACTGAGAATAAATGGTCTCAAAAAGAAAATTTAATTTTAAAAAAGTTATAAAGGCGCAATATCAGCTGTCAAGAAATGTAAAAAACAATTTATTTCAAAATTTTTTTTTTTTTGTACCAAAACCTGATGGGACCTATAGATTAATATTAAATTTAAAAAAACTTAACTCCTTTGTGGAAAACAAACATTTTAAAATAGAAGATAATAAGGTAGTTGCCCGGCTAATAAGAAAACATTTTTTTATGTGTCGCATTGATTTAAAAGATGCTTATTATCTGGTCCCAGTACGAGAAGCACATCAAAGAATACCTAAGATTTATATTCCAGGATGTAATTTATGAATACAAGTGTCTACCTTTTGGGCTCAGCTGTGCACCTTACATTTTCACAAAAATTTTAAAACCTGCAGTTAGTATGCTAAGAAAAAGGGGGATCCTTTTAGTAGTTTATCTGGATGATTTTTTGATTTTTGGAAAATCATATAATGAATGTAGCAGAAATACAAATTTAGCAATTAAGACTCTAACATATTTAGGTTTTTTAATTAATCATACAAAATGCAGTCTAATACCTAGCAAAATATGTAAATTTTTGGGTTTTATCTATAACTCTTTTTCAATGGAACTATCATTACCAACTGAAAAGCAAGTTAGAATATCTTGTATTTGCAAAAAATTTTTAAAATTAAAAATATTTAAGATTAGAGACTTTGTGCAGAATTTATTGGCATACTGGTTTCAGCATGCCCAGCGATAAAATATGGGTACTTTCATTTAAAATCCCTAGAACGTTGTAAACATATCGCTTTAAAACAGGCTAAGGGTTGATATAATGTACAGATGAAAATACCAGAGACGTTATTTTTTGACATTAATTGGTTTATAAATAACATAAATACTTCCAATAATATTAGTTTGTCTAAATTTTGCTTAGAGATATTTTCTGATGCATCAAGATCAGGTTGGGGGGCTTTTTGCAACGGAAAGAGAACGTTGGGATATTGGTCAGATAAAGAACAGGTAGAGCACATAAATTATTTAGAGCTTTTGGCATTGTATTTTGGATTAAAGTGTTTTGTTTCAAAATTATCAAACTGCAATATTTTTTGTCGTGTTGACAACACTACAGAAATAAAAGAAAGGGAGTGTTAGATTTAATAAATTAAATGAAATAACAAGAAAAATTTGGATGTTTTGTGAAAGTAGAAATATTTTAATTTTTGCTAGCTACATAAATACAAAGCATAATATAGAAGCCGATAGGGCCTCTCGTCAGGTGCACAAGGAGACGGAATGGTCTTTATCAGATAAAGCCTTTCAAAACATTGTAAATTATTTTGGACAACCAGATATTGATATATTTGCTAGTAGGTTGAATAGAAAGTGTCCTATGTTTATATCATGGTTGCGAGACCCAGAGGCACATAAAGTAGATGCCTTTACACTGGATTGGAGCAAACTAAATTTTTATGCGTTCCCACCCTTTTGTATGATTTTAAAAGTGCTTCAAAAGATAATTGAAGATCGAGCGGAAGGGATAGTAGTTGTTCCTCTCTGGGTCTCACAACCATGGTATCCTATTTTTAAGTCAATACTAGTTGGTGAACCATTAATCTTTAATCCTAAAAAATTTTTTACTTACCTTTAATAGGTTACCACACCCCCTTTGGCAGAACCTTACCCTGGTGGCGGGGAGACTATCAGGAGGACGCTATTGTTAGGAAAGGTGCCTAGAGATTCTTTAGATATATGTTTAAGCTCAATTACACCCGCAACATTAAAGCAATATAATGCTGCCTTAAAGTTATGGTGGGAGTTTAGTATAGCAAATAATTTAAATCCCTTTAAAGTTGAAGTTCCAACTGTCCTAGAGTTTTTAACCACACATTTTAAGAGAGGGGCTTCATATGGAACTCTTAATAATTACAGATCTGCAATTGCACAAATAGCAGGGCCGGACTTGGGGCAATATTTTAGGTTAAAAAGGTTTTTTAAGGGAGTTTTTGGGAAAAGACCAACCTTGGCTAAATATGAAAATACCTGGGACCCAGGTATTGTTATAAATTATTTAAAAAACTTTAAAAATAGTGAGATTAGTTTGGAAATGCTTACCCAAAAACTAGTAAGTCTGATGGCATTGGCAGCGGGACAGCGTATTCAAACCTTAAATCTGATTGATATTGACAATATAATAATTCAAAAAGAGAGAATTGAAATAAAAATTCCAAGTCGAATAAAGACATCAGGCAGAAATAAGAGTCAGCCTTTTATAGTTTTGCCATTTTTTAATGAAGACCCAAATATATGTGTTTCTAGGACTCTCCTAGAATATTTGGAAAAGACAAAGAAATTAAGAGGCTCTTGTAAATCCTTGTTTCTCACATATAAGAAACCATATCACAAAGCCACCTCGCAAACCATCGCAAGATGGATAAAATACATTTGCGAATTTTTACAATAGACCTTTGATATCCAACCAAGAGTTTGCCCAAACAATTCTTAGTTTGTAAATTAAAATAATAATTAACATAAATAATAATTTGTTCGTTGGAAAGATGTACCAAAACCTTTATATTATATGTTATGATATTAATTTTTATGTTTTCCTTGTTGTTGTAAGGTTAGTGTGTTATAAACTGTTGTGATAAATTACATATTTATTACATTATTATGCTTACATACCCATAAGAAAAATTTTCTTTTTTTTTAGACTGTTGATTTGCATATGTTTTGTTTTATGTTCCTTAATGTTGCATATTAACTTAAAAAATAATAAATATATATATATATTTTTTTTTTTTGAAGTAATTAGTTGTTGCAACTTCTTTAAACATCTACATGTCTTTATTTATGAGACGAGGCCGAATATAATCATAAGATCAAACGAACTTACCAAGTGATGTTCGATCTTGATTATATGAAGGCCTCGTCGAAATAAATAAAGTCCCAACCCAACCCAATTTTTTATATTTAAAAAAAAAAAAAAAAAAAAAAACCCAAATTGTGTTGCAACAACGACTTTAAACTAGACTGAATACTATCGGCAGAGTTAGGCAAGGGTACGAAGGGATTCTTTTTTGCTTAGCTTTCAAGATTGTGGACGTATTGGCGCAGAGGCGGAGGTACTACATATGTCTTTATTTATTTCGACGAGGCCTTCATATAATCAAGATCGAACATCACTTGGTAAGTTCGTTTGATCTTATGATAATATTTGCCTCGTGTGTTCAGTTAGCGAACGTTACTTATTTAGAATTATACCTTGGAAGTCTTAGAAAATTATTACCATAATTTTTTATAAGCCGATATCTCAGAGACTTTTGGAAATGTTTAAATTATTCTCTGTTAATCTCATAAATTTAATATCGCACTTTTGGTATCCAATTTGCTGATTTTAAAGGCGCAAATCATGACATCAAATTACAACACACTTGCTAGAAACTCCACATGCACCTTTGTCATAAATCTAATGGTAAATTTTTTGTCATTCAGTGTCATACAACTTTTCATACAAAAGTGCACAGCCTCTAAAAACATATTAAATCTTTTTTAGTCCTATTTTCGTCATTTGTGTATTGATAAAAATTGCAAATACACTGGTCAACACTTGTATTGCATCTACTACATATTAATCCCGTTAATTTCAAAACCCATTATTTTCGTTATCAATGAACATAATTCTAAACATTTTTTTTCGAATAATAAGTTGTTTATTCCTCTTCATAGGCATCTGCATTAAATCAGTCATTTTTTTTTGTACGAGGAAAAATAAAACCTAACTGTGCCCATTTATGAACGAGAAATATAAACCAGTAGAAGTTGTCACACGGTGAAATCAAATTTAAAAAAACTGGACCTTAAAGTGTTTGAGTTACGTAAATGTCTACTTCAAAAACTATGTTAAACAATCAGATATTGAGTACAGGGGGCCAAGAAATTATTATAAACAAGATTAAATCAAATTTGAAAAAATCATACCTCGTTTGCGGGGTATTTCTCTTATTTTTAAAGATAGAGGGTTGCGGTTTTCGCGAAAGAAGGCTACTTTCTAAAAAAGATGGCGTCACCACGATTTTCATTGTTTTTTTTTGGTTTTTAAGAAACATGGCGGTTTAAAATTCTTACATTTTCAGGCACCCCCTGTATCCCAGCTATCTGACAAACTTATTAAAAGGGCGAAAATTGTTCCTTATACGACTTTTTCCATAGAATTTAGTGCCACTTTAGAATAAGTATACGGGGTCAGGTCAAAAACTTATAGGACCCTACTTTATTTTTTTTAAAGAGAACCCCGTATATTATTCTTTATATTTATAAGGAATAATGTGGGCTCTCCAAAAATATATGGGGGATCCTACTTAAAATAAGAAAGCTTAATAAAAAGCTTATAAATAAAACAAAATTAATTAAATTTCGTAAAAGAAACAAAGAAATATTGGTCTTCGAATGTTTCCTCTACTTTTTATGGTTCTCCAGATAAAGGTGTCTTATTTTGGACAGCCTGTACAGGATGTCTCAGATTCGACTAAATGCATTAAGAACTCCGAAACCGTAAGAGAAATGCAGAAGGTGAAACTAGGTCAACGTTGCGTATTCGTTGGCTGAATTAATTGCTGCTTAGAAATTTAGGAATATCCGAGTACTTTCGGAACTAACTGAAAAAAGAAGTAAAATCGAATTTTTTTATTTATTCGTGGTGTTATTTACAAAAGCAATGAAAAACAAATGACACTTTAATAATGGTACTTTTTGTCTTTGATTAAATGCCACATTTAAATTTAATATGCGACGTCTCTTGTTTGAGGAACCATCATCAATCTATTTTTTTAAATACGGCTCTATATTAGCATCCGTTCTTTGTAGCCGTCTACCTTCCCAAATCAATCGTTTCGACATCAAAATTACATTATCAGTGCCCCATTTTTTTTCAATACCACTGTGTACTTTTTAGTGAGGTGTTGGATTTAACATCATATAAGCCATTTTTTTAAACGACAAATTAAACATTATTATAAGTCAACACAAATAACCATGCACCATGAAATCATATTGTTTTTAATAATAAGACCATAAACTTACGCAGTTTTAATTAGACCTAAATTATAATAACTGTTTAAAATCTACTAAAAACTAAGTTTAACAAGAAAACAATAAAATATATTTCCTTCTGCTTCCGTGCGTTTATTAATTATTTTTAGAAGTTAAATGTCGAGCGCTATACGTGCAGGAATGTCTTTTGTTTCGCTGATAAGGCGTTAGCCAGTGGCGTAACTATCGATAAGCGGGAGAGCACAAAGCGCCCGGCAGTTGCAGAATTATCATACAGCAAAAAGAAGCAATGCGGGGAGTCCACTTTTGCTAGGGGGGCCAGTAATAACGTATAACTGAGCTTAAGGGAAACTATGGAGATTTTTTGTTACTCAACAGTTATTTTCCGGCCCTCTTTTTCGGGTTGCATTGGTTTTTTGTAAAAGAATTATGCAAAATTCTGAATGATCTTTTTTTTTAGTCATCACTTATTCTCTGGATATAGGGCGCCCTTCGTGGAAACCTGCTCGGGGGACCACAATTTGTAGTTATGCTACTGGCGTTAGGGCAATATATTTGTCATAATTGTACACTGAATACACTGAATAATTATCTTTATATTCAGTGAACTTTTTTCTCAACCAATGGCAATTCCAGTCTTCTTTCATTGTCCTCCGGTCTAGGCCTTTGATTCACATGAATTTTATAAGACTTATAGCTATTAGAGTTTAATCTTTTCCAAATCCTCATTTTCAGTTTATCCATTCCGTTCTAAAAAAATCTTAAAGTGGCTATCATTAACAAAAAAATCGGTAAATTTCTTTTACCCGAAACGTCCCTCGTTATAAATGTTTCCTTTTATTAGAAATAGTGAAGTGTGACTCAATTTAGTTTAGTACCTAGTCATTTAGTAAGACATATATACTGTCATTTTAAACATTATATTTTAATTTAAATTCAATAAGCAGTTTTTACATACACCGCCATTTTGTTACGTTATGTTGAATTCGTACGGGTTTATCCTCATATCAAATTTAATTTTTGTGCGAAATCTAAAGTCAACTGAATAAAAAAAATTTACGTCGATTTTCTAAAAAATGTATTAGGCCGTCAGAGGTGAGATATGCAAGATGTCGTGTCTAATAAAAATAAGAGACTCAAGAAAAAGGTTTTTTTTTGGCCAGAAAATTTAGTTTCGTAAGTTTCTGTTATGTAAGCAAGATCAGTTATTACTGCTAATATAAAATTAGATACGTTAAAGCTTGATGTTCTTTAAGTGTAATTTGAATATTTAAGCAGAAGTAGTAAAAAAACATGAATATTTAAATTTAGGTTGGTCATTAAATAAATATTTGAATATAATAAAATTACCTTTAAAATATTTTAAGTTACGCACGCTAAAAAAAAATCGGGCCGTATTGAAGAAACAAATGCACTGATGATGTAATTGAGGCACCTAAACGTCAGAAACTATTGTTTGTGATTCATCGTTAATTTTAGGATGTCAAGGATCATTTAAAAACAATGTTACTGATCCATGATCTTATTTCAAATGAAAATGAAGATGATACCTCTGAGGAATTTTATTATGTCATTTTACAAATGACAAAAAGTACCAATGCCAAACTGTCATTTATCTTGCATACCCTTTGTGAATAACATCAGAAAAAAATAAAATAAAATAATTCGATTTTCAAGAGTATATACTTGTATTTTCTTAAATTTTTATGCGGCAGTTAATTCAGCCTACAAATACGCAACTTCACTCTAATTTAAGCGACTTCGAATATTTTAAGGTTTCTGAGATCTCCTGGCATATATTTGAATTTCGGACACCCTGTACAAGAACCCGAGAAACAGCTGCTGTGGTCCCACCCCACCCGAATTCAGAATACATTTATTAAATTTCAAAATATGTTTATTTTTGTACAATTTTACATTTATGTAATATACTCATAAGTCTAAGTATTTCTTGGAAATACAATTTTATTTGTCTAATGATAAATGATTTGATTTTAGGAGCAATTATTCTTCACATATAAGCAATTTTTTATGGCAAATAGTAACAGTATAAGCATGGTTATATCAATGCAAGACACAAAGGTAATAACCCTAACATTTCCTTTTACAAAAGTTAATTTTAAACACATTTTTCTTTCCCAGTGCCTAATAAAATTCTACCGGTAGTTCTTACCACAACTTTCTAAAATATAATTTTTTGAGTAGTTAGAAATTAAAACTCTCAATAAGTTTACCCTAGTCGGTCTCTACAATTCTTGGTGCGTACAGTACTATTTCTTGAATGCAATAATAAATAAAATTTCTTCTAGAAGCAAATATATATTGTGATATGTTGTGAATATTACTAGATATATAGTTTTTTATAATTTGTTGTTATTATTTATACATTTGAAATATTGTAAAATTGGGTATCCCGTATATTGTTTAAAATAAAATATTAGAACTAAATTAAACTTTTACTTTACAGAGTGATTTTAAGAAAAATATTAATTTTGGAGGAATACTAAATCAAAGATTAGGACATTATAAAATGTTCCTGGAGGAACTTAGAACAGAATTGGAAGGACGTTTAGATTTATTGCGAGTTATATTGTGTCCACTGGATAATATAACTGAGATCCTAAATTCATGTAATAAAAAGCTGATTTTGGATCAGGTGGACAACAATCCTTTGAGAACAAATAACTTCGGGAGTTTGGCTGATGTAAGAGAAGGTAAATGCTGAACTAATAATATAAACATAAGTTGACTAAATTCCAATTTGAGGTACCTTTATAATTCGTACAGAGGAGGTTCAATATTACATGAATAATGAATTAAGTACTTTACTAGAAAGTAGCAGTACCTAACGTATCAATTTTTTTTACGCGTACACTATATAGGATGGCTCAATGATTAGGGGACATTACCTTTTCTCACAACCTGCAAGAGTGAAATAAGTTTATCACAAAAATGTTTATACCTTTAACATATTTAATAATTATAGATCCTCCATACAGGGTTATTCACGCTCAGTGGCCTATTAATTCAAATTCAAACAATTTCATCAGCTGGTACATGACACCTTTCATGATTATTTGCTACTGTATGGAAAAAATACTTATATTCCTACATACATAAATAAGCTGAGGAATAAAGACTGCTCCCCAATTAAAAAACTGATTAGAAGTATCTGGAGAACCGATAAATAGATTACTTTAAAAATTTGGCTCTGAGCATAGATGAATATAAATTCTCATTTCAATACATTTGAAATTGTGCGATGTTGCCGCTTCTACCTTAAACCGGTGGCAATTTTAATACATTTTTGTATTGTCTTATATCCATTTTGTGTGAGGTTTCCTATACCTAAAGAAAATAGCGCTGGAAAACTGATAATTTTGACACCTCCTGTCGAACTAGAAATTGGTATGGGGAAATAGATAATTAAAAACTAAGATAAGAAAGTAAAACTAATTTCGTTGCAAGTTAAGTCGTTTGTGAGTTACAAACGACTTAACGAGCTTCAAAGGGTCAAAAATGTCAATTTTTAAGCACCATTTTTTCAAAAACAGTTAAATTTAGCTATAGGAAACAAAACACAAAGTGTTTAGAATGTTCAGGACAAAAATGCAATATTATAGAGAGCATTCCATTTAGAAAACGGACATATAATATTTGTATATATGTTATTAGTGCCTTAACTCGGTAATGTCATTTGGAGAAGTTTTATCATATATTTCGTGATTAGGATTAACCTAATTAATCCTAACAAGTCAACAGTTTTGAATACATGAACCAATATATAAATTTTCATGAATGTTAGGTAAACTTCAAAGATTTAAGCGTCTACCCTCTACTTTCTTACCTGGTATAATTTAAGGGTTTAACAGTTTAAGCTTTTGAGATGTTGCACACCTGTAATGATTTAGTCATGTCATGTCATGCACCTTCAAATTCAATGAGTGGTGTTTAATACATGGTACAAAGATATGTCCTAGTTTTCACCCCACTTTTTTGCCTCCTATTTGTTCCATTTTATATTGGGCAATTTTGAAAACTCCATTATGCAGCTCTGAGAAGGTATTGGTCTATCTTATAGAAAATGACAAAGTTTCACCTTATTTAAATAATAAAAATTTTAATTTTCTATTAACATGTTGAGTTTGGACACGAATCTGTGTGATCCCCAGAGCCAGGTTATATTCTAAATAGCATATTCTCTTCATGAGGATGACACAAATTCTTGTCAAAACATAGGCTTTGATAGATTGTCCAAAGAAACTACAACTTTACTATTCTCTATGATAATTATAGTGAACGATAAACCTCCAAATATTATATTTTATCTGTCTTGTCGGCTTTTAAATTCGTCGCTCTCAGCTGCCGTTTTTTTGCCACTTCCATTGAGGTGGTACCTGACTATTTATAATAGAATAAACCTTAGAATCTCATCTTGTACGGAAAATAAGTTTTTGAATTTAACCTAATATTTTGTGTTTCTTTTAGCACCATCGTCACTTTTTGTTCAAAAATGTCCGTTTGATGTCAGTGGGTATGGAGACTATTTGCTCAAAGATAGGTTCAAAATTGCCAAACCATTTACGATGACATTGACGGTATTTTTGTTTAATAACATAATTCTTCTTACGAAGGTAAGTAATGTAACTTAAACCAAATATTTTAAACTGAAATTATTTGAAAAGTACAAAAATCGTCAGAAACATTTTTTGTTGTTTTTTTGAGCAAAATATATCAGCTAACAAATTGGAAAGGTTACCTATTTTAGAACAAATCAACGGTAACTTGAAGGCTAAGGTTTGCAGGACTGCACTATTTTGCCAGCAGTGCCGGGCAGTTTCTGCGTTACAAAAAGTGAAAAAATGGAAAACTTTTTTTTGACAATAAAAAGTTTTTTATATAAAAAAACATGATTCGGTAAATAGGTTTGTGAAGATTATTTTCTCTTTTTTTTTTTAATAAGGCTTATCAACTTTTTTTTAAATATAAGCAAAATCCATCTATACTATTACTAAAAATATGTAAGCAGTTTTATGCAAAATTGAATCAAACAATTAGGTTTTTAAAGATAAAGGTACCATATCTATAAAAGGTAAGAGGAAACCCATTTAATGAAATAATAATAATATAAATAGTAACCCATTAAAAAAATAGAGTTTAAACTGTAATTTATGGTGGTAGTTGTTAAAAATCGTTAGAACGTGGTCCGTTTTTTCCTGTGATAAATAATTGCCGTGATAAAATCGTCAACGTACCATACCTGTAAAAAAGGCAAAACAAAATCAAGCTGCGGGATAACAGTTTCTTCCAGATCTTCTAATACTAATTAAGCAGTCACATTAGAAATACAAGCCTTTAAAGCGCAACCCTCTATTTGCTTATTCATTTTATCAGCATATTGGACAAGCAGTTTTTTAAAATAAAAAATGACATACCAGTAATTTTTGTTTTTTTTTCTGATGAACCAAGTAGTATATATATATATATATATATATATATATATATATTATATACCTTATTTTTGAGCATACCACACAACAAATTAAGCGACTTTCGGCCTTGAATTTTGTGGGGATTTTCCGTAGACTACAAATTTTTATTTTTCCTGTTATATACACCGGCTGCTGTATGTCGCCTCATCGGTGAATATAATATTGTTCAAAAAATTGTTATTGAATTCTTTCATACATTTCATTACATTTCAGTCAATTCTTGCACTGAGTAGAACTTATATGGATGGATTTTGTGACGTTTTAGCGTTCGTTAAGCTTCACGTATGGAATATTCAAAATTTTCTAGAAGAGGAAATATTATGGTAAATTTTCACGAAATTAAGAAACATACTCAGATTTAACTTGAAAATGCAGTAAAACGATTCATCGAGATCTTCATCTAAACTTCTTCCTATTTTTCTGGTCGTCCGTTGAATGGAATGGCGATAGTTTTAGAAGAGGACACAGGAAAAATCCTATAACTTCTGTATTTAGGTTTTTTTATATCTCTTATAGGTGTCGAAGTATAAATGAAAGCCCTGTATATATTTTTTCAAGATTATTTTCCATTTTTGGCTGACATATAATTTAGCGCTTATTTTATCAGTTGGATCCAAACAAGAAGCAAATTTTCGTTATCTGAAATACTTTATAATGGTTTATTCAGCAAGTAGTGTATGCTAAAAGTTGAAATAACATTTAAAGGCAAAGATGTTAATTAATTAACCTACTAATCATTAATCCGATGCAAATAACGACATTTTCAGACATATTTTGTTTTGTCCAAATGTACACCACTAAAATCAAAAGGAAGAAATAAATATTTAAAAAAAATATTAGAGGCAGATACAGTACAAAACAAAACACAAAAAAAACTATATCGCCAAATAGTTTGATTATTTTTAAGCAAAACTATTTTTCAAATCAGTAAAAAAACTTTTTCCAAAAACTAGAACTCTCAATTGATATTTTTTCAAAGAATTTTGGCTGTTCAAACAAGATCCTACCACATTCTGAATTTAAACTGATACTTTATCTCTAAGAATAAAAATGTTGCTGTTGTTTAAGTTTTAACCAACCAACTTGTATATACGGGAAGCTCTTGTTGAAATCGTCAACATATCATAGTCAAACAATTTTTTAAATTTTTTAGGAAGATCAAAAGGATACATTTTATTACCATGGACATATAAAAATTAATGAAATTGTTACGCTACCTGAAGGGAAAAATAAAAAGGTTTTGAAATTTCATTACTACGTCAAATCAAAGCAGTTCCGTCGAGATATTATTTATAAATTTGAGGCTGCCAGCAAAGCTATTCAAGAAGTATGGAGGAAGAATATCCAAGACGTCTTATGGAATGAAAATTTAAGAACTAGGGAGGAAGTCAATTCTAAATATAAGAAGTCTCTAAGTAATATTTCATTTTAAAACTCTTAACAATCTGCAAAATCTTATTACTAATAAGAGTACTGACTTAATAATTCTAAATTAATTTATTATTTGTTATTAAATCAAGGGTCGTCCCTTAAACATAGATGTATTTATTTTTTTTATTATTTTTATATAAATATTTTCTACTAAACACGTCTATTAGGATATGTTATTCATATAATTTTATTGATTGTTATTTATATATATAATATAATATTTAATTAATTATTAAATATTTATAAGTTGACTAAACAAGAAACAAAAATTTGGTCAAAATAAAATTTCCAAATAAATATTTATTTGTTTGTTTTATTTATTTATTATTATTATTTATTATTGTTATTAATATTTATATATCATCAGGAAATCGGCCACAAAATAAATTGCGATGGGTGTAGGGAAATTGCCAATATAGATCATTATAAGACAAGAATAATCCGAGAAGTCATAGAAATTGAAAAACAAGGTGATTTAAATAAAAGGAACGAATCATTAAAACTACCAACAGTATGAAAGAAAATAATCGAAAATCTAAAATCACGAAAAATCAAGCCCAATTAATGCAACAACAACAGCAACATCCGGAAAACATAAATAACGACCAAGGACCGCTCAGATAACCTACGGGTGGGGCTATAAAGGAAGAAGTTCTTTTCAGAACGACAGTAGTAAATGGATGTACCCCGGAAAACACACACACACACACACACACACACATATATATATATATATGTTATATCTATTCTCACCAGCTAGTTCATCATACAAGTTATGCCAACCTTGGTTCCCAGACTATCAGATATCACCCGCCAACGCAGTATTCAGAAGCCGAGCTTATCCCAATAACAAAAGTATCATATATCAGCAGGTGCCACTTGTTTACGAAAACAAGTCTATACCAAGAAAGCTTCATCAGCAGAACCCACGTCCTGACCCAAGTGTTCAAGAAAGAAGTAAACAGTTCCCACTGAGTCAGCATAACGAAACATATAAATAGTTATTTTCTTTGTATACAATTCAGTTCAGTTAAGTTCAGTCTAGCTTCTCATTTGTTAAACGTCACGCTGTAATTTTGCAAGTTCAAATGTATATATTTTAATTTGTATTTTCAAGTAATAAAATAATTTTTTAAAAAGTAATTTCGCAAGAAAGTGATTTAACAAACTGGCGCAGTCGGTAGGATCTGAAAACGTCTAACAGAACACGAAGCCCTTGTGCACTCTCACTGTCGACGGAGGATCCCAATCCATTGTTCAGAAGAACCTGTGAAAACCAAGAAAAATACAAGAAGTACTGAAACTCAAGAAAAGCAGAGAAAATCACGACCCGACGTCACCAACTCGCAGTCAATCTACGGATTAGGAACACCTAGTGAAACCCCTGGTAGAATTTGCTGCAGAGAACACGACGAAGTCTGATGTTTCTACTAGTAACGTAAGACTGAATCATCTCGTTATTAATTTTCTTTATATTTTTCAATTTTCCAAAATATTGAATTTTTTTTTTATTCAAATTTAAGGAAATTGTTCGATTTTTCAATTTTGATATTTAGTTAACGAAAAACTGAATTCAAAAACAAGTTTCAAAAATACAAAAGAATATTTTAATTTCAAATTTTGATTATACAGTTAATCAAATTTCAGACAAACAAAACAAAACCACTTGAATTTTGTAAATTTTAGTATTGCTTTAATTTACGTTGATTTGTGTACTACTTTACGTACTGCCAATCAACCTAAATTCTTAATTTTAAGTTCGTATCCTTTATATAATATTGTGTGCCTATATTTGATAATATTGTGTGCCTATATTATTTTATTTTGATATATTGATATATTGAGCAACCATGACTGATAACGGAATACAAAATGTCCCTGAGACACCCGAAATTGAACCATATAAACTATCTGAAATATTTTCAATAATTCCTGAATACGATGGTGATCAAATTTTTCTCCAAACATTTCTCAATGCTTGTGATTGTGCTTACAATATGTCTACACGCGATCAAAAAGATTTATTAGTAATCCACATAAAAAATAAATTACGTGCAAGAGCAGCGCAGCTAATAAGCTCTCGCAACCCTATTTCTTATTTAGAAATAAAACAACTTTTAAATTCTCACTTTGGAGATACGCGAGACTTGTCTTCTTTAATACAAGACTTACAACGTATTAAACAATTACCAAATGAAAGTCCTTTAACCTTTCTCAACCGACTTCAAGTGCTAAATGCAAAAATGCACGCTAACATACAAAAATCTAATCTCACCCCACAACAAAAACAAGCTCAAATAACTCTAATCGAATCCATGTCTCTGAGTACCCTCTTAACTGGTCTTGAACCCCGTATTGGACACATAATTCGTGCCAGTAACCCAAGAGATCTTCTTGAAGCTCAAATACGTATTCGACGTGAACTTCAATTGTCTTATTTTGAATCTCAAAAAGTTTCAAAACCGAACCCACCAAAGCCATTCAACCAATCTTTGAAAAAAACAAACTTTCAAACACAAAAATGTTTTAAATGCGGACGTACTGGTCATTCAGCAAATCAATGCCATGCCAATAACGGACAACCACGTCCCAATTTTTCCCAAAGCTCAAATTTTCAGCGACCCCAGTTTGCCCCGCAAACAAATTCTCTTCAGTCACAAAGACCAAACATGCAACAACAAAGAAGCCCAAATACGCAAACCCCAAATATGATAAATAATCAATCAAATCAAAATAATTTCCAACGTCAACCGAATTCTAATTATTCTCGACCCTCAGTAATTCACAAAAATCCCAATTTTAAAGCTCACTTAGTTAGCACAGATAATAATCAAGAAAAATATTTTAATGACTATTATCAAGACTATCAACAAGATTATCAACAAGATTACCAAGATCCCTCATACTTTTCTTATGAAGACACCTCTACTTTATTCGAAAATGAATACGACAATTTTTATGAGAATCCAGATCCCAATTTAAACTTTAACGAATCAATCGAAAACGATCAAAATTTTCCAATCGAGGAAAATCAAAATTTTCTTTTATCCCCAGATCAAAACCATCCACCCAATCAAGAAATAGATCAAATACAAGCCCAAATAGAAACTCTCACGCTAGACGATATGAATCCCTCACTCAATTTCCCCGAACAACGATTTCTTTAAATCCTTTTCTTGCGATAAATCCTAAAAATCTTTACTATATCAAAGACGCAACAAATACTTTCAAACTACTCATAGATTCTGGTGCAGGTATTTCAATTTTCAAAGAAAATACAGTAAGGAACTTTCCAAATCGTTTCCCCGAAAATGCAACAATTCAAGGCATTACCGAACAAAAACTTTTAATAACTGAATCAACTTTGATAAATTTTAACAACGGTGACCCTCACAAAGTCTATATTTATAATTTAGACATTGATTTTGACGGAATTCTAGGTCTTGACTTCCTAGAACACTACGAATGTACAATCGATTTAAAAAATAAACAACTTATTACCAATTTTAAAACACTACCATTGTATAAAGTTGAAGACAATTATTCTTCAACAAAACTCGAAACATACGAGGCAAATAAAAATAAAATAACTATACAAGGTAGAACGGAACAAGTTTTTAAATTAAAATGTCATCTAATCAATACTGATGCTATTTTATACCGAAAAGAAATAGAAAAAGTACATATCCCTAATGCCCTTGTCCATGTCAATCAAAACGGTGAATTTTTGACAACAATTATCAATGCGAATGCAATTCCAAAAACAATTGATTTCTCAAATATCGAAATAGAACCATTTTCGATACACACACTTCTTAATTTCAATTTTCCCGAATCTTCCGAATTTCAAACTTTAAATAGAATCCCGACTATTAGATCCCAGCTTAGACTTGATCATTTAAACGAAGAAGAAAAAGAATTAATCACAAATCTTTGTGTCAATTTTGAAGACATTTTTTATCTAGAAGGTGACAACCTTTCCTTCACAAGTGAAATTAAACATAAGATAGACACGAATAATACAAAACCCATTTTTACTAAATCTTATAGATATCCCCAAATACATAAACAAGAGGTTAAAACGCAAGTAAACAATATGTTACAACAAGGTATAATTAGACCATCAATTTCTCCCTGGTCATCTCCCGTTTGGGTTGTACCGAAAAAAATCGACTCTAGTAATAAACAAAAATGGAGAATCGTAATAGATTATAGAAAACTGAACGAATCCACTGTTAATGATAAATATCCACTTCCTAATATCTCAGATTTACTTGACCAACTTGGACAGTGTCAATATTTCACAACTCTTGATCTCGCTTCTGGTTTCCATCAGATAGAGATAGATCCCAAAGATATTTCAAAAACAGCGTTCTCAGTAGAAAACGGTCATTATGAATTTAAACGAATGCCCTTCGGACTAAAGAATGCCCCATCTACATTCCAACGTGTAATGGACAATATTCTTTTAGGAATCTTAAATGAACGATGTCTTGTCTATATGGACGATATTATAGTCTATTCCGCTACAATTGATGAACATATCCAACGATTACGCGAAGTTTTCAAAAGACTAAGAAAAGCTAATCTTAAAATACAACCAGACAAATGCGAATTTTTACGCAAAGAAGTAGCATATCTTGGACACGTAATAACTAAAGACGGTGTTAAAACGAATCCGACAAAAATTGAATGTATCCAAAATTTTCCCCAACCAAAAAATCCTAAGGATATAAAATCTTTCCTTGGCTTAGCAGGCTATTATCGACGATTCATTCCTAATTTTGCGAAAATTTCTAAACCACTTACTCGTCTACTCAAAAAAGAAATAAAATTTGACTTTGATTCTGATTGCAAAGAATCTTTTGATGAACTGAAAAAATTGCTAATTTCTGACCCAATTCTTATATACCCAAATTTTAACGAACCATTTCTTTTAACCACAGATGCTAGTGCTTTTGCAATAGGCGCTGTGTTATCACAAGGACCTGTAGGAAAAGATTTACCAATTGGCTATGCATCTAGAACCTTATGTAAAGCCGAAACAAATTATTCAACTATTGAACGTGAACTCCTTGCAATTGTATGGGCAGTAAAACATTTTCGCCCGTATCTTTTTGGCAGAAAATTTAAACTAATTACAGACCACCGCCCTCTTACTTGGCTTTTTTCAATTAAAGACCCAGGTAGTAGACTCGCACGCTGGAGACTTAAACTCGAAGAATATGAGTATGAAATAATTTACAAACCCGGTAAGATTAATAAAAACGCAGACGCATTATCAAGAATTAAAATTAATCATTTTAATCAATGCGCAAAATTCCAATCAAAACTTTCTATTTTTGCGACAAATCAAGACGATGACGAAAATTATAATAACTCAAATTTAAATTTCGATGATGAAAAAATAACCGAAGATTACAACACATTTGCTAATATGTACGAAACAAAATCTTTAATTGATTATTCAAAAATTGAAACTTCAAATGAACAACTTCTAAATAAATCACATAAAAACATAATAACCTTTTTTCAACAAAAGAATTTAGGAGAATTACAACATGAAATATTAGAAGACATTTTTGAAGAAAATGCAGATTTTTCAATGCAAAGACTAAATATTTTCTCTAGTAAAACAGTCAAAAATCGGAAATATTACATAATTCCTTTGTTACTCGACCCAGAAAATATAGTCCAACATTTTTCTATATTATTTATACAGGACAAAACGAATTTGACCTTTTGTCAACATATTTTCTCGAAAATAAAATAGACCTTCCTATTCTTGAAATATTTTCTTTTATCTTTGCAGACAAAGATATTAAAATATGTATTTGTCAAAATATTGTAACCATCCCAGATAAAGACCAAATACCAATTATATTGGAACAATACCATTTAGGCAAAAGTAATTTACACCGCGGAATTAATGAAACTTTAAGACGCATCAAAGAAAAATATAATTGGCCCAAAATGATTAAAGATGTAGAAAACTTTATAAAAAGTTGTGAAACATGTCAAAAAATTAAAATATGCCGGAAAAATTTAAGCAACCCTTTAGTGCTAACAGAAACACCGAAAACACCATTTGAACGAATAAATATTGATATATTTGAATATCCATCTAAAAACTATGCTTTGACAATACGAGACGAACTTACTAAATTTACCCAAGCTTATCCAATTGAAGATAAAACGGCAAAAACTATCGTTAATACTATTATTTTATTTTTCCAACATTATGGTACCCCACTACGAATCCATTGTGATTATGGCCGTGAATTTAATAATACATTAATGAAAGACCTATGTGAACTATACGACATAAAAATAACATTTTCAAGTGTAGGTCATCCCCAATCAAACGGCTCTTTAGAAAGATTTCACGCTACACTTAGCGAAATGATAAGAGCTAATCAAACCGAAAACCCACATGAACATCCGTTCAACGTACTTCCGTATGCTGTTATTTGTTACAATAACACGAAAAATAAAACCCACGGTTTTACGCCCTTTGAACTAATTTTCGGACATACTTCTTCTAGACCCCCTGAAACCCTATATAATGAGAAAAACCTCATATCAAAATACATACGTGATTTAAACAATCGTATGCAATTCCTTTATAAATCTGCTCGTAATAAAACGAAACAACAAAAAGAAAAAGCAAAAGAACGTTTCGATCAACATGTTGCCAAACATCCTTATGATTATAAAATAGGTGAAAAAGTATATGTACGTGAATCCCAAATTAAAGATAAGGCTCAAAACAAATTTAATGGCCCTTTCGAAATTCTCGAAATTTATCAAAACTCAGCCCTTTTATTAAATCCCAATTCTAAACAAAAATCTAAAATAAATTTTGATAGATTAAAACCATACTACGAGCAAATTTCTCTTCCAGGACCATCCTCGGACTGTCATCAGTCGTCCAGTCCCAATACTCCATAAGTCCAATTAACAACACGATAGGAGTCTTCTTTCATGAAGAAGCAAAAATAAGAATATCTAATGATAAATGGACATTACTTGTATATAAAGATTTAGAACCAATTAAGGATACAATTGTAAATAATGATAGAATTTTAGAAAACCTTATTAATAATATTAATGAAGACGTACCACGAATGAAAGCATTTAAATCTGAAGTACTAACACATATTAGTCTCCTTAGACAAATATCAGGAGCTGTAAATCAAAAATATACAGAAATAATGGCAGATACTAAAAAATATATTTTTAGAGAAAAACGTGGAATTTTTAATGGTATAGGAACATTTTGGAAAGCAATTACAGGAAACTTAGATGCTTCCGATGGCGAATATTTTAATGACTGTATAGAAAAAATAACACATGATGAATATCAAATCGAAAATCTTCTTAAAAATCAAATTTCAGTAACTACCTCAGTAATAAAAGAATTTAATTCAACTATTCAGAAACTTAAAATTGACGAAGAAACATTCAATAATGACATAATAGAAATACGAAAATCAATACTGGATATTTCTGACGATCTGAAATATTATTCCTCTCAAATAGAAATATTAAATATTTGCGAACTATTAATGGAAAGCTATTCATTTCTTGAAAATTTCTTGAATGATATTATAAATTCAATTGTTTTCGCCCGTTTACGAATTTTACACAGTTCGATTATTACACCTTTTGACCTAATAGAATCACTAAAGCACATATCTCAATCATTGCAGAGAAATAATTTACCTTTGCTAATTCACCCTTCAAGTGTGGCTCAATATCTCGAAATCATAGAACTAAAGGCATATCAATATGATTCAAAAGTAATTTTTGTTCTCGAAATCCCATTAGTAGATCCAGAAAAATATATTCTCTTTCACTTATATCCAATACCAATTTTGGATAATCGAACAGGCCTTCACCACATTCTTTCAATAACAAATAATTTAATTGCGCGAAACGATGATTCATTATTATACATCACAATTCGCAACTTGGAATCATGCAAATCTTTGAGCAGCCGAACACTAATATGTTCCAACATCCTGCCATATCCAATAGACAGTGATGCTGTTTGTGAAGCCCAGTTACCACGATTAATCAATCGCCTTCCAAGAACGTGCCAAGTTTCAGTTATCTTAGCCAAAGACTATCATGTGCAAGAACTTAACCAAAACTCCTGGTTAGTTGCCGTTGCAGACCCTTTACCTGTGACCATTAAATGTGGTTCCAGAGACGTTGTTACCCAAACAATCAGTACCAACGCCATAATCAAACTCCAACCAGAGTGCAGTGCATTTATTGGCAGCACCAAAGTTCTAGCGAAGAAATTTGTAAATACCTATGACAATGTTACCTACAGCAACGTTCCAATCCAAATTCCATTTGATTGCTGCAGTCATTACCCTGAAAAGATTCACATACCAGACTTGAAGCCTCTTCAGTTACACCACATTGATACAGAAAATTTAAATATAGCTCAACATAAATTAAATGAATATTCTGATCAGTTGGACAGACTAATCAATCAACCATTCGTAAAGAAACATATCGGTTGGTTTACGATCCTGACCATAACTCTGATCATCAGTCTAATTATCCTGTATATATTTTGTAAATGTTATAGAAGAAAACCTAAAAACCTCAGTATTGGAATTGTCAATGCCAATAGTGATGACTACCCACCTTCTCCACCAAGGTCCAGAACAAATTTCGTACAATGGAGAAGAATATTTCCAAAAAGGCGACCAAATATACGTGTTGGTGAACCAACAGAAGAATCTGAAGAAATAGAACTTAACCTGAACAAACATTCAGCTTGAAAGTTGCTTCCACGCATCAACTTTCATCTTGATGGGGGAGTTGTTATATCTATTCTCACCAGCTAGTTCATCATACAAGTTATGCCAACCTTGGTTCCCAGACTATCAGATATCACCCGCCAACGCAGTATTCAGAAGCCGAGCTTATCCCAATAACAAAAGTATCATATATCAGCAGGTGCCACTTGTTTACGAAAACAAGTCTATACCAAGAAAGCTTCATCAGCAGAACCCACGTCCTGACCCAAGTGTTCAAGAAAGAAGTAAACAGTTCCCACTGAGTCAGCATAACGAAACATATAAATAGTTATTTTCTTTGTATACAATTCAGTTCAGTTAAGTTCAGTCTAGCTTCTCATTTGTTAAACGTCACGCTGTAATTTTGCAAGTTCAAATGTATATATTTTAATTTGTATTTTCAAGTAATAAAATAATTTTTTAAAAAGTAATTTCGCAAGAAAGTGATTTAACATATATATATATAAATATATATATATATATATATATATATATATATATATATATATATATATATATATATATATATATATATATATATATATATATATATATATATATATATATATATATATATAGAAAATGGATTCTTTGGGATGACCACTAAAGCAATGGAATTTGGCTAACCATAGACACGTGTTTCTGACATAAGGTCTTTCTCAGTACAGTCAACTAGTGGAAAGACGAGTACAACTAGCGCAAAAAGGAATACACAAAAACAATACCAGAGTCACCAAAAGTGGCAAAACTGTTGGTGACTCTGCTTATTGTTTAGTGTACTCATTTTGGCGCTAGTCGTACTCGTCTTTCAACTAGTTGACTTTACTGATGTAGACCTTAAATCAGAAACACGTGTCTATGGTTAGCCAAATTCCATTGCTCTAGCGGTTATCCCAAAGAATTTATTGTCTACTATATACTGGTTCTTGCCGCGTTATATATTTTGTACTTCTGATTTACTACTCTTGGGTTATGAGTTTCGCCACAGGTGGCTATATGCCTCTCCGTGGTAAATAGAGTATAAAGTCCGGCGAAGATTTCGGATGTTCTCTTGGCAATCACAAATGTCGGTTTTGCTCCTGTTGGTGAGTCTCGTATTGTTTTGTGTATTTATTTTGGCGCTAGTTGTACTCATCTTTCAACTAGTTGACTATACTGATGAAGACCTTAAGTCAGAAACACGTGTCTATGGTTAGCCAAAACCATTGCTTTAGCGGTCATCCCAAAGAATCCATTTTCTGCTATATAATAGTTCTTACCGCGTTATATATTTTCTACTGTTGATATATATCTATATATATATATATATATATATATATATATATATATATATATATATATATATATATATATATATATATATATATATATATATATATATATATATATATATATATATATATATATATATATATATATATATATATATATATATATATATATATATATATATATATATATATATATATATATATATATATATATATATATATATATATATATATATATATATATATATATATATATATATATATATATATATATATATATATATATATATATATATATATATATATATATATATATATATATATATATATATATATATAAACGAGTTCTTAGCCTAGGGCCAAATTTGGCACCTCTATTAAAAACATCAAATGAACTACCCATTTCTGAAATAATTACCAATGTTGAAGTAGCTATAACAAACCTTAACACCGAAACTAAAGATGACCTGCGGTCACAATGTTGTAATATCATAAGAAACCATAAAAATAATTTCAATAAGTCAAAATACACTTCTAATAAACAACACAAAACATTCTTAAATAAAATGGAAAAAACAAAAACATACATAAATCAAACTTTTACTGCATGACAACAACACTTATAAACAACTTAAAAACGACCCTACAAACATCTATCAAAAAAAGAACAACGAATTAATATCACTCTAGGAAAACAAAACGTATATTTCTTCACAAATAGCAAAACAACTTAAAATTCAAAACGCGCAACCCAAAAGAATTTATGGTTTACCAAAACTCCATAAGCAAGATATTCCTCTTAGGCCCATCGTGTCATGTATACAATCACCTATACAATCTTTCAAAATGTCTTAAAAATATAATTTAAAAAATTATAAATCAAAATAATTACTATATCAAAGACTTTATAGATTTTAAAAACAAAATAAAAAATGTTGTTTTGCCAGATAATTATATACTAATATCTCTAGATGTAATATCCTTATACACAAACATACCTGTACAACCGGCAAAGGAAATTATTACAAAAAAGTGGAATAAACTTAAAACATATACTGATGCACCTTTGAGTGATTTCTTAGAAGCTGTAGAATTGACTCTAAATTCAACATATTTTGTGTATAATGAGACTTTTTATAAACAAATAGAAGGATGTGCAATGGGCGCATCAATATCTAGCGTGGTTGCTCAGCTAGCTATGGAAGACCTCGAAGATTCTGTATTAAGCAACGTAAGTTGCCAAATACCATTCTTCTACAGATACGTGGATGATTGTATATTAGCAATACCAAAAACAGCCATTAAAATATACTAGAACAATTTAATAGTTACCATAAAAAACTTAAATTCACAATCGAAATAGAAAAAGATAACAAAATAAAATTTTTCAGACTTAACGTTGCACCGAAAAACAAATTTTATACAAACAGAATGGTATACTAAAAAAACATGGTCCTCTAGATACCTAAATTTTTACTCCCAACGTCCACTTTCACAAAAAAAGTCACACAAAATGCTACAAAAAAAGCAAAAGATGCACTCAAATTAAACAACTATCCTGATCGTCTAATTAACACCATTTTCAAAAAACGTATTCATTTTGTTTACAATCAACTACAAAAAACAAATTCTTCGGAACACCAAAAACAAAAAAATAAGTATCTTTCTTTGCCACATGTTAAGAGTCTATCAGAAAAATTAAAAAATATATTCAAGCCTCATAACATTACAATCGCACATAAATGATATCAACTGTTAAAAAATAATTTCAGTCAACTAAAATCAAAAATTCCCAGAAATAAATAATCTCAAGTAGTTTACGAAATCCCATGTCAAGATTTCAATGGCGTGTACATCGGTCAAACCAGTCAATATTTGAAAAATAGAATTAACAGCCACAAATATGACAAAAAAAATAAGACCGCTCTTACTGACCACTGTCAAGAAAAAAATCATACTTTTAACTATGAAAACACTAAGATATTAAGAACAGAAAATCATACAAAAAAGCGAGAGTTTTTGGAAATGATTGAAATTAAAAATAACCCGAACGCTATAAACTCAAAAACCGAAATAAAACATCTTAGTAAAATATATTACATCCTAAAATAATAATATTTAAAAGGAATTCCAGTTTTGTGTAGCAAATACCTTATAATCTAATTAAATCTTAGAAAAAATTTGCAGAAGTCACCCATAGCAATAACAATATTAATCTCACATCGACATTCAGTCTGAAAATTCTCTGTCCCATATATGTTTATTATTTTTATTTTACTATTGTGGATTGTCATACTAAACGTCGTGTTAAATGTACTTACGTGTAATGACTACAACTAATTTGTATTTTATGAGAAATTATCCAGGAAATTATAGTTTATGACCGAAGCAATGCATTTTGCTAGATTGATTGTTTCTAGGTAAGTGAAAGTAAAAAATTGTACAATACAGAACATGATTTAACAGTAAAAAAATTTTTTTAGTTTCTAACTTCAATGTATTCTGAAGAAGGTCAAAATAGACCGAAACGTTAATAAATATGTAAATAAGAATATAAACACATCTTACTTTTACAAGAACCGTAAGAAAATCCCAAGAAAATAAAAAACCAAATATATATATATTTTTTTTTTGCTTTAAGCTGATCAGCCATGCACCCAGTCTCAACTTTTTTTTTTTTTAAGAATGAATACATAACAGGAAAAAATGTAAATTTATCCTAAACCCTAAACATATATACAAAGGGATACACGCTTCACGCCAAGGGGTCGATCATGGCGACTTTTTCATAGACAAACAGGTGGACCACAAAAAAAAAGGAAAACATATAGGGAAAGAACAACGGAAAAACTTAACCTATCCTGATATATCTATAAATGTTTATCTACAATTAAATCTTTAAATTATTGTTGTGCAAAAACGTCATAATTGCATTAAATACTTTTAATTTTTGGAGGGATAATAGATTAAGGAGATTAAAAGGACAGCTAATTTTACATTCATTAATTAGAACTCTAAAAAGTTCCTTTGTGTTATCAATATATTTACTGCATTCAAAAATATGATCAAGGTCGCACTTAACATTACAAGTCTCACGTTTATCTAAGGATAGAATATGGATTTTTTTTAAATGTGCTGGATAACTGGCATGACCAAATTTCAATCGTATTATTGTTGTTATATAACGTCTGGATACTGTTAAGTCTTTATGCCAGTAATTTTTTGGAATGTTTTCGTGAATAAGTGAGTAACGTGTTGGAGAACTTTTACAAAGTGTTTGCCATCTTAGATTCCACTGGTTTAAACTTAAAGATTGGAGTAAATTATGTGCATCATTTAGAGTTATTTCATTAACAATTGGAATCCATTAATTATGCTGTCTTTAGCCAGAAAATCCACATACTCATTTCCACGTAAACCTGTATGTGCCTTAACCCACATAAAGTAAATTTGTTTATTTCATAGTGTATTCTGTCGTAATATTTTTTTAATATTCCATAATATTGGATTAATTTTATAAGTCTGTGGCTTAACGTTAGCTAGTGATCTAAGGACAGACATTGAGTCGGACAGAATGATAAAGCTTGTCTCATCATATTTTAATGTCACTTTAAGAGCTTCATAAATAGCGATAGCTTCGGTGGTAAATATGCTACATCTCTTATCCACTTGGAATTTAAATTCAGCTTTTATTTGTGGAATATAGATAGCTGCTCCATTGCCCTCGGGCATTTTGGAGGCATCAGTATATATTAATACAGATTTTGGGAGTTTCGTAAGTTCTTGTTTTAAAATATGTGTATTTAGAAGATTATTATCTGTGAATGACGGAAATATTACAGTTACCTCTTGAAAAGTGCTATGATACTCATAATCCGAAATACAAAAGGGCGATATTGATCTAAGAATTTCGTTATAATTCCAGTATGCCTCACAAAGCGAGGGACAATTTTTTTTGTTCCAATATTTATTTGTTAAATCATATGTATTAAGTCCAGCTATTTTATTTAATACTTCAGTATTTAAATATATGTATTTAAGCAAAAAATTTGCACCAAGTGTTTCCCTACGTATTCTAAATGGGGGTTCTAAAGCTTCAACCAAAAGAGCCTCAACAGGGGTAGATCTCATTGCACCTAGACAAACCCTAAGTGCCTTATATTGCATCCTATCAACCTTTAACAATTGAGTTCTGCATGCAGAGCCTTTATAAAAGATGCCATAGTCAAGAATTGACCTGATATAGGCCTTGTAGAAGACTAAGGCTGTTTGGACATCACATCCCCACCATGTTTTTGTAATTGATCGCAGAAAGTTAACTCCTTTGATGCACCTAGTGACAAGATAATCAATATGTGTTCTCCAGGTTAATTTTTTATCTAAAATGATACCTAGGTACTTAATTTCTTTTTTAAACGGTATGTTTACGTTTTGTAATGTTATATAATCGGGGTTAGGTGTATTATGCCTAGTAAATGTACAGAGCATCGATTTTTCAGGAGATATTTCAAAACCATTCATACGGGTCCATATTAAAATATTTTTGAAAACATCAGATATTAAACTTAGACAATTTTCATAATTATTGCTTTGAGTGTAAATGCAAAAATCATCAGCATATTGCACTACTTTATAGATAGGTGAATTATGTATATCAGCTGTATAGATATTGAAGAGCAAGGGGCTAAGTACTGATCCTTGAGGTAGCCCTGAAAATACTTGTCTAGGGCCTATATATTCATTAAGATTATTTCTAATAAAAATACATCTGCTACTGTACAGTTTTACAATCGATTGAGAGACATTTGGTGGAATCCGAAAATCTCTAACCATTTTTGATACTAAGATATTTAAATCAATGGAATCATATGCGCTTTGTATATCAAGAAATAATGATGTTAGATACTCATAAGATGAAAACCAGTCTTGTATGTCAACAACTATATGTGTAAGTGCGTCAAGAGCACCGAATCCCTTTCTATAGCCATATTGATTATTTGGGAATAAATTATGATTAGCTATCCAATATTCTAACCGTAGCTTAATAAGTCGTTCCAGAGTTTTAAGAATACATGACAGTAACGATATAGGTCTATAAGAGCTTCCAAAATTTGGATCTTTACCAGGTTTTTGTATGGGTATTACAACTACTTTATCAAAGACTTCTATTTTAACACCATAAAGGCAAACTTCGTTAAATATTTCTAACATTAAACTTTTTGCTTTAAGTGGTAAATGTGATAACATACAGTATTGTATATTATCATATCCAGGAGCTGTATTTGCAGTATTTTTTAAGACACAATCCAATTCGAAGGTTGTAAAAGGTCGGCAAAGAAAGTGGCTACTATAGAAATCAAAATTTGATTTATTTGGTTGTGGCAGGACAACAGGAGGTGCAACTTTATCGAAAAATTCTTCAAACCATTGATCATCATTGGGTTTTTGGCAGTTGGCTTTTCTTGACATTCTTCTTGCTTGAGACCACAATTGTGAGGAGGGTGTATTTTTATTTAATTTAAAGCACCACGCTATCCAGCTTTCCCTGGCTTTCCTTTTAAGAAATTTTTTGGTTTCAGCCTCAACTTTCTTACATTTAATATAATTGTCTAGGGTTGGGTTTCTTTTGTATTCTTAAAGCTAAAGAGCACCAAGGAGGGGGCGGTCGACGATTACCTGAATATGGTTTGTAAATAGGTATGCTTCTAAGAGCTGCAGCATTAATAGAATTTACTAGAAAGAAATATTTTTGCTCGGCATTTAGACAGAGAGGGGTTGTCATAAAACATGAATCTATATAGTTAATATAATCATTTCAATTTGCTTTCCTTGTATTCCATTTTGTTTTAGGAATTTTCTTTTCTCGAGTTGTGTTGGAGTAACTAAAACATATTAAAATTGGAAAGTGATCAGAACCAAATGTATCTGGAAGAATAGATCAAGCATATTTGTTGGAAATGTCTGATGAGCTCAAACCTAAATCAACAGCTGACTTGCCAGAACCAGGCTTAGTTTGTCGGGCTGCCAAACCATCATTTAATATTACCATATCAAAATCATCTACTAACTTAAGTATTAATTCACTTACATTATCGTTTTTGTGTGAGCCCCACACAGCACTATGAGCATTAAAATCACCACATATAAGATATGGTGATGGTATTTGCACTACAAGATTAACCCAATCATTATTACTTGCCTTAATTCCAGGAGGCCTATAAACTGACACAAGCGAAATAGTTTTACTATTTATGGATATAGTGATACCACAAACCATAATGCCGGCATTAAAATTACGAATAAAATTAATAGTGTGAAAGAAAATATGTTTTGCAACAAGAATGGCAACACCAGCCTTACCGTCTGCTCTATCTTCACGTATCATGTTGTATCCTGATAAGGTCAATATTATTTTGATACATTAACATTTCAAGATTTTGCCTTTTAGCTACAGCAGATTGTGCATTCCACTGTAAGATATTTAATTTATATTCCTTTTTGTTATTATTTAAAAATTTCAAAAAGGTCCCTTTTAACAGTTTCTACTTGTAAATGTTTAAGTTCGTCAAGTGAACTTAGATTTTTTAATGAACCTATAAAATATCCAGCAAAACTTTCGATTAGTTGACTTTTTTCACTAACAAATTTATCTAATTCTTTCTCATAATTATTATTTAGGGTATTATTAAGTGAAAGTGGGGTATAATACAAAGGGAAACATTGTATTGGGAGTAGGAGATGTATTATGCTTTCTTTTTTTGATATTAGGTTGCTCACCTCGACTGTTATTTACTACAGATTGAGAATGGGAAAACGAGGTATCCCCAAGTGTTTTTCTAGGTAATTGGGTAGTTGTTTGTTTTTTAGATAATGAAGGGAAATTAGTATTGTACTCATCGATACTATTGAATAAACTAAATTTATTATTGGTAGCTATACCTACGTAAGAGTTATCATAACAATTCTCGGCTTCTTTAAAACTAATTTTTTTATCAATCATTATTTTTGTAATATTTTGTTGCTTAACAAAAAAGTTTTTTAATTAGATGTGTGACTACCTGTTTTGCAATTTACACAAAATATGTCCAATGGTGTACACTTGTGCTCAACATTTTCTGTTTTGGGTTTGCCACATGAAATACAAAGATTAGCATCGGATTTACACTGCTTAAATATATACCCATATTTTAGGCACTTGTAGCATTGTGTGACCCTGCCATAGTAAGTCTCAACTGGAAAAATAACACTATCGATCGAAATTTCACTCGGCAATATGTTACCTTCAAACGTTAAAACAACGGTTTGTTTTTTAACATAAAGTGGATTTTGGCCTTCTTTAAATACTTTTTTTGTTAGTCTTTTCATACCAAGTACCCTATTAGGAGATTTAATATTTTGCAAAATATAGCTATCTTCAAAAAACGTATCTATACCTTTGATAATTCCTTTCGTTTCTAAGATATGGTTTGGAATAAAAGCGCGCAATATTTCTTGTTCTAATAAATTATTTCTTACCAATTCATTGGCATCCTTAAAAGATCCTAATTGTATTCTAATTCGATTTGTACCGACAGATTTTATTTCTATTATGTTTTTTACCATTAATTTTTTGTGTAATATATATCCAATCCGTAGAGGATGTATACGCCCAAAATTCTCATTATTTGTACTTTCTATCATAACATAAATTGAACTAAAACTGTACTTATCTGAATGTAAATTATAATATTTTTTTTCAACTGCCTGTCTGCTTTCTTCAGACTCATTAACAACCCCTTCCATCTGACTAACTGAACCACTTTGTTCGTCCACTGACGTCCTTTGTATATTGGCACCCTCCCCATTTAGGGGAGGTTTCATGTTTATTTATATCTAAATCACCTGTACTAATACACTATTTTTATTCTTTACGATCCGAATTGTCCGCAAAAAATAACCGATATGGTAAACAACCGGTGTAGATAAGATTCGTCTATATCGAATGAAATCTCGACATGTACTGTATATATATATATATATATATATATATATATATATATATATATATATATATATATATATATGTATATATATTTTTATGCTAATTTTCAATGATTATTAATTATATCCTAAACTTAATTATATAATAACAAATACATGCAATTTCAATTTTATTTTTTAACCTATTTATGCATACTTTATGTACACCCAAATTGCGGTATGATTATTATTATTTATATTATTTTAATAAGTAATTTACTAGCATTATCAAATTCAATATACAAAACTTTTTATCGCTTTTTTATCAGGATTAATTTATTTAGGCAAAATGAATACCTTTCCGCCATCTGAGAGAGGACAGAGAAAGTTATTCTATTTGGTAATCAATATATTTTGAACTTTCTGTAACATTAAAGGAATAGTCCGACGACTTTGTTTGAGTTCTAGAATTTGGAGATAGGTGTCACTGCTTGTTTTATATACAGAAATGAGAAGATAATGCATAATTATTGTACTAAAAGTATAAAATGCAGTAATGGCTGGTGATATTTTTACGTAGAGAAAAATCAGAATTAAAAAAATTATTAAAAATAATATGTTTTTTCAGGTAAGTATACACCTGGGACGGTATATCGGTCGAAAATTGATATTTGTGCATTCTGACGTTATAATTTTGAATTTATAATTTGCAATAATATGTACGTTAATGTACTTTAATTGAAATATACAGAGTAAAATCAGTCATCACAGGCATTAAAAAAGGTTTTATTAGTTAAAACAGTTCAAATTAAAGATCTAATAAAATAAATTAATTGTTACATTTTTTTGATAACCCTTCCACCAGGATATCGAGCTGCTTCTTTTGGCTGATTTGTTGTTAATCTTCTATCATCTTCTAACCAACTTTTTTGACAGTCTGATTTTAAGTCTGTCACCAGTATCACGTAAGATGTAAAATTTAAAAAATATATCCGCCATGACATCTGTATTTTAAATATTCCTTTCTTTGCAGAATAATTCTTAATGTTAACATTATAATTTTTAACTATACATTGTGGGCCAATTTAAAGTTTTACACTTTTTAATCACTAATAGTTTTCTCCTTTCTGCCCCTATGTAATTAATTTTTGGAGGGCTTGTAGCCTGACATTAAATAAAATTAGATAGGATCGGATTTACAGGTTTTTTTTCTAACATGGTGCATTTAACATCGTTGCAAAAGAACGGTTTTATCTAAAATTTAAATAATTCGTTCTTTTAGTAGCTAAACTATGGGAAATACTGTCATAAAAGGGAAACATTTTGATATTCAAGAAATATGCTTTTATATGACATTTTCGAAATAAATCAGCATTTAAATGTTCTTTTGTGTTAAGGAAAGCACCAACAGGAAATGAAAACAACCAACACTGGAAGTAACGAATATCACAAAAAGATAGTTTCAAAGTCTCTGTGAATATGACCCCCACGAGTGTTGACAACTAATTGCACTTGTAATTACGTTTGATTCTTTTATAAACCTTAGAGTTTATATTGTTGTCCACAGTAGCATATACGGCAACGGACACTATAATGGCAGAGGCAAAATGTTGGCGAGGAATCAAAAGGTTTTCCAAAGGAATATGTTTTTTCCTTTCTGCTGTAGTATAAACCCTATTGCTCTTGGAATTTTTGGGTTGTCTCAGGGAAAACACCTTTTCATGTTGAACTGTATTATCGATCCGTACGTGGGTCCTGAATCTCCAAAACAGTTGTTGACATCCTTCTATCCTTTTCTGTTCAACGTTAGGTGTAATTTTTTCATAATTTTTTAAACCGAGCTCTTTTAATAAAATTCTTCTTTTTAATGTTCTTTTGATTCCTGTGACTTTAGTTATTTTTGTTGAAATAGTTATCTGACCTGGTCGTAAATTCCTAATAATACCTCCAATTTCAATATTTTATTTGGTAGTTCTTTTCCTTCCACGTCCTTGTTCTATTTCTATTAAGCCATTGGTTTCTCTTAAAAACTTGAGAAATTTTTAAATTGTTTTTGCATGCCAATTTTTTTGAGGAAACAATTTCCTTGCCCCATAATTAATTCTTTAAATATTCAATTAAATATTATTTAAATTTTTATTAATTTTATCTATCACGTCTTTAGTATCAGGTCAACAACTGTAGAAATACATCTTCTCGCCAGTTAACCAAATTTCGTATGTATTTGGCTTCAAAAGTGAACCTCGTTTCGTCTTCAGTATTTATGAAGATAAAGTAATATGCAATTTTGAGTACATTATACTTACCTATGCGAATTTCGAATATGATAGAATTTGCAGATAGCACATCATTATTTCGTTACTTAATACTGATAAATTCTTGTTTTCTTTTCATTTTTTTTTTTGTAGAAGACTGAATAAGGCCCCAAACTTGGCACAAATTTATATCTACATTATTTGCTTCAATTATTTGGGCGATTGACGCAACATGAATTTGAGAAAAACAGGTAAGACAGCATCCCGATTATTCAGAAGATACGGTTACCGAAGCTGTAAATGATATAAACGTATATACAGTAATACAGTATAAGTATAAACCACAGATATAAACATTTTAAGATTTATGAATGCTCCTCGATTTTAAAGTTTTTTGTAAGCATATAAACGTATTTTTTACTACAAGTTTAAATGTATAAATGTTTATATTCCTGATTTTTATTTCTTGATGTATTCCTATGTTTATATAATGTTGCAAACAATATGTTGTTACGTACGACGTTTAAATATATAAATTGAACCTGCATTAAAATAGTTTGATTTAATATGCATAACATAACGTTTCGCATAACAAAACGTTCTTTGGAAAATGTCAAAAAGCTATTATTTTAAAAAATGTACTTGAAAACTATTAAAAATATATTGTTTGTCCAACTTGTTTTAATACTGAGATGTAATGGGTATTTCTTTAAGGTCCCAAGATTGCGTAACTAAACCTAATTTGGGACAGAACACGAAGAAATTATAAGAAATTCTGCATCATTGTTTATAACAATATAATTTCTGAAAAGGATACTTTATGTACCCCCCAACTTTTAGGCTGAAACTCGAATTCCTATTGTAACTTAGGTGAATGTTATTACCAGTTAAAGTTGAAAATTATCTCAAGTATAGGCCTTGTTTATGAATATAAACAAGGCTATGTGCATTTGACCGTATATTATTTGATTGCTCTCTCATCTCTGGACGTGTCTGACACGTTTCTACTAGCTGCATTTTTTTAGGGTGATTTGAAAAAAAATGTTAAAACTGAAGTACTAATGTTCAAGTTTTGTAATTTTTAGTCAGTTTGTGTTGATGGTACAAGGTTACACAAAATATAATAAAAAAGTTACTTATCTACTCGTACTAAGTGGTAATGTTGTTAGTTGAATCACTGCAAAAAATGGCACAAATCACAAATCTTATTATAAATCGGTCTTGAATGGATAGAAGCAAATTATTAAATAGGAAATCGTATTTCTTTAAATTAGACCGCCAACTTGAAATCACCTACCGAGATTTTGCGTTTGATGCACGAAGCATTTTTAAGCAGCCTTATTCCAAGATTATGTTTTGAGTGTGCATTGTTTTTGTCGTAAGATCTAGCAAAATATGCAGACGTGAAACCTGGACAATAGCATAAAAGATGCGTTTGTTTGGCAAACACGAACGTTTGCCTACGTTTGCCATGCCTCAATGCGGCTTTATACCTCTATCTACGACATGTTTGACAAATGTGTGTTTAAAACGGACCAGCCGTAATTCAAAAACTGCCCATGAAATTTAGTTTTTCGGAGGCAACCCTACCTTCAAAACATTGAGTTGGAAAGAATTATTGTGATATTCCCATTCCTTATTAGATATTTGACTTAATTAATGTTGTAACGTTCTCATTTTAAAGAACTATGTCTGCGTATAAATATGATTGCATATGTTGTTTTTTAAGAAAAAGAATGGATGTATATTTTTTAATTTTCCTACTAATGAGTCTAGGTATATGCAATTTGTGAACGATCTTATCATTTGAGTAGGGAAATAACACTATTAAGAAGAAGGGAAACTTATTTTAGATTTTTATATCATTTCTATTGTGTTTCAAATAAGGAGGTAGGGCATAATGACCGGGTAACGTGTAGGATTTTATACCTAAGTAAATTTAAATTTATAAAGCGTTAACACATAATGTTATACATTTTTATTTATTCTTTTATTGGGCTGAATAATAAATGGTTTAAAATTTATGCTAATTCAGCCATCAAACGAAAATTTTAATCATTTTGTTCGGTAGATCTGTAAATCGAATCATTCTTAAGCAGTTTAAAGCCACCCTTTCTTCATAGTGCTTATATGTTGACCAAATTTCATTGATATGTAAATAAAACAATATCGTGCCAAAATAAAAATTGTTGTAGTCGCGGAGAGGACTTGACCTCTGAATACTTTCATATCTTATAGGTGTAATCTGTGGATATATGGCAGAGCATCTTATTATTAACTACGGAAAATAATGCTTAATAAACTGAATAACTTACGGAATTGAACAACAAAAAAGAGGTCAGTTTACCAAATCGCGATTTTTTTTCAGACCATGATAAATTATATATTACCAGGAAAATACTAACTGCCGTTTTTCTTTCGACCTTATAAGACAACCGCTGATGTTTTTCTTAATATCTACAAAATACTCAGTAGTTCAGTGTTTTGATCTCGAACAGTATGTTGTATATATATATATATATATATATATATATATATATATATATATATATATATATATATATATATATATATATATATATATATATATATATATATATATATATATATATATATATATATATATATATATATATTCGTGCGGAGTTTAGTTTAATCATGCATATTAAGGAGAGTACGGCTCTAGATACCAAAAAAACCCATCAACATTAGAACTACCTCTACGATTATATTCGACAGGTACAGAAAACATTTGGAGTTGTAAAGTTATTATATATGTATATATATATATATATATATATATATATATATATATATATATATATATATATATATATATACATAAACAGGGTTGCCCAACCCTTCAAGTCCAATAACTCGGTTATTGTGGAAATTAAAAAAAATTACTTTGTAAGGACTGCTGAGAGCAACAAACTAAAATTATTTTCGATTATATAGGGTTCAGGATAAGTTTGCCACAAAGCAATTGGTCATTCATCCAATATGTAGTTCGTGGGGTCTATACAGAGTCATTCGAGAAGTATGGCCACTTTCCGAAAATATCAGAAATATATTAGACGCCCTGCATTTTTTTAAATGCATTATCATAAATCATTTCAGCATGAAAAAATCTTAAAAATGTGGTCTTCTTTCAAATGCTGTATTTGTTTTAGTATTCTTTAATAACGGTATTCAAGGTAAGTAAAAATCCTGGATGCAAATTTTCTCGATTAATTTAATTGGAACACTCTGTATATTATTATATTTTCAGCTTCCTCCCTTTTTGGCCATTTACCTAATATAGGGTTTATGGGATCTATACAGGGTCTTTTAAGATTTATAGCCACTTTTCAAAAATATTAGAGGTGGACATCTCAGTTTATTACGGCAAAATATTGCAAAGTGTTCTTCTTTCAACATCTGTTTCTTTTTTAATATATTCATACCAGCATGGATTTGTCGAAAAAGTTAATAACTTCAAAACATAAAAATTTTTCACTAATAAAAAAGATTTAATCCAATAATTTCACACATTTAAATAATAGTATTAACATTATTACGAAATGATGGATACGATTTATGTGTTAGGAGCAAGTCAAAGGAATTGTTTGTTAGTGGTAAGAATATATCATGAAAAGTCCTGATAGAAGACTAACACGAGAAGTGCTTATGAAAGATTATGCACCGATTTCATGAGACATGAAATGTAGATTACACGAAAACAGATCGAGCCAAACCTGTTTTAAATTAGTTAGGACAGCTAGAATTTAGCTAGAACAACTTATACAACTAGTTTACACTAGTTGTTAAGTTGTTCACCCTAGAGTGATTGAAATGTCAAAATTAAAAAAAGTAATAACAATCAAAAATAATACTAAGTAACAAATCATATAAAACAGCAAAAACTAGTTAATTAGAGGTTCGAAATGACCACCCTTTTGTTCGACACAAATATGTAAGCGATTTTCAAAATATACGCTAACGTCTCTTAATGTATTAAGATTTATATTATTAAATGCACCTCGCATTCTTTCCTTCATATTTTCTTTTGTGTTCGTAGGTGATTGATAGAGAAAAATTTTAACAAAGCCCCAAAGAATTTTTGTCAAGTCAGGGACCTAGGCGGCCATGCATCCGGTCCTCCTCTTCCTATCCAGCGTTCTTGAAATTGTTTATTAAGAAATGTTAGCCGTATGGTGAACTGAGGCACCGTCATGCATAAACCATATTTAATCACGGACGTTCTTAGGGATTTGGTATAATACTGTTCTAAAATCTTTCCTGCAAATCTGGAGATATCGGTGTGTAGTAAGCCTGTCTTCAAAAAAATGCGGACCGATGATAAAATTTTCAACAATTTCACCTGAGACGTTAAGAGACCACCTGTTTTGACTAGTTGTGCGAATATAGTGTGGATTTTCAGTCATTAGTAAATCTTGGCTCTCTTTGAGTTTGTATTTGTGCACAGTGACAGAAATCTTGTCACCTGTGATAATCATCGTCATACAATTCTTGAATGAGTTGAATATGATGTGGGTTTAACTTGTTTTTTTTTTTAGAATTAGTAGAACAGTGGTTTTTCTTACATCTGTTTCCCTTGCAATTCTTCTTGAGTCAATATGAGGGTGTTCTATAACATATATGTCAATATGAGGGTGTTCTATAACTCGTTCTTCTCATTCAAAACGGTTTGGCTCGATCAGTTTTCGTGTATTCTACATTTCTCGTCTCATCAAACCGTTGTATAAGCCTTTCAAAAGCCCTTCTGTGTGATTGTCAATCAGAATACTTTTCGTGATATATTCTTGTCTCTAGCAAACAATTCTTTTCACTTGCTCCAAACACATTAATCATATCAGTCATTTCTTTTCTATTAAAATTCGTCTTTGCGTCTTGCAATAGAAACTGTACTTAGTTTTTACTACAAAACTCAAGTACTAGCAATTTTGTATTTTTGACAGTTTAATTTCGTTTGTAAAAAATAAGCTCTACTACATTTTTATCACTGGACACAACAACAAATTCAACAAATGATTTGCTGACTTTTTTGTGTTATTTACTGGCGAAGCAACATTCCACAAAAATAGAAATGTCAATAGACATAATTTTCATTACAACGCTACTGAATGTACCTATAATATTTTCGAAAAGTGGCCATAAATCTGGAATGACTCTGTATAGACTCCACAAACTCTATATTGGGTGAATGGCCAAAAAGGGAGGAATTTGAAAATATAATAATATACAGAACGTTTCATTTAAATTAATCGAGAAAATTTGCATCCAGGATTTTTATTTACTCTGCATACTGTTATTAAAGAATACTAAAGAAAAATACCGCAGTTGAAAGAAGACCACATTTGGAAGTTTTTACCATGCCATTCCCACAATAACCGAGCTATTGGACTTAAACGCACTGTTGGACTACTCTGTATATAGTAGAAAAAAGATTTTTTTTTGGGATAGCCGCTAAATCACAATGAAATTTGGCTAATTTCTGACTTAAGGTCTTCATCAGTATAGTCATCTGATTGAGAAACGGGTACAACTAATGCCAAAATGAATACCCAAATTCATATCAGAGTCACCCCCAGGAGCAAAACCCACATTTGTGATTACCAAGAGAACATTTGAAATCGTCGCCGGACTTGATATTCTATTACCACGGAGTAGCATATAGCTAACTGTGGCGAAACTCATAACCTGAGAGTAATTAAATCGAAAGCAGGAAAATATTAAAGCGGCAAGAACTATTATATAGTAGAAAAAGGATTTTTTTGGGTTGACAGATAAAGTACAATGAAAACTATAGGTACGTGTTTCTCACTTAAGGTCTTCATCAGGACAGTCAATTAGTTGAGAGACGAGTATAACTAGCGTCAAAATGATTTGAATTCACAAAATCACTTTGGAGTCACAAACATTGTGCTTTAGCGGTCATCGCAAAAAATGCTTTTTTCTGCTAGAAGTTGTTGCCGCGTTATTATTTTCCTATCTTCGATTTAATTACTCTTGGGTTGTGGGTTTCACCACAGATGGCTATATGCTGTTCTGTCGTAATAGCATAGTAGAAATAAACTACTAGTGCCACACTAGTTTTCACATATTTTCCGCCTACCGACAAAACTCGGTAGATTGTTGGTAGCATGCAAAGCGCTTTAGTTGAGATCCGTCGTTCGAGCTGCAAGGTTCCAGCGTTGCATCCCAGAGAGAGAGTCAGATTAGCGAAAATGAGTACGTTATTGTGTGCTGCTGGTGATAACAATGTAATTTATACATCAAAAAATCCCTTAAACTATTTATTACTAAAAACACATTAAATGGATATTAAAATTAAGTTATATAGGCAGTAGAAATTCTCTAAAACAATAACATATTGATATTTGATTTTTTAGGATATTCTAAAGTTTGATGAATCCTTTTTAAATTCCTACCAATTTCTGAATTGAAATGTTAAATAAATTGTTCAACCTATTTTTTATTAAAATGGAAAATTTAACCCGTCAAATTTTAAATCTGTTTTTGAGTGCCCAAAACTCGTAGTTTAATTAATTTTATATGCTTATTTAAGTCAGAATTAACGAATTTGTATCTCCAAAAATATCTGAAAATATAATTTTATGTTCGCCGGAAGCATTTAAAAGCGTAACACGCCAAACTGGTTCCATAAAAAACACTAACTTTAGAATTAAAAGGTACGTATACCAAAAAATCCGTAATAAGAAAATACTACGTGATTTTACACTAAAAATAATTTTTTGTCGACATATTCCTTGATAAGAATTGGTTTTAACACGTTCTGTGAAACTTGAGACATTTAAGACGATTGAGGTAAATAAAAATAATATTTTTGCCGTGTTTGCATCTTACAGATGCAAAAGTACTATTGCTTACATGAAAATTTTTTACAATATTCCGTTTTCACGTAATTTTTCGCCCGATGATAAAATGATACTTTTTGTTTTATTGTGTGCCCATTTTTACTAATTTTCCTAAATACTTCTCTGGCGAGTGTCCGACTTTGCAGACTGCGGCGTTCGGAAACTTCTGCAACAATTCGGCCATATCCGTAAGCACTAGTGATCGCAAAAATAATGTGGCAGAATAGATCAAAGGATTTACCAAGGTGTGGACCTAAGTACTAGTTTATTTCTACTAAGATAATAGAGTATGAATATGTATTTATATATACATATATCTATATATATATATATATATATTTTTATATATATATATATATATATATATATATATATATATATATATATATATATATATATATATATATATATATATATATATATATATATATATATATATATATATATATATATATATATATATATATATATATATATATATATATATATATATATATATATATATATATATATATATATATATATATATATATATATATATATATATATATATATATATATATATATATATATATATATATATATATATATATATATATATATATATATATATATATATATATATATATATATATATATATATATATATATATATATATATATATATATATATATATATATATATTATTCATACATTATCGATATTACATACAATACATACCTAATAATATATTTTTAGTTTTATTTAAATCATATAAATATTTATTGATGAAATAATAGAAATGAGTATTGCTATGACTTTCACAACCAATTTGAACTTAAGCTCTTCGCGCCTAAAACAATTTATATAGTTTTTTATTAAATCATCAATCATTTTCAGGTACATAACACCAGAACAGCATACATTTAAAGAATTTGCTAAACAATTTTTTCACGACTTTCCTAGGCCACCTTCCTCTTTTGCTTTCAACAATTGACTCCATAAACATTTCTCAATGGCCCTCCTCCATTGCAACTGAATGTATTCAGATACAGCCTCTAATGAAAATATTGTATCTTTATGAAACCTTGTACTGGTTACATGATCTTTAAGCTCTAAAATCTTTTTATTCTTTTTCGCAGGGTCCAGTCCCAAGTGATCCATGTTAAGGCTGCCGATGTAATAAAATGATTCTTCATTTGGATGTTGCTAAAACAAGAAAAATACGATTAAACGTTTTCAAATTAAATAACGATGTATGCTATATATTTTGCAGAGATTACGTGTATATGCATGCACATATATCTACATATAAAAATATGCCAGAATGTTATAATTTTATTTAAAAAAGTAAGCTTTTTTTAAGGGTATTACACAGTTTTAAATGAAGGTGTAATTTTGATCTATCTTCTGTGGTTTACGTCTATATATACGGGTTAGCTACATTTTTATTTCAGACATAAGTTAATAAGAAAAAGTTTTAATCCTGTCTTTAGAATTTTTGCAGTCGCCTCTTACACTGCCTGTTCGCAAGAAATGTTATCCTATAATTACCCTAAAATGAAAGACCGCCCATGCCTCAAATATCTTTAGTCTGCCACTGATATAAGGCAACACCTCGTACAAGACAAAGCCAGGATGCTGAGATAAAATTTTCTAGTGACGTCTCATGGCTAAAATAATTTTACAGCAGTATTCCATTGGAGCTATTGCTTCATGCTAATTTTTCGTACGAATCGTTACAGACTTATTCAGAAAGCAACGTTAAGCGAGCGTAAGGCTCGAGATCCTTTGCAGGTACTATATCGTTTGTCGCCAATGCATTCAATTCAATTCAATTTTGATACGTTTATAAGTGTTTTATATTCTTTCAAAATGCCTTACAGATGTTGTGTACCAGGTTGTAGAGGTAATTACTCGAAGGATCCACCAGTGCGAGTGTTTCGTTTTCCTAAAACTGAAGAACGCCGAATAAAATGGCAAAGTGCCATTCATCGAGGGATTTGTTCCTAGTGATAGCAGCCGAGTATGTGATTGTCATTTTGAAAAAGAAGAATATTTCTTTAACCAATCTTCATATTGATGAGAAAAGAATATTTTTGACTTATGCTCAAAATATTTTTAAATATTTGAATGATCAAGACAAATATGTTTCTCTGTTAATGGATGAAATTCATATTGATCCTTATCTTGAATATAAGGGTGGAAATGTGGTTGGGGCATCAGTGAACAATAAATCATCAGCAACAACTGCATATGCGTTCATGATTGCAAGTATATGTTCAGATGTTAAAGAAGTTGTTCACATTATCCCCGATATCAAAAATTAATCATTAAGTGCTTTTCTATTTTGTCAAAACCATAACTACTTGTTTAGAGGCTACAGAACAAGATGGTGGAATGGTGAAACTTTAAAAAAAATATTACTACAAAACTAATTACCCAGTTCTCAAATTTTGCACAAAAAGCAAGTGTTAGGAATGAACTGGTAACATTTTGGTATGAATAAAAGATAGCAAAACAAAAAACAAAATGGTGGCCTAATAAAATATTTAAAAAATCGGCCTGAAAAAACTACTTATTAAATTAATTTCGAGTTTTGTGCAAGCAATAAATGTGATATAGAGATAAACTAGTAAACTTGTGGTACAAATTCAAGATGGTGGAACAAAATGGCGGCCAATAATTTTTTAAAAATTCAATTGACAATAAATTTATTAGAAAAATTAAATGTGACATAGGGATAAACCTCGGGATAAACTGACAGAATTCAACATGACGTAGCAAAATGCCGGTGTCTGTCAATGTAAAAAGTACTTACTGAATTTATTTTTAATTAAGCCCAAAAATCAAGTGTGGCGTAGGTAGGAACTAGTAAAATATTGGTAGGAATCCAATATGATGGAAAAAAAATGGCACCCAATAAAAACGTTTAAAAGACAGTAATGACTATTATATTATCATACTGAACTAAATTGGGCCTCTTCAGTATTCGTAACAAAAGAAAAGATTTATAACGATGGAAGTTCCGCCTAAAGAAAATTTACCGATTTTTTGTCATTATTGGTACATCGATATTTTTTATTCTTCGATCATATCAGGACTTACATTAAGCAAAACCTTATTAATATCTTAGATACATTTTGCACCTTCAACCTTATTAAGATATTTTTGAGTGAATAATTTCTTGAATGCCTGACAAAATTGTATTGGGATTGGATTTCTCGAATTTTCGCCACAATTTTTTATCAGGGCAAAAAAAAATTGGAGGCAATCCTGATTAAGGTTTCTTGTTAAAAGAAATAAATAATTTTTGCGTTTTAAAATTTCCCATAAAGATAGAACGGAGTTAATCATAATTTTCCAGCCATTTACCAAGCACAAAACGCTAAGTAAATTGATAAATGCTTATTTTAATTTTTAAAAAATAAAAATTAGTTTCACGCCGCGCGCCGGCAAATATACAGACAATTGGTATATATTAATCGGTGGTATATTTCAATACTTTACTCTACGACGGACAATCGGTTTATGCCCGGCAGCGATTTCGAGGGATCGAAAAAGCATAGCACCCGATATTCGAGTGAGATAGGCATATCAAGGGGAGGAGCTTCGAGTGCTCCTTCTTGCCTTGTTAATGTTCGGTGAGTGTATTCACATCCTGTCGATCCAAAAAGGCCATTATTCTATTTGTTTGATTCTGTACACCTTTTTAAATGCATTTTCAATAACTGGCTAAACTCAAAACCCGATCAGATTATATATTCGGACTTTTGCAGCGGCGAAAAAAAACTGCTTGTTTTTCAGCTCTCAAATGCACGACTTAGAAAGAACATGTTACTAAACTTTGTCTATTCTTTGAATTTAAAAGCTCTATATCCATCTAGCTTGGAAAGACAAAATAGCCGATTTTTTAAAAATAATACTCAAGTGGTGGAAGATAATAAACGTAAAAACACCTTTAAAAGCAAAACGTTTGCGTGACATTTTTCAGGAACCTATTGTAAATGGCAATGTTTCGAGGGATCCAAAACTTGAGTTTTTAGAACAAATGTTAACTTGTTTAGATACCAGGAAACCGGAAGAATTTTTAAAAAAATTAACACGTCAAACTCAAAAAGCTCTATACCATACTATTTATGGTATACTAGAAATAGTTAAATATTGGTTTAATGAATTAAACTTAAATTATGTTTTTTTAAGAAAATTGCAAACTGATCCCTTAGAAAATCGCTTTGAAAGTACAGACAGTTGGGGGGGGGACATTAGCATATCTCAATTAGACAACTTTACGAGTCTGAAAAAAGACTTCGGCTTCAATCAACACTGATACTAAAATCTCGTAAATTTGGGGACTTATCTATAGAGAAATTCTATGAATCACCTAAATGTGACGAACAAAATGATAATTTTAATCTCATAACTAACCTAAGCAGAGGGGCACTACAATATCATCGTGATTCTGTAGTTGAAATATTTTTTTTTATTCCAGAAAATGTTAAGTGACCATGAGAATAAATTCTTGAACATTTTTTCTCAAAAATCATTTCTGATTAAACTCATATTTACTTATATCCTTAAAGAAGAATTTTTAGTTTATTTCGAAGGCTGCAATACACACTCAGCAAAAACAATTATTGAAATTGCACTTAGCAGTATTACCAATACTTTGATTACAAATTTTTGTGGCAAAAAAAAATCAATTAGGTAAAGGTCATAAAAATAAATTAAATATATATTCAAAATAAATGGCCTTAAAATATTAACTTCAACTAAATAGTGGCTAGATAATCCAATGATGAAATGCACAGACATTCTGCTATCTGAGTATGCACATTATCTATACTCGTATTTAGGATGTTATGGATTATTATAAGAGTATTTTTTTGGCTGTCGTTTCGCTGGGTTAAAACGGCTTTGGGTAGGTACCTATTTATTTCGAAAAACTACAATAGAACATCTTAACTATGTAAAAATAATTGTAACAATTATTAAAATATTAACAAATCCAGGAACAAAACACATATTATCGCAATAATCAACAATACTGCGTTGTTTTCATATGACCACGGGCGATGACGTCAGAAATCAGCGCCTTGGTGTTGTCTTGTAGGAGGTGTTCTATAAGTTCAGTGCTCGGTTCGGTAGGTTTGTATTGAGAAATTAGGCCGTTCCAATTTTTTTAGAAACATTGTAGAACTACGAAATTTTTTTCTTCAAAATATTTAACATACTATATCTCTAAAAGCCAAGTATATAAATAAAACATATAATATCAAAATGTAGGAAACAAATTTAGTGAGGATTTATTTAAATATAAACTTTTTTTTTATATTTTAGAGTTTAGGTACTTAAAAATATGAAAAATAAAAAAACTCTTAATAGTCTAGTTAACAAACTCAAATGGTGTTAAATCTTGCTACAGCTAGTTAAAATATGAGTCAGGGCTCATTGGAATGAGAATGACGTCTACAAAAATGTGCAAAAGTTTCAAACCCGCACACAATTTCAAAAGTTATAAACAAATTAAGACAAAGGAGTTTAGTTTTTCGTATAAGACTCGAAAACTATTAACATTTAAGGAATACAAAAAATCTTAAAGAGGAAAAATGTCCAATAAACAAGTTCGGACTCCCGGTATTACCTAGACATTAGAAAGAACAATAACCGACTGAAAAAAATTATTTTCCTGATTCTTCATAAAATGAGTCCATTGTTCAACATTTTTTTAGAGTTTTCGTTTATCTTTCAAGTCAGATAAATGTTAAACAAAAGCCACTAAAATTGTTTGGCTTCGTGGAGACTTTATCACAACTATATTCTATGAGATTATGACATTGCTATGTTTTTAATTGTTATAATCTATTAGTTTTTAATTATTGAACCCAACAAAAATTTACGTTTTTTTTTGTTATGTTCAATTATTAATAGCTAATAGATTATATCAACTAAAAATATTGCAACGTCATAAATTCATATAGTATAGTTCTAATGTGATAAACACTCTCGAAGCAAAATAATTTTAGAGGCCTTTGTTTAACAATTTTCCCATTTGAAATATAATCGAAGATTCTAAAAAAATTGTTAATTAACCATAGACTTATTTATGACAAATAAGTGACTTTTTTCAGCGGGATATTGTTCCTTCAAGTGTCTAGACCATTACCATTTTTTATTCCTGAATTTAATGCATAAAGAAAAAAGTCGTTTTCCACGAGAATAAATGTTAAATTTTTACATATATTAAAATGTATATTAAACATTTCGGTAGGTTATCCTACCATCATCAAATATCCTAAAAAAATTACATGTTTTAAAAAAAAGGTTCGAAATTAGGACAACATATTAAAATGCACCCTAACGACGTACATATAAAAAAACAAGTAGAGACAAAAACAAAACACAACCTCTACATATGCTGCTTTAAAATAATAAAAATGAAATATAGAGACATCTATACAAATGATTGAGAACTATTGTATGTTTAATGTAGAATCCAGGGACTTTATTGCTTTGTTTATTTCTAACACTTCTAAAATATCTAACTCCAATCGCTTCTGACAGACATCAAGCATTTCCGAAGTAGTGCCAAGGTCAAAATTATGTCTAGAATCTATAATAAGATTGACGAAAGGGGAAGAAGTATTGTAAATCTGAAAACATTTGTTCTTTATTATATATGCTTTGCCCTACATAACATACATTGCAAACTGGATGGGAACAATTAAATCTATAAACATCAGATCTGTGATTTATGGAAATCGTATCCTTTCCATACTTGATTGTTCCCATTCATAAACATTTTCAAAAATAATGCTCTGTATTCTCGGTAATTTAAACATCAAACACAATCATTTGTATAGATGTCTCTATATGTCACTTTTATTATTTTAAAGCAATCGTCCAGTATTATTGTTAGATGTAAAGGTTGTGTTTAGTTTTTGTCTCTACTTGTTTTTTTCTATATACACGACGTTAGGGCGAGTTTTAATATTTTATCTTAATTTGGAACTTTGTTTTTAAAACATGTAATTTTTTAGGATCTGACGATGGTAGAATAACCTACCGAAACGCATAATATAAATTTTAATCAATGAAAAGATTTTGCATTTATTCTTGTTCACTTTCTTCCTTTTTCGTTATCTTGCACTCCACTTCTTCCCATGGATTTTTATCAAAAATTAATATTTAATAGTTTAATTTTTACTTGTTACGGCCGTTGTTGGGACATGTTTAACGGCTTAGCGCTCGTTGTGCGAAGCTTTATTTTCAACAATAAATTAAAATCATTAATAATGAAGATAGAGTTCCGGCAGTCCAGATTTTTTATTGAAAATTTCTTCCTCTTTAAGATTTTTTTTAGCCTCAAATGTTTATAGTTTCCGTGTTATTTGAAAAAAACTAAATAATTTTTTTAAAATCTTAATGTTTTGATACCTTTTGAAAATCTTTGCATTTTTTTCTAGGCGTCATTCCGAATCCAATGATCTCTCATATGTTTTTAGCAGTAGCGATAGTTAACACCAGTCTGAGTTTGTGAATTATAAAAGAATCACACAACATTGACATACAGCCTACTGAAATTAAAATCTTATATTACAATGATTAGGGGAAAATGTAATCATTAAGATGTGAGCATATATGTCTTAGCATAAATAGGATCAAACCCAAATACTGGATTTGGTAGGCTAAATTATATGTTAAAGAGCGCGTGATAGAAAAGTTATAATTTTATATTCACCGGTTATAAACAAATAGATTCCAAATTAAACATTTGTTCCCGAAATAGGTATATACCTATTTTCCATTTCTAAGCTGATACAATATACTTTATTTATTTTTAATTAGATAAACATTGTGGTTCATACCTTGGTAAAAATTATAATTTTTTCGAACAAAAAAACCATCATTGTCATTTTTTTAGGCTTTTGCACTTTAAACTCGTCCATTAATAAAAACGACCCATATCCACTAATATCGAAAGGACAGCACTGTATAGAATTCCTAGAAAACTGAAAGTCCTCTTCTGAAATAGCCACTTTACTGCAATTAGCTGGCCCGGAAATACTATTTTTAATTAAATCACTCTCACCCACTGCTGTTGTAAATCTTCTTTTCTTTCGAACAAAAGTTTTTCTAATCGCCAAATTTAAAAATCCATGAATCTTAGAAGTCGAATGGGGCCTAGGACCGTCACTCTGAACTGTCTTAGCATCAGGTCTAAGATTAACTTCGTAAAATTTTGATTCGTCGTTTAGATCCATTTTTAGAATGCCACATCACAGTCCACTGTATTGCATTGTTCACTTAACTTTGGGTGTAAATAACTTGATACTACTTGCTTGTAAATATATTACTTATCATTGGGTTTCTGCTGTATTACAGAGGTAGATAGGTAACTAAATAAAACAGCTTGTTGTGCCTGGGACCCTTATCTTGCAAAATTTACCTACATTTTATTACAGTGTTTACCATTGTTTTGTTTATCGGATTTTATAAGATAAGGTACACTTGATGACGATCTTATTTGGATATTACTCATTGTACTACACATATTTAAGAGTGTACCAGGTGAACTATTATTTAATTGTCGTTGTCGATACACAATTAAAAAGTCGGTTTAAGGCAACGCACGTAAATATGTTTAGGTGGACATTTTTGCTGGATACGCTCAGCTGACCTTCGAAATATTTCACCGTTTACTCACAAATAAAATAAATTAAATTAAATCTTTGAATAAATGCAATAATTGAAATAGAATTACTATTAAATTTAGTTTATGAAATCATGAGTCCTTTACTGACCAAAGCCTTGAAAGTTTCTAGTCTTCCTTGGTTAACCTCTGTGGGGAGAAAATCAAGAGGGATAAGAGAATATCTAGTAACCTCAAGAACAACGAGAAAAGGAAACTCTGCGAACTAGTCTATTTCTTAGGTATAGTGACGATCATTAATTGTAAAATCTCTATAAAAGGAAAATAAAAGTTAATATCAAAAATTGCTAGGAACTTCTGCAGACAAGCCAGCATGGCATAAGTTAGAAAAGGTTGCTAGTCGAGATTTGGATTTAAGCGTCTGAAAATGACTGAAAATGTATAAAACATCTTTATACATTTCAACAGTTACCAGCAAGAAGTCAGCAATTTAGTTCGGGGGGGGGGGGTTCAAACCACCATGGGTGACCTGTGAACTCAAAGAAAGGGTATTAATATTTTTTGTTTGGTTATTTAAGGTATTAGGGTTAGTTTTATCTAAAAATACATTTTGGTGCAATCGCACCGTATGATGGTGAGAATATCCAACTGAAACGTCGGTCAGTTCGGAAGTTTGAGAATTTTTATATTTTCGCCCTGAAGCTTTAGATTTGTTCCTTGTATTAGACAAGAGGTCATTTAGTTTAAGTTCAAATCGGTGCCTCTAGGGTACCACTACTACTGTCAAAATTATTTTTGTTTATATTCAGTGCCGCATTCGGCAGACACTAAAGAATGCTGACTAGAAGATTTATAGCTTGAAGAGCTTGGTAAGTTTTGATTGAGTTCCAAAGTTTAGGCAAAGTTATAGGGTTAATTTCATCACGTAAAGGTTCCAATTCGGCCCTACATGAAGTGTCAAAAAGATTTTTTAAAATCTCCCTTTGTGAGTAACCATTGGCTATATCTATTAGGCTATTTCTTTCTTTCTGTAAGTTCGCACTTTCATAAGGTAGGTTTCTAATACATAGTTCATGCTTATTACTAATCATACTAAGATTAACTACATCATGCTCATATTTTAAGTTAGTCGTATCTACGGGGTTAATTTTAATAAGGGTATTATTTATTGGGGCTAACCTCGAAGGATTAGCCGAGGTCCCGCCATCATTTACCCGGCTGCCTTTTGGAAAGTGGGCACCCGCTTCAAAGAAAGTTGGAAGTACCATGGACTCTAAAGGGGAAGAAAAGTCGCTGGGCGTAAATTTAGCCAAATTTACTGGAAAACAGAGCCTGAACACACACACAGAAACAAGTTCTGAGAGTAACGACGGATTGGTATGTATTATGGGGGAAAGTAAGTCAGTTTGTTTAAATGAAAGTTTTTAGAATAACATTGCAAATTCATATATCTTAAAATTAACTACGTTTCATTACATCTTACTAACGTGGACGCCGGGTGGACAAATTTGGCTTACTTTCTGAAAGCTTGGCGTAAATTCTTTCATGGGACCTGCAATTTAGTTTTATGGTCACTTCACTGATTTTTTTTGACTAAATCAATTAATTCTCTTTACAGTTTTTATTCCAAAATTTGTTCAACTGAGTAAGAGTATTCAATGTCTTTGAACGCCAAAATAAATCTTAGCAACAATCGCCTTGCGCTAGTTACACTGCTTACAAAATGTATGTCCTGAGGACAAGAATACAACTTTTATGACAAGTTTCACAAAACAAATATAAATTAAAACCTTTTCTTTAAAATTTTAACATTTGTCCTATAAATCTTTTTGTATTTTTAATTTTATTATTGTTTTTTGGTGGGAAATATTATTTTTCTTTTCATCAACTTAAATAAATTAACTTTCTTTCAGGAGGTTATCCAGTAATTCTTTTGATTTTTTAAAACAAACACTTACGGACTAACCACTATGTCGGGTAGCGATCAGCTGTTTATATTTCTGGCAAAAATTTTCTTTTTTATCAAAGCTTACTTGAAAATATTATCAAAAGAATTTTACAATTGACAAAATACAACAGTTGTTAACAAACCTGGTTAAAGAGAAAAATTTGGGGTCAGCAACAATTAAATTTTGTTTTAAACAATTTAGCAATAATAATAAACAATTCTTTTTGTATTACGGCGTTCCACGCGCCTCGAAAATAAAGGTCGCGATATTTCTACTGTATGGTAGTTCTACAATACCACTACAACATGCACATTAAGTATCATGCACTAAATAACTAATAAATAAATTCAAATCTTCAATAGTTTATAAGGCACGGTTGTTTTAATGCACTTACTCCAGACAAGCCTTAACTGTTAAGAGAGCTTATATGTTTCAGTAGCTGTCGAGCCAAAAGTCTAATAGGGATAATTAAAAAGCGTAATTTTCAAAGCTACACCTTAAATACTCTCCTAACCTATACATGACCTAATTCGGGAAAACACTCAGTACATGCACTTTACTACTACAAGTCTTATCTTATAAATTTAGGAACCATCCAATCAAGGAGACAACCTTTATTAGTCACAGTTTCGATATGTCACAATTAAAAAAGCTCGACTCAGTTAAGGTAGAACTTAAACTTGTTAGAATTGTTAATAACAAATACTAATTAATATATGAGTTAAAGCAAGATATTAAGTACACTAGAAAGCAATAAATGAAAAGTTGTCAAATTAAATTGATATATATAGCTCGCAGTAATTAAACAAATGTTCAAACAAAATTGGAAAAAAAAATTCTTTTAAGTTTTTTGGACAGTTTAAAAATAGCAAAAGTTATTTATTTAAAAGCAAAATACCTATTATTAAGGAAATTAATAAATAAAAGGGTCGCGAACTTGGAAAGACTTTATAAGGTAACACTAATATTGCCTACATGGGGTGGTGATCAGTAAGTCATTTAAAAAATTTGTCAAAATTAATTAAGTCAGTCAGAAAAATATAAAAGTTCAAATAAGTTATTTAATGTTTGTAATGATTCGATAAAAAATTATTAGCTTTAATTATTATGAGTAAGTTCCCTTTTTAAAACAAATTAAAAAATTAAAGTCAACACTGCTGAAGGCTAAGAATTGGAAGCTCAGAAATGTTCAAACACTAAGATTTCGCCAAAACAATAATTATGCCCAAATAGTAAACTAATAACTTCGAATGAGGTAGTAAGAAGTCAGACTTAGGGCGGCTTACCTCTAGCTTTTTCTGCGGCAATTTAGAGTACCACACAATCTTCCGATTACCCCAGCAAGCTGTACGCTTACATGGTTAGTATGACGTACAACCCTTTGGCGAATCATATGAGCAAAAATCCCACTATAGAGCTAAGTGCTATGCAAAATTTCAGATAGAAGCTCCGGCGTGCATCCCCCGTTAAATGAAAAATTCCTTATCGATGGCTTCGGTACTATACGTGTTTACCTTTGAATTCTGGCCAAAAAGCGCGCTGGTTTTGTTAGCGATCCACGGTCTTCGCCCGAAATGCACGTTTGGACCAATCAGAACAAAGTTGCTCTTGGCATTCTGGGAATGTTGGTCATTCTTAATCTCGAACGTGTAGAAGCAGCAGCGTTTTTAAGATTGGTTTTTTATTTTTCCTATTTATTTTATTTATTTATTTATATTTTCCCGTATTCTACATACAAAAATCTATGCCTGTGATTTTATCTGGATTTTTTCTATAAATTTTAATTTCTAAATTCGATTAAAAACGAACAGGTTTATTTAGCCCGGAGATGTTTGCATTATTTAATAGTACTCCACGTATACTTTATGTGCGCATCGTTGCAAGAGTTATTGTGCCGCGGACGGACGTTTTTAGGTGTAAAATGAAAATCGAAGAAAATCATCCTTTCCGTTCGGAATTTGAAAAAATGATATTCTTGATAAAAGAAATGATTTATTTTTCCCTATCTTTTGATACGTTTAGCGTTCCTTCCTGGGATCACCGACCGACTACAACTCCCTTTTCTCCGTACTCCCTCTCACCTGGAATCATTTTATAGAACTTGCGTTAGATGAGAGGAGCGTTTAGCAGGGCATACTTCGTCTTTTTCCTTAAGTATGTTGTGTATAAACTCAGTGCCTGTTTTCCATCCTTGCTCAGTTTTTATTATTTTTTGGATCACGTTAAACTTGTTAATAAGTAGTTGTCCAGCGCACTGTTTCCTATTTCTCCTCAATCTATTGCAACTTGTAAAAGTGTGCTCTACATCGTCTAATTGTCCGCAGTATGTACAATCGGCGTTTGTTTTCCCGATCCTATGTGTGAATTTCCGGAATGATCCATGTCCAGTCAGAAATTGCGTTATGAAGTAGTCTATTTTTCGGCGTTACACTGTAGCCAAGATTTTATGTTAGGGATCAGTATTTTAGTCCAATGTGCTGTGCTAGTATTTTCGTCCCATTCTTCCCAGTTTTTTCCAGGCTTCTAGGGTTCTAGTATTCATTTCTTCGATGTTGGGCTGGAGTCCTAGCTCTCTGGTTTCGAAAATGTAACTTCTCTCTTCGACTATTAGGTCGATTGGTGTGATTCCAATAATGACCCGCAAAGCCACCGTGGAAACCGTTTTGTATGCACATGCTATTCTTAAAAGTCCTCTTTTCTGTACCTATGCTAACGTGTTCTTTTATTTTGCCATTTTTAGGCATTTATGCCACACTGGTGCTCCATACAAGATAATCGCATTACATTATGCAGTAGAATCTTTTTTGCAGTTCTTGGACCCTTTAGCCTTTAGCATTAGCCTACTCCAACATCTTTCTAGTGCTCTTTTAGCTACGCTCTCTATATGTCTTCCAAATCCCATGTTTTCCCCGATAGTGATTCCTAGGTACTTTACGTGTTTTCTTGGTACTATCTGTACTTCTCTCAGTTGAAAGGACAGATCACTTTCTTCTCTCCGTTCGGTCAGAATCACTGCTTCGGTTTTTTACGGTGCCAGTTTTAGTTCATTTACTTCCGTCTAATTACTTATCATGTGCAGGGCTTGGCTTGTTTTTTTCTTTTAGATAGTATTTGTCCCTCGCGCTAACGAGCAAAGCCAGATCATCCACGTAACCAAAAGCTTTGACGCCTTTCGGGTACTTTATGCTCAGGATGGGGTCATATAACACGTTCCATAGTAACGGTCCCAGAACTGAGCCCTGCGGTATGCCCACGCTTATCTGTTTTTTATGTTTCTCAATGCAGATCCTTTTGTCGAAATAATCTCTTACCAGATTGATCAGATATTGAGATATTTTCATCTGTCTTAATCTACTCAGGATAATGGCCCATGAGGCCCATGAGGCGATTATCCTGAGTAGATTAAGACAGAAAACAGATTAAGACATAAAGAACTCCATGAGGTGATACTTTTTTGACTGCATGCATAGTCGATTTCCCCTTCTTGAAGCAGTACTGGTGGCCCGACGGGCCCCCTTTTACTTCCACTTTGTCTTCGAGTCTGTTCTTTATTAAGTGTTCATACAATTTTGACAATGCATCGTTTAGGCATAACGGCCTGTAGCCGCTAGGCAGCTCTGATTTGGATGATTAAAATTAGTTTTGATTGTTTTCAGATATATGGGAACTTCTGTTTATCAAGTAATTTGTTCATAACGTCCTTTATGTAGTCAGTGGCAGCCTCTGTCATGTGTTCAACAGCCTCCGGAGGTATGCCTTCCCGGTGCCTTGCCTTTTTTATCCTTTCCGCGGTTTGTTTTATTTCCGCCGGAGAGAATGAGGTTGAATTTTCGGTGTAGATACTAGTTGGTAAGCGCTCTTCAAATGTTCTTTTTATGATTTTATAACCCCCCCCCCCCCCCCCAGATATCTTCGTTGAGTTGTTCGCACAGATTTTCCCAAATTCTTCTTTTTTCCTTTTAAATCATCTTCCTTGACTCTTTCCTTTTTTCTTTATAGTACTCTTGGCCTCTTATCGATCTAGTTTCGTTGTTTCGATTGTTGACTCTTCGCGTATAAATCCGTCTTGCTTGAAACAAAGCTCTCTCTGTTGCGAGATTTCCTCGGTCCACCAGTATGGGGTACTTCTTGGTGCGTTGTGATGTTTTGCTGTTTGGAAACACCTCTTTAAGATTTTAAAGGCCTCCTCTGCATTGGGGTTAATAGAATTCAGTAATAGTAAATACTGCAAGTTCTACAAATGTATGCCTACACTGCCTACAGTCATCCGTGTAGTATGAAATAGAACAAAATATAAGCTATCCTCAATACATTCAAGAACACAATAGATACCAGATTGCGAAGCAAATAGAGAGTCCTGGCCAGATTGGGGGCCAAGTGGTTAATATAACTATTCGATCTCAGCCTTCTATCCATATAAACACCAATAAACTTTGTTTCAGAAACATGAGAATTCATCAATCTATAGTCATTCAATGAGAAACCCATTCTGTTAGTTTTATCTGCATTTAGCGGAAGTCGATTACAGCAAAATCAGTCCTTAGCTATCTACTGCGCTCGAAAGGAAGCACCCAAGTATGAAGACCGTCAGCCTTCACATGCACGATGTGTTTTCGTTTACTTGATATTTTGTCAAGATATATTTAACGAGTTTTACTTTTTTTTTATTTTTTTAAGTTTATTTTTCCTTTTCAATTTTTTTTATCAAACTGGCTTTTTTTCATACAAGTTAACTCTTTATTTATTTCTAACATTTCCATTTTTTCTTAAACTTAAAAAACCAAAAAATTTAAATCTATGAAAATGTTCGCGACAGATCAAAAAATCATGACTAAGGTAAAATATTGGTGTTTTACAAAAAAAATGAGCTCCTGTTGGATTAATATAATAAAGTTAGGGTGTGCTCTAATTTAGACTGCTGAAATAATGTCCAGAAAAAACTTAAAAATGTTTCAACATACTACATTCTGCAACATTGAAATAAAATTCAATTATTCGATATCGTCTTCGAAATTCCCTTAGAGTTTAAAATTTTCAAAGGTCGTATAACGCAGATGAGTCCAAGAAATGATAAAACAATAAGTTAAAAGACAAATTAAAGAATATATACACAAAGTTTAGGTCTCAGTCGGAAATAAGATTATAAATTAAGAATATGGTACATGTTTCGCCCTAACGGGCATCATCAGACCTAAAATTAATATACATTACAACGGAAAATACAATTAAATAATATATAACTTTACCATAAACAAAACACATTTTACAAAGTACATAAAACAAACATAACCAAACAAAGAAACAATGAAATACGAAACAAGGCCACGCTTGAATGACCAATCAGAGACGTCGATATAAATTTATTTGATGAGAGGCGATAGGTCAAAACGAAAAAAGAAGAGATTGTTCAGGATGAGCTTGACTAACTGTCGTAATGTCCATGCTACAATAATTGAAAGAAGAAGAATTGGTAAAAATGACAGAAAAGGCTTGAAGGTTATGCAAAATAAAATATATAGTTATTCTTTTGAAATATTGTTAAAAATCAAAATTAAACACTTCATTAACGCATGTAAGGATGGGGTTCTTTTTAGCTCTTGTTATTTCCATCTTTTCCAAAAGATCCAACTTCTTAAGGCCGTTTTACATGCTGCAATTCTTCTTTGCAATATGCAATAGTCTTGAACAAAGACATGCGCAGTTTGACAATAGGTACAAATGTCTTGCCACTGCGCATGCTTTTGTTTAAGACTATTGCAACTTGCGAGAAAGATTTGCAGCATGTAAAACGGCCTTTACCTTTACCGCATTCGTGAATTATATTTACATTTTCAGATATAGAAAAGGGATGTTTTGAGGATAACAAATGATTCGCAAAGGCAGATCTTGTATTTGAGATATCTGTATTTTGATGTTTTGTAACCAAGCTGAGGTGTTCCTTGATCCTTGTCGAAATTTTTCTACCCGAATGTCCAACATAAACAGCAGGACACTCGCCACAATGAAGGGAATAAACCCCAGATTTCTCAAGACTATTCTTTTTGTCTTTGATTCTAACTATGTGTTGTTTTAAAGTATTGTTTGTTTTAAATGATATGGAGATATTAAATGATTTAAAAAATTTAACTAAATGTAGAGATATATTTCCAAAGTATGTTAAAACCCTTGTTTGTATTAATTAGATTATTATGTATTATGTTATAAGAGAGTTTGTATTTCTTCATAAATTTATAAAAAAGTTTGTTGAATGTTTTCATTGGTAAACCATTGTTTAAGGCAATTTCCCTTATTATATCTAATTCTTTAGTAAAAGCAGCTTGGGATACTGGTAATTTAAAAAGTCTGTACAAAAACGAATTAAAGGCTGCAAATTTGTGAGAAACTGGTGAGTTAGATGTAAACTGAATGATATTATCAGTACAGGTGGGTTTTCTATATACCTCAAAACTAATTTTGTTATTATTTCTAATTAAAAGAAGGTCCAAAAAAGGAAGTTTGCCGTTTTGACCTATCGCCTCTCATCAAATAAATTTATATCGACGTCTCTGATTGGTCATTCAAGCGTGACCTTGTTTCGTATTTCATTGTTTCTTTGTTTGTTTATGTTTGTTATATGTACTTTGTAAAATGTGTTTTGTTTATGGTAAAGTTATATATTATTTAATTATATTTTCCGTTGTAATGTATATTAATTTTAGGTCTGATGATGCCCGTTAGGGCGAAACATGCAACCTATTATTAATTTATAAACTTATTTCCGACTGAGACCTAAACTTTGTGTATATATTTTTTAATTTGTTCATTACCAGGTCTCTTTGAGATAATATGGACACTTTCTTTAAGTTAAAAGACGATCGTGATTTCGCTCTTTTCAGAGCTCATCAGGCTACTATATATTAGTGAGCCCTGTGTCAAAGTTTAGGAATTAAATATAAGTTAGGTCACTCTGGTCGGCCGTCAAAATACACCTCTCGACTTCCCGTCTTCCCGCTAGACTGGTGTCTAGTTTAAATTCGTATACAGTCCAACGTATAGGGTGAGTTATGAAAAAATGTGATTTGCGTTTTGTGTAAATTAATAAAAGGTCTAGTCAGTGAATGATTGTGAAAGTCGTATGACAGACAATTTTAATTTAATTTAGAGAATACCTGTCATAAAAATTTGCAGTGCAATATTTATATGACATGGTACTGACACTGAGTTATAATAAGTAAAACAGAGTCTGTAATAAAAAAAATTGCAGGTATCAAGCTTGAAAAAGGGCATTAGGATTTATAGGATCTATATATATATATATATATATATATATATATATATATATATATATATATATATATATATATATATATATATATATATATATATATATATATATATATATATATATATATATATATATATATATATATATATATATATATATATATGTATGTATATATATATATACATACATATATATATATATATATATATATATATATACATATATATATAATAATATTGGTTCATCTTTATTCCACAACTAGTTATGACAGACAATTTGAAATCTATCCATTACTTAAGTAGTTTTTCAGGCCTTTAAACCATGAAAATTCGACAGTATATCAAAACTGTCAAAATGATAGATGACTTTTTTTTATCAGGAAGTCGTGTGGGATGTTTCAAAGTATTTTTTGCCATATTGTGAAACATAATAAGTTAAAGCCCTCTTCTCCGACACTGGTGGCCACAGGCTTTACCCGCTTTTCCTTTATTGCAATATTTTCGAGCATTTTGTAAGGCTTTATTGTTGTTTCACCTATTACGGGGTGCCTTGGGCTACAAATTTAAAGACCATCACAGTGGTAAAAGTTGTATAACCACAATTTATAGTTACAAAAACTTTATTGGCAGGTGGGTTAAGGCTGTTTCATGTAGACACGAATCACGAATCCTAGGTTTTAAATTTTAGCATCTACATTCCTTCATCATACATTTAAGAATATTTATTTTTAAATTCGATCAGCAGGTAAAACTTAATACTAATTTCTGTTTATTTAAATAAAATGTAAAATGTTAATAACTAACTAACCCCACAACATTATTTGAATTCAGTAAATTTTGCCCATAATAATTACATACTACTTTTAAAAGTAGTCCGGTAAGTAACAGTAGAGATTTTACGACCGGTCTGGAATGCGCCGGCACGCTTAGACTGCGGGTATCAAAGTTCCGACGCCGAGTGAGGCAACTTATATTTAGTTCTGTAAAGTATGCCTGTGTAGTCAGGAGTCAACAGTGTAATTTCATACAATAAATCGAATTTTTTTAAATAAACCACTAAACCAGTGTAATTTCATTTGTGCCTTGGCCCTACACGAGGCTCCCTAGACTATGGCTGACTAATCATTTCGTCTGTTGCGATGTAGGACGTGTTGCAGACATTGATCATAGTATTCTTGTTATGACATTGGTGTAACGTGGAATAAAAATATATAAACGTTATTGCTTACAACGAAAGCCAGGAATCAACACTGTAATTCAACACCGGTCGTGGTATTAGCCAGCGGAGTAGTCGTTACTGTAATTCCATTTTGTGTCCTTGCCTTACATTGGGCTCGCTAGTCTATGTTGGACTGATGAGCTCTAAAAAGAGCGAAGTTGTAATCGTCGTTTGACTAAAGTGGATTATTGTGCCTGCTGTGATGCAGGATATGTCCTAGATCTTAATGCGCGTACGCAGGTAGAATTATGTTGTGCACGTTACCCAGGCAGCCTGATGAGCTCTAAGAAGAGTGAAATCGCAATCGAAGTTTGTCTAAAATGGATTGCTGCGATGCAGTATATCTTTCAAACATGGATCATATTATCCTTGTTATAGCGCTGGTGTAACATGGAATAAAAATGAATTGCCATTATTGCTTCCTACAAAAGCTAGAAATCAAAAATGTAATTCAATGCCGGTTGTGGTTTTAGCAAGCGGAGTTGTTTTTTCTGTAATTTCATTTTGTGCCTTTCCCCTTCAGGGTGCTCGCTAGCCTAGAGCAGCCTGATGAGCTCTAAAAAAAGCGAAATCGTCGTCTGACTAGAACGGATCAATGTGCCTGCTGCGATGCTGGTCTCGTGTCCTTGTTATGTCGCTGGTGTAAGGTAGAATAAGAATATATTAAAATTATTGCTCCCGATGAAAGTCAGGAGTCAACAGTGTAATTCAATGCCGGTCGTGGTATTTCACAGCGGAGTAGTTGTTTTTGTGATTTCATTTTGCTCCTAGTATATATATATATATATATATATATATATATATATATATATATATATATATATATATATATATATATATATATATATATATATATATATATATATATATATATATATATATATATATATATATATATATATATATATATATATATATATATATATATATATATACTGCTTCTTTAGATATCTGAAGGAAATTCTGATTTTTGGGATATTAAACGGACGGATAGCCTGGGTAATTCGGCCTTTTAGCACTTCAATATTATTTGGTATTGGTGCTCCAATTACAACTTGTTTTAAATGTCCCCATAGAAACATGTCGGTCGCAGTTAAGTCAGAGCTCCTTGGGGGCTACAAAAATGGCCAATTTCTTCCAATCCATTCTGTTTCAAATTTGCGGTTAAGCCATTCTGTTAATTTGCCCTATTGAAAATACACTTTTTAGTGAAATTTTCGCAGTACATTGTTAAAAAGGTATCCAGCATTTCTAAGTACGATATTCTATTACAGAGTTATTGTTGAAATATAGGCCTATAATGCCACGAACAGATATCGCGCACTACACGTTCACTTTTGTATTATATTGTCTTCGTGACATTATTCTAAATTCGGAGTTTTCTCGAGACCAGTAACTGACGTGCTGGGATGCTGCAGTTCCATTAGTAGAAAATGTGCATTGATCAGAAAATGTAATAGTCTTATAAAATTAAACATTTTCACTTGAATTTTTGTCTCCTCCCCACAAATAAAAATGTCTTTTCGCTTCATCTCCTTCACCTCCAACGTATGATTGCTGTGGGGTTTGAATTAAATATGCAAATTAAAATAAATAAATGCAGTTTGTTGGTGATTTATCAAAATTTCAAGTAGTGCTTCTTCGAGAAATTTGCGGATTAGTCTCTGCAAGGGGTTTCACTCACGTCTTAGAAAATTCTTCGGCTAATGGTGTTAATTCTTTTCACAAACTTTGTCTACATCATGTATAGTCTTTTCTGAATTGATTGTATGCCTGTTAGTTCATATAAGAGCTTGTTTGATGATTTTGTAATGAATTGACAGTTTGTTTAACAGAACGAGGAGCAAAGGTTTCTTCTTTGGTGTGTTTTTTGTGCTGGTCCTAAAAAGCTTTGTGATAGGGGAAACTTCTACATTATAAAAATATGTCATCCTGTCAATCCATTGCTACAGACCCAAATATGTAATTTTTTAATTCTGTTTGTATTTTTTATTCAGTACAAATCCCAATAGCAAGATGTTAAATTCAGTCTTTGATCTCCAATGGAATCAAACTGTAGATCTGACAGTGCAATATTAAATAGAGACATATTTCCAAAGTACAAGAGGATATTAGGAGCATCTCTGAAAGTAGATAATTATTTCTTAAAAGAATAACTGAAAGGAGTGACATGAAAAGAAAAAATTAAACTGCTTTGTCAATAAGATTTTGTATATTTGATAAAAAAGCTTATTTTAGAATTTTTTTTAACAGAAATTATTTATTCTAGGTAACTTTTTTTTTTTTTTGAAATATCTACTGAGCAAATGCAATTTTACAATAAACAAGACGTTTTCTTAAAGTTAAAAATAGTCTAAATAGTCTTTGAAACATTGATATCAAGGATATTATTATAACTAATTTATGGCAAGTGTTTAACTAGGCAAGCATTTGACAAAGCAGCAAAAAATGAATAAGTAAAAAAATGCTTTCTTCTAATACATTCAACAATTCTCAGATTTTACATTTTTTTTAATTAAATATGTTTCTAAGGTTATCACGCAACCTATTATTTTCTGCAGATGCATGCATTATTGGATTAGATAGACCTTTAAAATTTTTGGAATTTTTAATGCCCCCTGTACAAAATATATATATATATATATATATATATATATATATATATATATATATATATATATATATATATATATATATATATATATATATATATATATATATATATATATATATATATATATATATATATATATATATATATATATATATATATATATAATATATATATATATATATATATATATATATATATATATATATATATATATATATATATATATATATATATATATATATATATATATATATATATATATATATATATATATATATATATATATATATATATATATATATATATATATATATATATATATATATATATATATATATATATATATATATATATATATATATATATATATATATATATATATATATACATATATATATATATATATATATATATATATATATATATATATATATATATATATATATATATATATATATATATATATATATATATATATATATATATATATATATATATATATATATATATATATATATATATATATATATATATATATATATATATATATATATATATATATATATATATATATATATATATATATATATATATATATATATATATATATATATATATATATATATATATATATATATATATATATATATATATTATATATATATATATATATATATATATATATATATATATATATTATATATATATATATATATATATATATATATATATATATATATATATACATATATATATATATATATATATATTTATATATAATTATATATATATATATATATATATATATATATATATATAGGAAGGACAGGACAATTGATTACAGTTGAACTCCACCGCGTCTGGATCTCTTAAATCGCGGCACTTTTTATACCTTCCTAAAATTACGCATGAAAACTACTAGATGTAGATATACCTTGTGTAACAGTTTCCCCCTTTTAAGTTAATCTATATTTTGTAATTCTCATGCGCGAAGAATTTTGAGAATTTGAGGTAGCCATAAAGAGTGCCACGATTAGAGAAATCCACATAACGTCCTTTTCAAGGATTTATTTGTTTGAATATTTTCTATTTAATCTGGAATAAAGTCAGTTCTTTTTAAACTTTTTAAACCAGCAGGAATGTTTTGATTTTTTCGCCTAGTAGCAACAATTATGAGTTAAACTCTAATACCGCGGATCTATTGTATAATATATCTACAAACTAACTCTATAATTCGTTTAATTTCTACTAGGATTTAAAAACCAAATAATGTACAAAAAGTAAAGCAAATTGAATGTCCACATAGAGGTAACACAAAAAAAATTAAATACAGTTAATAGACAAAATGTATTAACAACAAAAATTGTATATCTATATATAAAAAAATAGATATAAAACATAAATATTCTTAACATAGGAACATAACGATCGTACTTTATTACATTTTGGATAAATGCTGACTACGTATATATTGAAAAAAATAGCATTGATTTAACAGCTCGGCTTTCGTCAATGTAGGATTTTTCTCCAAGCTTTTAAAGGGTTCTAAAAATTCTAAAGAAAACCATGTTAAGCAAGATTTTGATAGATGAAAACTATGTTTTCTCTACGTAGGTATTTACCATATTTTGCCTATTTTTAAACATACTTTTGTGAGTTCCATCTGAATCGACTCAGAAAAAAATCACCTGTTTCAATGCAGTCCAGTATCAACTCCCAAATTTAAAGGTTGCGTTTAATTTTTCGAAATACACGTAGTTATTAGCATTTAAAGCGATATATGGGTATTATAATTAATGTTATGTAATTTATTGTTTTTCACCTTCAATATATTTCAAAACATTAAGTGCTTTGTGGTTATTATAAAGAATTAGAAAACAAAATTCAAGTTACGAATTAATTTAATTATTTATTAAAACTAGTTTTTCTAAAAATTCTAAAAGCTTGTGTAATAATTTTTAAACTATGATTTAGAACGCAGACTTTATTTATGAGGTAAAGAAAATTAAACAGTGGTAGTTACCACTACATACAAAGAGATTTTTACACATATGATCAAAACACTGAAGAAGGAGCTGCAGTGATTTCTGGTATTGATGTACATTGATGAATTAATTTAATTATTTATTAAAACTAGTTTTTCTAAAAATTCTAAAAGCTTGTGTAATAATTTTTAAACTATGATTTAGAACGCAGACTTTATTTATGAGGTAAAGAAAATTAAACAGTGGTAGTTACCACTACATACAAAGAGATTTTTACACATATGATCAAAACACTGAAGAAGGAGCTGCAGTGATTTCTGGTATTGATGTACATGTTGTACATGATGCACAGGTTTCAAAATTTATATTAATTACCATATAATGTGTTTATATCATCACTAAAATAGCACAGTAATCTTAGTTACCTTTACTTTATACATAAAAGCAGAAAATCTTATAAGCTTTTGATTGCGGAGACATAGTATTCTTTCGGTTATAGCAGTTTTATCTACGACACCATTTTTAAACAGCAAAACTGCACTCCGTGTTGGTAGATTATTTTGGTTCTTATTATTAAAATGTTTATTTGAACGTAGAACATCTTTAGTTCAACATTTTATGATCTCTTTGTTTTGTTAGAGATGAAAAGGAAAATTAAGGTGCTGATGTTTGTAAAAATTTTGACATGTCATTTGCTTCAAAAATGTAAGGTTCAATTTAGTTCATCGTTTTTTTTATAATGAAAATTTATTTCCGTCATAAGCAGTACAACTGATTAAAACTTCATAACTTGACTGTGACCTTTAAATACTTATTTTTAGTATATTTAGATAAATAACAAAAAGCTAAGCAATAGGACTCTAAAAATTATATCTAACTATTGTAGAACTTACCAACAAATGCAAAATGATTGTTTAAAAATAATATGCGATGTAGTGCTATGAAAAGAAATTGCTTGTCTTTATTATTAATTACTACAGAACAGTCTGACTGTGTTTACAAGCAATAATAAAAATAAATATGCCACAACTTAAAAACTGATTTCCGTACATGTATTTTGAAGTTATACCCGAGAATAACACCCAGTATAATGTGGTGGTTATACTTCATTAATAAAACAGCCGTTAAGGCCATTATTTATTTTTTTTTTCATTTCGTTGGGTACGCTCCAAGTAACCGAAAACTGCTTTTAGTAGAGGTACCGGACATTTAACACCGTTTTATAAATGTAATTTAGATGCGGGTGACCTTAACGGATTCTTTACTTACTAGACTAAATCATTAGACAAAATTTATTTAAAGAAAATGCTTTAGTTATGTAGAAGAAAAAAACGCCTACTCGCATATGTACTATAATTATTTCCTGCATTTTACTGCTAACCTAATACTACTAAAATAAATTTAAAAATGTTTGTCAAATGACCAATTACCACATTTTTCATTGGCCCACTTTCTTTTCTAGCTGGCAATTATACTATCAGTAAGTGTTTACACTACACAAACAAGTAGAAGCGCCTTGCACCTGGTAGCAACTAGTAGATAGTTTTATCCATTACCATGTAGTAAATAGTTTTATTAGCCCATTTGCACAAGCCTTTAATTCTTAATAAGCAAATAATGTATTTTTAATATTCTTGATTTAAATATTTTGGATCCACTCAAAATTGTGGTAATTGCCCATTTGAGACGACAAAAGACCTGTAAAGGATTTAGTTAATTGTATCTCAAACAGTTTTCTAACAAATATTTTACAATATGTACAAGTTTGTTACTGCACTATAAAAAGCTTGTTGACTAAGACCTAATCAAATACAGTGAGTGATAAATAAAACTTTATTTGCCAAATCCCTTGTGAATGTAATACATATTACATAGGAAGACAAAGAAACGTTTGGTCGTAAGAACCTCAAAATCCGATTATAACACATGTCATTTAAACATCATTGTATTATGATAATCACTTACGGCATTCATTATGCCTTATTCAAATATGTGAACATCCGATACTTTTAATTTTCAAGCTGGAACTGTCAATATGGTTTTTGGAGACATTGAGTAAAAATCTCAGGCGGTTTTATCTTCTTCACATGCAAAACCTATGTTAATTAAACATGTTTTGGAAGAATGTAAAAATAGTTTACTACCTAATGGCAAGATTTGGCTATCTTATTCAACATAGAAGATGGATGAACCTAAAATGATTATTTTTATAAAAAAAATCCGTAAGTTCCGAATATACTTGTAGTTTTATTACCTGTGGATTTTAATCTCTGCTCTCTACTACGAACATTTCTTATCGGCCTGTTATTTCCACTTTGGTATTCTTTCAGCGTATTTTCTAAAAATTATGAGATATATTAGTTTAATGTTTAATGACTATACAATAATACTATAAGTAAGTATATCAATACTTGTAACCTTATTAAGTATAGCTAATCTTGTGTTTTTTTGCTGCTAAATGATATTTTATGAAAAAAATAACATAGAAGAGGAACATTTGATTTAATATAATTTAAACCGGTTGAGTTTTACAGCCTTTAAAAAGGCGTAGGTTTATGGTGTGAAGTATAAAAAATTAGCGTTTTGTTTAAAAACTTATAAGGCGACAATAACATAATATAATAAACACCTAGCGGAGGTGAAAATATGGAAAATATGTCAGCTAATACGATAAGTCCATTTACGCGTAAAAAAAATTATTCCTTTTAATTCCAGTTGGAAAACACATCCTTTCTGCAGTATGTACAGTCCACACATAAATAATAATAATATATATATATATATATATATATATATATATATATATATATATATATATATATATATATGGGGGAAATCAAATCTTATAATCACTAATTATTTGATCTTTGCAGACCTTTGATTTTTTTCATCTGCTTCCACAATATCTCTTCAATTTGCTGCTTCCAAGTCGCTTTTAACTTTTGGGTTTTCGCATCCAATATGTACGTGTATTTGCTTGAGTTGCGCCTCTTTGTTTTAGTGTAATCGGTCAAATGGATAGTAGTATCGTCAAATGTAGCTATCCGCAAATCATTCGTTTTTATACTCTGATGGTAGATAAATTCTTCCATGTTTTTCTAAAAATCATAATTAATTATTGAATATGTAATATTTGTTTTTTAAAAGCCTAATTTTTAAAAGAACTCTCTTGTTATAACACTCGATATTGTCCGTGCCATTTTCAAAATTCTGTATTAGTCGAAGTGTCAAACTGTACTTTTTAAATTTCGATCGTTATATCTCGAAGATGGTTTCAGATAAACTTTTAAAATTTTTTGTTTTTAGAGCACACTTGGGGCTCTCGAAAGGATATTAATATCGTTTTTAGTTTTGCAGCTGTTAATAAAGAAATAATTTATTTTTGGAGTTTTTGAGTCGTATGATACACGATAACTATCGAAAAAAGTTGAAATATTGATTTGAAAGTCAGAAAAATAAATGGATACGTTAATTTTTACGGTCTCGTGAAGCCTGGCGGGATTAAAGTTTGAGGGTATATTTTTAATAATTTTTAAACGTCGTTTATTGGTCAAAAACAAAGGTCTGTTGAACGTCCTCTCTGGCCAAATAGGTTCACTCTTAGAAAAAAAAACAAAAAAGATTCTGAAAGAACTGAGACCAGAGAAAGAAAAAATCTATAGGGCGATATGCGATAGGGCAAAAATGTGTATGCAAATTACATTTATTGTCGCTTTTAAAACATTTTTTTTTTGCTGTAGCTCGTTAAAAACTAGTTTTGGTAAAATTGTCATAAGATAAAATTAGGGAGAAGGTTAAGAGGTACGAAACTGCGTTTCAAGATTGCTGCCAACTGCTTTAAATGTTTTTGCGGTTAGGGACTTTTTAATCAGCACTGAAAGAATACAATTTATTATAAATCAACCTTTTGAAGTTTTGGGGCATTGTTTTTCAGAAATATGTTAATGCCTCGCAGTTCTCTGACATGCTAAAATTTAGATATTTAGAAGATAGCTACAAATTGGGATGCAACATTTTTCCCAATTTAGTTTTAATAACCCCTAAGCAAATTTGCTATCATTACCAATAATATGAGTAATGTCGATATTCGTTTGATAGAAGCGCTACTCGATTACCTTTTTTGGACGAGGTGGGGCAGCTAAATGCTTGTGTAATTGCATACCGGATAGATACATTTTTCAGTATATAGACTGGAATTTCTTGACACTTTGGCAGGTTTGCAATATACGGGCTCAGTTTTTCTAGATTTTGTGTGCTTTTATGGTAATATATATGTTATATCCTTTCTCACGAGCAATGTCTCCTTCAAGTACGATGCCCTTGGTTCCCATCGTATCAGATGTCGGTTATCTTAAGGAGACGGCGAGTACCGAGAAGCCTCGTCAGCAGAATCTTCCCAGCAAGCAAGTTCCCACTGAGGCAGCATTCGTCTTTCATATAAATAGTGTAAATTGTAAATAAAATCATGATTAGTTTTTAAGCTTCTATACTGTTTGTTTAATTTTTGATTTTGTAAATAAAAATATTTTTTAAAAAGTGAATTTTAAGTCGAGTGATATAACAAATTGGCGCAATCGTGCTAGGATCTGGCAACGTTGGCAGAACAAGAGAACTCTAACTGGCAACGGTGGATCCCAATCCTTTATCCAGAAGAACAAAGAAGCCCCATTTTGTGCATTGTGACGTCATCAACTTGGCAGAACACGCATCTACGGAAGGAACACATAGTGAAGCCCCTGGTGGAACTAACTGCTAAGAACACGACGAGCGATGTTTCGACTCTGTTTGTAAGTAACGAATCATCACATTTATTTTAAAAAAAAATATTTAATTAAATACCTGTTCGACTTTTCAAAATCAATCTTACATTTTATTAATTAGTAAAATAATCATTTATTCTGTTAATTGATTTTCCGATAAACTAATCAATTATTCTGCTAATTGATTTCTGTATTTCTAAGTATAACATCGTATAATTTGTGTATAATCAGTTATTTTTATTATAACAAGAAATATTACACAGTTCAATTTAATTCGACTAACTAGTTAATAAGAACTGTATATTTTACGTTGGTTGGCATACTACTTTACGTACTGTCTATCAACATAAAATTTTTTAAAATATTTTGTGTTTCAAATCCTTTTTATATTATATTGTGCTAGTGTTTATTGTGTTGATATATGACGGATAATGAAAGAATAATTGCAGGAGCAGAGGTAGCAGTAATCGAACCTTATAAATTATTTTATATTTCCGAGATTTTTTCTAATTTTCTATTATCCCCGAATTCGAAGGTGATCAAATATTTTTACAAATCTTCCTAAATGCCTGCGAATATGCATATGATATGTCTACGGGTAACCAAAAAGATTTTTTAGTGATTAACATAAAAAATAGGTTGCGAGGGAGAGCCGCGCAGCTGATAAGCTCCCGAAATCCACTTTCTTTTCTAGAGATAAAGCAATTACTTCGGAGATACGTGAGATCTATCTTGACTTATTCAGGACTTACAAAGAAAGAGACAACTACGAAACGAATCTCCTTTGACTTTCCTTAACAGACTTCAAGTACTAAATGCTAAAATGCCCGCCAACATACAAAAATCCATACTCGCACCCAGTCAAAAGGCAGCCCAAATAACATTAATCGAATCCATGTCTCTAAATAGCCTACTTACTGGCCTGGAACCCCGAATTGGCCATATAATACGTGCAAGAATTCCACCTAATCTTTTGGAAGCACATATTCGCATAAGACGCGAGCTCCAACTATCATATTTTGAGTCCCAAAAATCTTCTAGGCCCAATCCGCCCGCTAGACCTATTATTCAAACTAATAAAAGACCTAATATACAATCCCTTAAATGTCATAGCTGTGGTCGCAATGGTCACCCAGCAAATGAATGCAGATCGCAACAACGTCCCAATGGTTAAACTTCCCAGAATTTTGGCAATTTTCAAAAGTCCTAATACCAATCAACAATCAAATTATTCCAAATCAAGCACCTCCTTTCAGTCGAATAGACCAAACAACGGTCAGCCAAGACCGCAGTACACACCCCATAACCAATCGAACCAAAACAATTTCCAACGTCAAACACCATTTAACAATTTCCAACGTCCTTCAGTAATACAAAATAATCCCCAGCATCGTGCTCATGTTGTCAATTTCGACAATTACCAATATTCCTACGATAACTATTCCGAACCCCAATATGACTAGTATTGTAACCAATACGCAGAAATGTATGAAGATAACCCCGATTACGAATATCAAAATGTTGAAAATATTGACCAACAAGATAAAACGAATTACGATGAATATCAGGATTTTCTTCCCACTTCGAATCAAAACCATCCGCTTATTCGAACAATTTCATATACCAATGCCATGACGGAAATCTAAAACTAAATACAAACCCTGAATTTGGACGACATGAACCCGTCATTGAATTTCCCAGAACAACATTTTCTTTAAATCCCCTTCTTGCTGTTAACCCGAAAAATCTATATTACATAAAAGACACATCCAACACTTCTAAGCTACTTATAGATTCCGGAGCAGGAATTACGATATTTAAAGAAAATACAGTAAAACAATTTCCCCAACGTTTCCCCGAAAACGTTACGATTCGAGGCATCACAAAACAAAAACTGTTATCACCGAATCAACCCTAGTTCCTTTTCAAGCCGGAAACCCACATAAAGTTTACATATACGATTTAGATATTGATTTCGATAGTATTCTAGGACTCGACTTTTTAGAACTGTATGAATGCACCATCGACTTAAAAAATAAACAACTTGTTACGAATTTTAAAACTTTACCACTGTTTAAGGCAGAAGAAAACCTTGAACAAAAAATAAAAAAGTAACTAACGTAAACAACTCTAACGAAATTAAGATTGAAGTTAGGACCGAACAAATTTTTAAATTACGTTGTGATTTAGTCAACACCGATGCTATCCTATCTAGGCAACAAATCGAAAAAGTTCACATTCCAAACGCAATTGTCCATGTCAATGAAAAAGGCGAATTTCTAACTTCTGTGGTTAATGCAAATGCCATCCCGAAAACCATTAATTTTTCAGATATCGAAATCGAACCTATTTCTTCTCATTCGCTACTCAATTACAATTTATCTGATAAACAGCTATCTTCTAATCGCATTCCCAATATTAAGTCCCAAATTCGTTTAGAGCATCTTAACGAAGAAGAAAAAGAAATAATTACCAATCTTTGCGTAGATTTTGAGGACATATTTTACCTCGAAGGTGACAATCTTACCTTTACCAACGAAATTAAACACCAAATTGATACCAATGGTGCAAAGCCTGTTTTCAACAAATCTTACAGGTATCCCCATATTCACAAAGAAGAGGTAAAAACTCAGGTTAATAAAATGTTAGAACAAGGAATAATAAAACCTTCTATTTCACCTTGGTCATCTCCAGTTTGGGTCGTCCCCAAGAAACTTGATTCCTCAGGCAAACAAAAATGGAAAGTAGTCATAGATTATCGTAAATTGAATGAATCCACGGTAGATGATAAGTACCCGCTTCCCAATATTTCCGATCTTTTGGATCAGCTAGGCAAGTGCCAGTATTTTACAACCCTGGATCTAGCTTCAGGATTTCACCAGATCGAGATAGACCCTAAAAATATTTCAAAAACTGCTTTCTTTGTCGAGAACGGACACTATGAATTTATAAAAATGCCCTTTGGCCTTAAAACGCCCCGTCCACTTTCCAGAGAGTAATGGACAATATCCTTCTAGGCATTCTCAATGAACGTTGTCTCCTCTATATGGACGACATCATTGTGTACTCACCTGCAATCCATGACCACATCACACGCTTACGCGAAGTTTTTAAATGCCTTCGAAAAGCAAATCTCAAAATACAGCCTGACAAATGTGAGTTCCTGAGAAAAGAGGTAGCATACCTTGGTCTCCTAATCACTCAGGACGGAGTTAAACCTAACCCCGCTAAAATCGATTATATACAGAAATTTTCAGAACCAAAAAAATCCAAAAGACATAAAATCCTTTCTGGGTTTAGCTGGTTATTATCGTAGGTTTATTCCAAACTTTGCAAAAATATCAAAGCCCCTTACCAGATTGTTGAAAAAAGATATCAGATTTGATTTCGACTCAGATTGTCGTCAAGCTTTCGACGAACTAAAACAATTACTGACTTCTGACCCAATTCTCATCTATCCAAATTTCGATGAGCCTTTCCTACTAACAACATATGCAAGCGCATTTGCGATAGGGGCTGTACTTTCCCAAGGTCCCATTGGCAAAGATTTACCCATTGGTTATGCCTCCAGAACATTATGTAAAGCCGAAACCAACTACTCGACAATAGAGAGAGAACTACTTGCAAATTGTATGGGCCGTCAAATATTTCGGTCCATATTTATATCGTCCCCTTACTTGGTTACTTTCTATTAAAGACCCAGGTAGTAGGTTAGCACGATGGCGGCTAAAACTAGGAGAATATCAGTACGAAATTGTTTATAAACCGGGAAAAATTAATAAAAACAAAAATATCTGTTTTTGCATCAAATGAGACAGATTCCAAAGACCCTATCGACGAGCCTAAAACCTATGACGACGATGTAATAGCCGAAGAATAAAATAAATTCGTAAGTCTTTACGAAATCAGATCCCTGATCGATTATTCTAAAATCGAAACAACCCACGACCAGCTGTTGGATAAGTCACACAAAAATATTATAAACATTCTTTCGACAAAATAAATTAGAAGAACTACATCATAAAATTCTTGACGATATTTTCGAGGAGAACATGGAATGTAATCCAAAACAAATAAATACTTTCTCCAGTAAATCAACAAAAAATCGTAAATATTTCATTATTCCTCTCCCGTTTAACCCAGAAACTGTCACACAACTTCTCTTTTATATTCTTTATACCGGTCAAGACGAACTTGACATCTCTTGCACTTATTTCGTTGAAAACACACTCGAACTTCCTTCCTATCCTTGAAATATTTTCGTATATTTTTGCAGACAAAAATATAAAATTAAGTATTGGCCAAAACATCACAAAAACCCCTAACGAAGACGAAATACCTCAGATCTTAGATCATTACCATCGAGGAAAAACTAACTTACATCGCGGAATTAACAAGACGTTAAGACGCATAAAAGAAAAATACAATTAGCCAGGAATAATAAAAGCCGTAGAAAACTTTATTAAAAGTTGCGAAACTTGCCAAAAAGTAAAAATCTGTCGTAAAAATCTAAGCAGTCTCCTAGTCGTAACAGAAACGCCCAAAACACCTTTTGAAAGAATAAAGATTGACATATTTGAATACCCAACTCGAAATTACGCCCTAACAGTACGTGACGAACTAACAAAATTTACACAAGCTTACCCTATAGAGGATAAGACACCAAAATCTGTTGTTAATACACTTCTTTTATTTTTTCAACATTACGGAACCCCGTTACGTATACATTGTGATTATGGCCGGGAATTCAAAAACACCTTAATGAATGACCTCTGTGAGCTTTACGATATCAAACTAACTTTCTCTAGCGTAGGACACCCTCAATCAAATGGCTCTGTTGAGAAATTTCACGCGACACTTAGTAAAATGATAAGAGCTAATCAAACTGGAAACCCTGACGAACACCCGTTTAATGTTCTTCCTTATGCTACTATATGTTATAACAATACCAAAAATAAAACGCACGGTTTTACACCTTACGAACTTATTTTTGGACACTACCTCATCTAGACCACCTGAAATCCTATATAATGAAAAACGTCTTATTTCCAAATATATGCAAGATCTAAACAATCGCATGCAATACCTTTCTAAAACAGCCCGAGTCAGAACATGTCAACAAACAGAAAAAGTCAAAGAGCTCTTCGACCAAAATGTTTCTGCTCACCCCTATAAATATAATGTAGGAGATAAGGTATACATTAAAGAATCACAAATCAAGGACAAAAGCCAAAATAAATTTAACGGTCCATTCGAAATAATCGAAATTTTACAAAATTCAGAAATTTTGATAAACCCCGAAACTAAACAAAAATCTAAAATAAATTATGACAGACTGAAACCATACTATGAGTAATTTTTCTCTTCTAGGTTTTTGGCACTTTCAACAGCCACTCAGTCCCAATACACTCTAAGACCAATAAACAACGCCTTGGCGACCCGATTGAAGAAAGTGAAGAGATTGAACTCAACCTCAATAAGCAGAGGTCCTGAAAGTTGTCACCACGCGTCAACGTTTATCTTAATAGGTGTTATATCCTTTCTCACGAGCAATGTCACCTTCAAGTACGACGCCCTTGGTTCCCACCGTATCAGATGTCGGTTATCTCAAGGAGACGGCGAGTACCGAGAAGCTTCGTTAGCAGAATCTGCCCAGCAAGCAAGTTCCCACTGACGAAGCATTCGTCTTTCATATAAATAGTGTAAATTGTAAATAAAATCATGATTCGTTTTTAAGCTTCTATACTGTTAGTTTAATTTTTGATTTTGTAAATAAAAATATTTTTTAAAAAGTGAACTTTAAGTCGAGTGATATAACATATATTTAACATACGGAGTGAAACAGTAAATACAAATTTCTTTCTCGTACTGTACGGATGAGTCTTAAAGCCTATAATATATTATACAGGGGCAGTAGGTACATATTCAACGTTTTCTTTCTTTCTGTCGAAATTCTGGTTTAAGAGCTGTAATTATTTTTCTTAGTGAAACACCTCGGGATAAGACATCTATTTAGGAAAATGGAGTAATAAATTGGGCAAATTTTGTTTTGACAGGTTTGAATTTTTTATTTCTTAACTTTTTATAGTGAAACATTTCAGTATAAGACATCGCATTCGATACTAAATCGGCGAAATTTTTTTTAGCAGCGGCGAATTTTTAATTTTTTGCCTCACTGAAACTTTTGAAGGATTCAAAGTATTGATTTGAATTTTTCGGTAATAGATAGGATATTTCATGTAACGTTTAGAGTCGTAATTTATTAAAAAAAAATTTGATCTTTCCAAAATAAAATAGTTCTTACCTGTAATTTTTGAACTGCTTTAAATCTTTAAATAGGGTTTCTACAGTTTTATGTAATTTAGAAGCGTAATTAATAAAAAAATACTTCGATATCTATAAAAAAAATTGTGCCGTAACATTTAAATTACTTAAAATTATTAAATACAGTTTTTACAGTTCCATGTAACTTTTATTGGCGTAACTTATTTAAAAAAACTTGGCAGCTGTTAAAAAAAACTCTTTTTCTCTAAGTACAACAGTCATGTATAAATATTTAGAGGCTTTACTCTGGATCATAAGAAACAAATGCTTAATACATACATAAGGTAAAAAAATATGTTGAGAAAAATTACAATTTGTTGAAAACACCCTGTATATTAAAGCGAAAAGAAAATTAAAAATAACTTAACCTGTTTTTATTTTAAAATTTAAGTGTACATTATCTTGGCTACAAAAGAACACAAAATACCTCTTTTTAGCAGACGTCGTTACAAGGTTACCTTTACGCTTTTCTCGGTCATAAACTCCGTACCTAGGCCGAAAACCTCAACTTACTATCTTAATTTTTATTAAAAATATAAAAAACGTGTATTTTTATTTCGTCTTTGGATTTAGTTAAGTACTCTACCAAATAAACTTTCCACTCCAACAAATATTTTTTAGCAGTATGTAAAAAACAATATAAAGTCGGATAATATCGAGTGTTAATTAAATCATTGCCGTACGAATAAAGTCTACAAAAAATATAAAAAAAAAATAAAATAAAAAGTAGACAAAACAGCATGACCTGACATATAGCTTGTTATAAACTCTTGCTTCGGCGAGAGTTTGGTGTCCAAACAGTTTAAGTCTTCGACAAAAACAAAAATAAATCTGAAAGAGCAGAGATGAGAAAAACAAATTCTGCAGATGGATATCTTTGAAAAAGTGTAATCAAATTACATATATCGCCGCTCTAAAAAAATCCATTTTCCTAATTTGTTTTCGATTTGTAGCACGCTAAAAATTAGTTTTATTTAAATTGTCATAAAACCAAATTGATGAGGAGGTAAAAATTTACGAAACTCCTTTTCAAGTTTGTAGTTTAATGATGTACTACTCGCATGTACAACATTAAAGTTTTTGCCCTTGAAAAAGGAAAATATTGTAATCGTGAAAAATTCACCCCCCGAAACTTTTTCAGATCTTTACGTTTCGGGTCCCTAGATACATGTTTTTTCAATTCTATCGGCCTGTCTGTCTGTCTGTCGGTCTGCCTTTTCGCTGCATAGCTATAACTACTTACCGGATTGACTTAAAATTTTAATAAAAAATTAAGGCTCACATGGAGATGACCTGTTAACATTTTGGTAAAAATCCAGTACGGTGAAACAAAATGGCGACTAGTGTGAAATGTTACTAAAAAACTTATTATCCAATTATCAACAATCAAGTATTATATAGGAATCAACTGGTCAAATTGTTCTTCCCTGTAATTTTTGAACTACTTAAAATTTTTAAATACGGTTTTCACAGTTTTTAATTTTAGAAGCGTAATTAATAAAAAATACTCTGACATCTGTTAAAAGACTATCCCGTAACTCTTTCCAAATGCGAAAAAGTTTCTGAAAGAGCATAATTAGAAGAAAGGGAGGTATACTTTCGAGTTTAAAAAATCTAAGCAATTTACAATTATCGCGGAAAAATTAACTTTTTTTATTTGATTTGCGGTCGCTCCTAACTTTGGAACGGTATACAAGTTTTAAATAGGATTTTTACAGATATATATCTCCTAAATAGTTAATGGAAAAAATATATAATGAATATTATAATGGTAAACTGATTTAAATTAGTATTTATGGAGGTGTCAAAAATATGTAGCAAACTCAACTTTGAGAGTTAACAGAGGCATAAATCGTTTTTATTCCCTTATAATTTATTTAGAACAAAAAATTAAACAACCCATCTCTTGTAATTTTATTATATTTTAATTATAAAACCGACAGAACTGAACATCCAATAAAAAATATAACGTTAAACCAATATTTAAAAATGCTGACACTTTCTATATTTTTTGCGAAGTTTGATGGTTAAACTTGCAGTACGAATTTTGAAATACTTAGTCTTTCAATTTTTCTTTCGGTTTAGCCAACAATGATACCACAAACTCTCGTACTAAACCCTATGATTTTTTGTGCTTTCAAAAATCTGTGCATATATAATAATATTTGCAATTAAATATACAGATACATTTTCAAGGGTTTCCGTGAACTGAACCCTATATTACCGAACAATTATGCAATAATACTGCACATTATTAATAATACTGCAATATTCAAAACTAACAATCTCAAAAACGAGATGAAAAAGCTTAAATTCTTAAAATCTGAAAAAAGCTCTTAGGGTCTAAAGCTTGAACATTTTGTTTCCGATGTCGTTTCCCGCTAAATCTATGATGAAATATAAAAACCGATATGTCTAAATTTTTAGTACACATCTAACTGCCAATAAATATTCATTTTGCGTTTAATTATGTTTATTTTTCATGACATATTCGGGTTGTCTGGAAGAATCTAAATAGGTTTTGGTTTTTGATTTATTTAGATAGTCCAGGAAGAAGCAGAAACATTTTAAGGTCGGCATTAGGAAGCAGACAATTTTTCTAAATTCTGACTCCAGCTAACTTAAGAGCTTTTTTAAATTAGCCGTCGCTAGAGCTTTCGCAAGTTCGAAAATTTAAAAAAGTTGCAAAAACAAATTTTTTGCCAAAATATTGTATATGTATAAAGCAATTATGTAAACAAAAAAAAAGAAGGTCTACCTTGACCTAGACCTTCTATAATGGTGATTTTTTTTTAAATACAATAGTTTCTTAGATAAATACATCGGAAACCACAATTGATTTTCTGCCACTGAGTAAAAATCTAAAAATTGTGAACTCGTTCGGGCATTAATATTGCAATAATTCCACTTATTATCTGCACACAAGGCAGCTCAAGCACATAATGCGGTATTTTTAGAAGATGATTTCTTGTCGGCCGTAAATAGAAAACGATAGTTAATACAGGTCGTGAATTTTTCTTAGAATTCAAATAAAATGTTTAAATTTGCTAAGGGTCTTGGCTGCATAAAAAGTTCTTTTAAAGAACTGCAATTTAATCCAAAAATTGACCTGCTTCCTAATTTCCTTGAGCTTTGATCCTGGACTAATAACTAAAATTATATAGTCTATACGTACGGGATCTTCTGAAGTAAAAACTATAGCTCCTTCAAACAGGAAAACCATCGATTCTAGTCTCCTAGGCTTGAGTAGTGTAAATTTCTCCCTAGTTATAAAAGATCCGTAGTCTTTAGTATGCAAAGGGCTATGCTGAATGGAAGCAATAGCCACGGCATCATTACCCCTACTCATGTATTTTTTAATAATTTCCAATGCTGCTATAACACCGCCAACAGATTTTTGCTCCTTTTCTAATTGTTTGATAATATTTTCTAAAAACAATTTATATTTGCCCAATCTTTGAAGTGGCGTCAGTAGATATGCAGACAAATCAAGTTTATCGTTTATCCTGTCCTGTTTTTCCTGAAAAAAAAAGTCCCTTATTTTATTTTGTTCAATTTCCAATAATTTTTATCAGCACAAACTACTTTAATATATTAATGTTGTATGTTTCCATATATATTATAGATATTTAAGTCCAAACACCGAAAAAAAATCATTTGTTCGATTTTCCAATCTAAATATGTCCTTAACTATAATTAATATGAAAAAACTTCACCTAACTTTTATTTACAACTTTTTGTTACTTCTAAAACTGCTTTCGCAAAAATTTTATTTTTTGAAATTTTTAATTTTTGGAATGCACTTTTTCGTATTTTTTGTGTATCTGACCTAAAGTTTAATACTGTAAAAACTTTTCTCTATCAAAAATAAAATTTTCTGAAAAATGCATAATAAAAAAGAATCCCATTTGTTGCATACTTTTTTGGGCACATTGCATGTGGACAATTTCACAGATATATAGAAAAAAATTCTCTAATAAACAGTTCTTTAAGGGGGGAACTGCACGCAGTAATATGGATCATTTGCAAGCCTTCCGCCGCTGCAATATTATGTTTAAACTATAAGAGATATGTATTAGATTCAATGTGATTTTAATAGGGAAATATGTATAGTTGGGCGCTAAACGCGATTTTTTATGAAAAAATCAAATCTAGAGTTATAAAATAAAAGTAGATTTGTCTATTTTCGACCATTTTTTGACCACTTTTTGACGCACATGCCTTCGCATATAATTTTTTTTTCCACAAAATGGCTCTTTACCGCCTTACATTGATCCTTTTTCTACGTAACTGCAAAATTTGAAATGGTAAATCGTATTCATGTCTTTTAATTTCTGCAGTACGTGAACCCTTTTGAATCCATTTTTAACCGAGATGTAATTTAAATTACTCATACATAACACAATTTTTGAGGTCGGACGTTTTTTTAATGCGTAGGTACCTTTTCATCTTACTTTCAACTCGACTAGACCCTGTCGCTGGTTTTTCACTTTTTGCGTGCAGTTCCCCCTTTGACACACTTTCACAAATTAATTTTGGTAACATTTAAAATGATTTTATATGGTCTGTCGTAGTACCAAAGTTAAATGTGTTTTACTATAGAGTTTTTGGCTACATATGTGTTAAGGAAACTCCTAATTTCCTATTTTATTTTATTACTCTTTTATTTTCTCGAAATAATTTGTTTTTATTTGGGCATACATGATGTGTATTTTTTATCATATTATATATTTAAAATTTATAGATTTATTGTTTACAAAACGCACAAATTTGGTATATTCTTTAAACCTTCCAGAAGTCATGTATCTCACTAGGCCATATGAATGATAAAGTACTACCGGCAATCGTCTATGGTGAAGTGTCATTGGCGATTCCTATCAGAAAATTTTTTTCTTATGTCCGGTGGCATTTCCACATCAATATGAATATTACACTGAATATTTTTTTGTAAAGGTAATTTTTTACTAATTACTATTTTAATAAAATCTTTCTAAAAGTAGTACACGTTTTTGGTGGAGGAGTTTGGGGAATAAGCTTCTCTGGACAATAGATAAATACTAAACATATTTATTGCAATATTTAATACAACCGAGTAAATTGAATTTAATCTATATCCGTTAAACCTGGTGTTAACTAAAATACTGCTTACATTTTATAAATAATATTTTTGCGTATTTGTTTTACACTATGTATATTAGTTCATTAAAGTCAAATTAAGCAAACATAACGATGTCTAATTTATTCCAACATACAGATCCCAAGAACACCTATATTATTAAAACTGGTTATTAAAGAGAGTTTAATAATAAAAAGCAAACTGGACTTGAAAATTTGAGTTTTTGAAGGTAAACACACTGACCAATGCTTTACCTATGTTTTCAAGGTAATAATTAAAATTATTATAAAATAAATTACTGTTTATAAAATAATTATTATTTTAATAAAAACTTTAAATGGACATGTCTTGCTCGATTATTAAGATAGGTAGTATGGTCATTTTAACTTGTTCACATTTTAAACTGCTATAATGTTCTTATTTTTCAAAATATTTGTGAAGATATAAATATTACTTACATTTTTTAAATAAGATGTACATTTTTTGTATATTTTATTAAATATTTTGGTATATATGCATCTTATTCATGATTCTAAATATAATGTGTTTTATATCTATATATTTAAAAATAAATGAAGAAAATCTGCGCCATAAGATTAATATGTATGAAAAAAATTTCTTTTTGTCATTACCACATTTTTTTTAGGACTAAGTTCTTCGTTTTCTCCTTATTTTTAAATGCAAATATATCAAATCCGGCATATTTATAATAAAAAAGGGACCTATCTATTAAAAGTAAAATTTAGAGGGTGTCTTTTAAAAAAAATTAAGTTATTTTGATTTATATCTTTGAAAATTGACACTTTTTTATTTAAGATCTTTCCATCATCAGCAATACTCAATGCCAATTATTGAAATGATTAGCAAATTTTAACTTCGACTCCTAAAAGGCCGGAATATCATACCTCGTCCCTGCTGTCCGTCTAAACTAGAACCAGAAACCTGTAGCCTAGCGGAAGACCTGGTACTTCGGAATAATAGTTTAGGTATAGGCATAAGAATATTTTATTGCCTTAAACTATATGGGGCACTTTAATAATACCCAACCATATAATTCATGCGCCTGAAGATAATACATCCATTTTCCGGATATAATAGGTCAGTACGTAGCACATCTTAATACATTTTCTGCGTAATGGTCTTTCTCCAAAACTTTGTACTTGGATTTGGAGTTTTCTTTCCAATAAAAACAATTCCGTAGTGGTTGATAGCCATTCTCCATTCATCTTACTGACTTTTACAAAGTTAGTGCAGGCGTTCTACAGGGTTCAGTATTGGCATCTACCCTATTCCTACTGCACTTTAAGTATTGCTCGCATATACGAATATTACAAGCTTGCCTTATAGATGATCTGTCTCTGTTTTCAAGATACTACTACGGATTCTGCTCTGATGAATTATCTTTCATTATGCCTTCCTTAGTCATCCCTGCTAGGGAGATACGAGCAACGACCCCCATGTATTTCTCCACCGTTCAACTGCAAAGGCCACGGAACGCCCAATTTTTTGCATTCCTTTCTTATCTTAAACTGCAAGTCTTTAAATTTCGCATTCATGTACTCCCCTTTCTTTTCTCACTTAAAGCAACCACGGAATGTAGTACTTAGGCCTTCGGCCTTAGCGGTCTGTTCATTGATAAAAAAAATCTGATATAAAAATTATTTTCCACGTATTTAGGATTATCATAAATATCTTAACCATTTAAAACCTTTTCGATCGATTTTACCGAAATGTATTGTTTATTACTACACAGTGATCTAAAATGCAAAATATCGCATTCATTTAAAAATTAATTGCACTTTGTCTATACCATCCTAGGGTTTTACCATGCTGTATATAATTTAATATGCCAATGTTGGCTTGATTTATTATTGATGTTTTAGCCCAAAAAAATGATTTTTCACAACCTATGTTGGAAACGTTTAGGCTTATCATAAATATCTCAGTAAATCATCAGATGGTTTATAGAAACCAAACGATTACAAAATGTAGAAAAGATTTACATCTGTCAACATCAAATTTATTGTCTTTTTTTGTATAAAAGACAAATTATTTTGTAGCGATTTTAGCTATTTCTTAAAAAAATATATTTCTTGTGTTTTATATAGTCGTGTTTAGTATGGTTATACCTTGATCAGAAAGTGCAATTCCTTGAGAGCCGCGTTTGCCTTTGGAGTGTTTCTAAAGTACCTTGGATATAATCGAAATAGATCCTCCTAAAACAGAATTTCATTAACTCAGAGTTTAGCGGGATACATTCTAAATAATATTACAAAATCAATAAAGGCTTGTGTGATTTCTTTGATATTTTCTTCAGAGTCTTCTAGGGTTTGCAGAAACTCAATTTGTTTTCGATACAGTTGATCCATATTGGCAAAAACGACATCAACTTTCTCTGGACACCTCTCTTCTAAAAAGGTTTTGTATTCCTAGAAAATTAAGAAGAACTTAATAACATTTATAAAAATACACAACACATTCGGCAGTAAGACCAAAAATATTCGACATGTTACGATTTCAGCGATAACATGTATTTTGTGTTTTCATGAATTTTAAAACGTAATTTTATTTGATAAGGCATACGTGGCAAATATCTATTCCAAAATAAATATCCAAGCTATGCGTGTCTCTTATAAAGAAACAAGAATGCACAGTGTCACAGATTATGAAGTTATAAACAATATCTTATTTTCATAATCCGCCTCTTGCATGTGATTAAGTACAAACTTCAACGAAATTGTATATTTTAAGCTATATAGATTAGGAATATAGTTAGAAAACTAACCGTTTTTCTGTGACCCATTTCATGATTCCCGTAAAAAAAATATTAGTATTTACAGTGTTATTTTCCGTTCAGTACAGTAATAATGTACAGGATCTTTAGAGATAATTAGTACCGTATCTACATGGTTTCCTAAAAGAGGTACCAAAAAACTAATATAGAAGTTAGAAGTTTTATATAAATCGTCATAAAGTGATGTAAAATATAACAATAGAGGATTGGAAAGTTGGACGCCCTGCATATTTCACTTTAATTGAAAAGATTTGTTTATCCCGATTCCAAAAACTTATAGTTTGACCGTATTCATACAATCCGTTTATGACCTATTTTGGATTTACCGTTAGGAAATTTTCAATATCAATTACCATATACGAAGATTATGTCAAAGATTGTGATATAGTTAGCTCAAAATGATTCATAAAACATTTTGTACAGTTTATGTGGATAAACCACAGATCTTTGAAACCAATGTCAAATATGCAGTGTCCCATTAAAAATCATTTTTTCATAATCTTTCGGACGTCTATTGTTATGTTTTCTTAAGTTTCTGACCGTTCAAGTAAAACTTACATTTTCCATATTTAAACTTTTTTTTGCATTTCTTATAAGAAACTCAGTAGGTATGGCACTAAATATCTCTGAAGACCTTGTATAGTGTTTAAATATATTTCAAAAAATATTGCCGGTTTAATTCAGAATATTTTGTTTCAGAAAATTCGATTGTAAATTTAAGCAACTGGAAAACAGTAACGTGATAAAATTAATTAACAGAAATTATAAAAAAATAATTGAAAAATATACTGTTCTAAGTGGAATAGCAAAATTTTTATCAATTTTCAAAAATCTATAACTTTCATATTTTTTATATTTTGATTTCAGTTTTGGATATGTTGAATATGTACTCCTGCTGATATCACAGAACGGTATTTTTGGTTTTGGCCAGTTGAACAGGGCGTAGTAGAGACGTGTGTAAATAAATTAAATTTCCCTCTTGACTGTGACATCAAGAAATGTTTTATGATTTACATGCCATTAATTTACTGTGATCCATGTTTCTAGATGGTTTTGCCATTCTAAAGCTATCTGGATCTTCAAGGCGTACTTAATAATAAAATCTAGTATTAACCTTCAATTTCAACTAATGTTTTTAGCTTGTTATTTAATTTGCATTTCTAATTCAAATAAATGGTATTTATTTAATTTTCTTTCTTTTAAAAGGCATAACTGACTAAAGTTTAATAGCTCGATGAAGTGAATTTTTTTTTTATTTGAAATATTTTTTGTATCTTTAACAATTGAGCGTTTAGATTTAGGTTGGATTAGGAGCGAGATAAAAACGCGAATTGCAGAATCTATTTCAAAGGGTCGCCAGTACTTCCAGACGGTACATTTTTGAGTTTTTTCCCCATTTCCTCTCATGAACGAGTGAGAGTAAAATTTTTTCGAATTTGTATAAAACTTCACATGGTAAGGAGCTGTCCACAAACTACGTACGCACGTTAGGGGGGCAGGAGTATTTCTTAGCGTGACAAGGGGGGTTAGGGGGTTTAAATATAACGTGACGCACAAAAATCTTTATTACACTGCGCATCTTTTGAAGTGGATAATTCAAATTATTTCAAAAATAAAAAACTCGTCGCCTTGTAATAAAAAAAAATTATTACTAGATTATTTATTTATAAGTAATGTAAACACCTGCAGAAAGTAAACAAAATCGTGCTAAGGACAAATCTGTTCCAACAGTAATAAAAAGTTATATACAAAATTAAGACGAAATTCTTTAAAAACTTAATAATCAAAATTAATTAAAACACAACGTAAATCGCTACAACTAGCCAATCAGTACTGGGTAGGTCCTCCCCTTGCTCTAAGTACTGACTGCACCCTCCTTGGCATACTCAGAATTAATGAACGAATAAACTGTTGATCCATAGCTTGCCATTCTTCTGTCAAAGCATTAGCAAGCTCCTCCAAATTGTGTGGCTGATGATCTCGAGCATGAATTTGTCGTTGGAGATGGTCCCAAACGTGTTCAATCGGATTACAATCGGGTGAACGCGGTGGCCATTGCATACGAGTGATACCATGGTGTTCCAGAGCCACATTTATCATTCTTGCACGGTGGGGCCGGGCATTATCGTCCACAAAGATAAATTGAGGTCCAAATTGACGGGAAAATGGAACAATAATGGGCTGTATAACCAAGTCATGATAGCGCTGAGCATTCATAGTAGCCCGATTTAGGATTATCAACTCGGTGCGTGACTCTAAAGAAATTCCACCCCAAACCATTACAGAGCCACCGCCAAAGGCAACAGTGGGAGCCATATTTTGTTCACGATATCTCATACCACGTTCACGCCACGTTAATATACGGCTGTCCGAATGATATAATGTGTATCTGGACTCATCTGTAAACAAACAGTTCCTCCAATCCGCCACAGTCCAAAGACTATGCTCGTTAGCCCACGCTCTGCGGGCAACACGATGTTCCCTGTTTAACTGGGGGTGCCGAGCACGTCGTCCAGCTTCATGCAGTCTTCTTCTTATCGTAGACAGACTTACACGGACTCCAGTGACTCCACGAATCCTGGATGCAGAGAAGGTTCGATTTCGTCTGGCAGTGGTAGTCACAAAACGGTCCTGCCTTCTGCTTGTAACTCGTTGTCGGCCACCACCATGTCGTATATTACCACTACCAGTTTGCTGATAACGATTCCAAGCTCGACTGATCACACTTTGTGAGACATGATACATTTGGGCTACTTGTTGTTGTGTAAGATTCCCATGTTGCAAAATCGCAACAATAGCAGCAAAATCTTCCGAAGAAAGTCTTCCTTGAGGCATTTTTCGATGTCACTTTAACAACTGAATTGTTACTAATAAGAAATAAACGATACAATGATTTCAGGTATCTCAAACCAACCAAAAAAAAAACTTCAGTAAAAATACCAATATTGAGATATTGTACACAGATGGAATGTTGTTTATTTTTATTACTGATCAAACGATAAACCTAAATTACAAACAGTGCGGAGGTGCCAAATGTTCAAAGATTATTATTACCTTGAAGAAAAAAATTAAAACATATTTAAAAATATTTTATACTGATAAATTTAAATTATCTACTTCAAAAGACGCGCAGTGTATTTCATTTGCATAAAATATGTATAAAACTTGGAGGAATTGCCAGATCCGGCAACACTGCCAATTTGAGCTTCGAGCGCGTAGTAGATAAGGTAGATAAAAAGCACAGTGTTGAAATTACAATATTTTTGCTGTGAAGGATTTTTGTATTGCTTCTGATTGATTGTGAAAGAGGAGAACTGCACCAGAAATCGTTCGCCGCCTATAAGAAGTGTTTTCCGCATAAATCCGGGGTTGCTGCTTAGGAATTTACCAATATCATATGGAAGGAAGCAAAAGAAAAGCATAAAGCTAAAAGAACTGAGTTTGAAAAATATATCCCGGAAAAAATTGTAGGTTTTTTGCAAAAACTGACACAAAATAAAGTTCGAAACATAGATTTTTTCTTCAAGGTAAATGCTTTTCATATTTATTTGATTAAATATACTTTATAGGTTTTATGTCGGTAGCTAAAAAATTTAAAAGTTCCTGTCTTAAAATGATAATAAACACCTACTTAATTATATTTTGGTTGTCTAAGTATATCTATTATGTATTAAAAACGTGCCAGCAATTAACGCATGACGAAAAAATAATAATTTAATTGCTATATTTTTGACGTTGATTTTTTTGTGAACCTGTAAATCTGATTTCAAAAGTACGTCTAACATGTTGGTTATGTTCATCAACTTAATTACTATACTAGTTACTGAGATATACCGGGTGTGTCACTTTAGCTACAAAATTAGTTTTTTAATTAGGTGAAATGTAATTACTTAAAACTAAAATAAAACCGAACCGGTTATCAGAATAATCAAGAAAATTCAAAACACCTACAGAAACTTTAAACATTAGTTATTTTATTAAGAAAATGTAACTATAATTTAGAGCTAAAAAAACCGACCCTTAATGGCTCCTCTAAATCACGAACTAGCTGGATTGATATTACCCCATGAGTACTATAGATCCCACCTTGATTCACAAGGTAGAACTACCGATACACTTCTTAAAAAAAACTCTTTTGCTGGCACAATTATTTCTAATCTCTGGAGTTCTATGGAAATAGACGATTTCGCAGTCGAGGCTGAATATGTAGAACTAGAACATGAGGATTCTTGCAGTAATGGGGTAGAGGTACTAATAGACGAGTGGTATAATAAACACGTCCGCGAAACGCAGTATTTATTGCAGTTAGTAAAATGTACCTCAAGCGAATCTTGTTCTGCGAGTAAAAGTCGCCTAAGATATTTAATTCCAAATGGATTTCTGCCTCCACCGACAAACATTGAGCAAAGCAATAGTGGCTTGGTGGCAGCGTCAGTTGATTATAATGGAAATTTCCTAGATCTACTTGGTCGTCTATCTTTAGAAATAGAACCTGAGAATCTGGACTTCTCCCAACTACCATATGATTTTTTTGTCCTTCTATCCACCATAAACTAGCAGATAGAGTTTGCAGCCAATGTGATCTCTACTAAGCATGTAAGCAAGCAATGTTGAAACATAAAAAAAATCATATTAAAACTTCCAATGAGTTACCTCATAATGATGTACAGCAGCGTGATAAAAGACGCTTGTGAGTTGCAGCACGTAGAGCTCGGGAGTTATTATGTATTATACGGGACGAACTCACAGGTGCAGAAGACGCCGAATGGGTCGATGAAAGTGAAATCGATTTTGACAAAGCTTTCTCGGATGTCTCTAGGCCAGATAGTACTTCTGCTCGAATTTGTGTAGAGCCAGGTGAATATTTAAAAAATTCGTGGACAACAGATTGACTATTATAAAATAGTTATGTTTTACCTCATTTTTATTATCTTTATTATCTACGTTCCTATTATGTTTTCGTATAAATCTTATTTATTTAAATATTTTAATATCTTGTTTTAGCCATTAAATACTAAATATAGTAGTTTACTAGCATTTTTTTTTATTTTTATATTCTCATTTTTAGAATGTGTTTTACTTTTCCTATTATATTTTCAAATGTTAGTTGTTCAAATAAAAGTTTTTAGATTAGATTTTGTTTAATTGATTTTATTTACCAAATGCCATGTATTTACTTACTAATTATAAGTGTTAAATAGTGTTTTCGCATTCGCATGACTTTTTGATAAAAATTATTTTTTAAACGCGCGCTTGCTATGTGTGACTGTGGGAGCTACCCTATTATGACGTTGTTTTGTTAGGGGGGTTTACCCAAGCATGATGATGCTTGACAAGGAGGGAGGGGGATCCAAAATGGGTAAAATTGGCGTGACGTAATTTATGGACAGCCTCTAATCAGTATTTGCACTTAAGTTTAAATTATTTTATTTTCTTATCTTTTGATTGATTCGTTTTTATCCAAATTAGTTGCTGTAAATTTAAAGTTAAAGTTTCTCCATCAGTTTCTTTGTTACATATTATACAAACAACGTGATTGGATTCCATCCTGCACACTATTTACCTAAAAATTAATATTAATATAACAATGTATAAGAGTGACTGCAGAATTAATAATAACATATAATGTAAATTTTGAACTTTAAATTAATTCACAATATAAAATGTATTAATTTCTAGTAATATATTATAACTATCATACTATAACACGACTTCACGAGGATAAACCGTTGTTTCATATGAGGAAATTATTCTCTTAATACCTTTATATGAATGCAGGTATACGACCCTTAATTTCTCAGTTAGATAAGCTATCTCATTCACACCATTGTGTACACGTTACGTCTCTCACTCGCACTCCCATAGCATTTTTCTCCTCGCCTGTCAAGGACATATGCAGGCCAAATTCGTTATCATTTTACTCATATTTTCTAAATCGCTTGCTCAAACATATATAAATTACAACTTTACAGAACAAAGTTTATTTTATTTTCTTTCCTATACTGTACAACTTTCGATTCACCTGACAGGTAGTTTTGCTCATTAAGGTAAATGAGGAATCTCAAAAAAGTACCTTTTCAATCGTATTCGTTGGTCCCGAGTCCGGTATCTGTTTTTTTCTATCCCGCTCCTATTCCAACCTAAATCTAAACTTGTCTCAGCCAATCCACAATTTTTAATTTTTAGAGATACAAAGAAAATTTTAAATAAAAAAGTTTCGTTTCATCGAGTTACTTTACTTTAGTTAATAGAAAATGTGCGAAAAACCAATAGTTTTCCAGAAAATTAAAAAAAAAATCGATACTGAAAAGAGCTATTCGCTCTAACTAAAAAACAAAAAAAGGGTTCACCACATGGATCATTTACGGCTTAATGACAGGCAAAAATTTTGTAAAATAGAGATTACGAGTTTCGGAAACAAAATTGTTGAGATCAAAATTTTTAGATAACATTTTTTGCTTATTTTTCCCATGTTCAGCGTCCAAAATTAAGTCCGATGCCATATTTTTTTATGTTATAAAAAATCTTAACTCCTATTCTGCGCACTTTTCGATTAACTTGTCAGGTACATTTGCTCATCGAAATCACCCGTTAATTTATTTTTATACTTAGAAGTAGTTGGGCCACTGGTTCTTTACCCATACGTCATCATCCATATTCGTATGAATCAGAATTTAGCGGAAAAAACGAAAATTACAAAGGTTGAGTTAGGTTAATTGGAACTATCTAAATTAATAAATGATTACTTACCAGCGACAAAAGAGAGAACAATAGTGTCTTAAAATAAATGATTTAAAGAATTGATTAATCGACTTTATGGCACAAAACTGTATAAAAACACAAATAGAACGTCGAGTATTAGAACCCTAGGTGCTAATATTTATAAAAATCGTTTGCGTATTTTTTTCATAACTACTCAAGGCTGATTGCATTAGGGCTGTTAATTCTAAAAAACTACAAGTCGTGAAAATATCATATATACGGGGTCTTCTTGTTTTTAATATTGCACCAAAACCGTGGCTTGCATGACTTTACACGTAAAGAGGGGGCGGCCCTGCTTGTTTAGTACTTTGCATCCGAAAACTCAAATATTCACTCAATGCGACTCTTTACCACCCCTTTATTTTTTAAACCAGTTATTATAAAAATTTTTAATTTAATACACTTGAATATTAGACTAACTACTCCTTTTTTTGTAAATATTTCGTGATTGAAAATTTCAATATGACGTCTGAGCGCCATTTTAAAGAAAAATTAAACAGAAACTATGTCATCTCCATCTGGCTCCAGATCATCATTGGATAATATACTATCAGAAATATTTAATCTATGACTTTTGTAATTTCTGTGTTTTTACCGTTAGTGGCGCAACTAGGAGGGGGCTAGGGAAAGCTTAGCCCTCCAACCTCGGAATTAGAAACATGAGATCTGGCTTGATTCTGGGAGCAAAGCCGAGCAAGCGGAATGCTGACTATTATCCATCGATCGTCAGATTCTCATTTTGTCGCGGTGCACCATTGAATAATTTTTTTATGTTTTTTTTCTGAGATACTTTTGATTTTGCTGTTACAATAGTTAATAGTTACGACATAGGTAAGGTAAAAACTTGAAAAGAATATCTCTTATTGTGTTCCAACGCCTTCTATATATTTTTTAAAATAACACTTAAACTCCATTTTGTTTGTAAAAATGGATAAAAAGGTATTTTTCCGTAGCGTAGTTTATTTTTCTCTTGTATCTTCCTTTTTTTTCTAATTTTTAACACCTTCTATACTTTTGACCAATTGAATTAGACACTTACGAAAATGAAATTTACTGGCTCTTGGAGTGTACAAAATCAAGCACGTGTGAGGGTGTTTGAAACATTTTTAACATTCAAAATCTTTATGTTCGTATATGCGGACAAGGTTACGAGTTTTTGCTCAAGGTGGAAAAACAGCGGTGTCGAGGTCAATCGACGATCGGGGGGCGCGCTTATTTTGAAGTTATGGAATTTAAAAGTTTGAGAAAGGGGTATAAAAGAGTAAAAAAATCGTCTTTTTAGGACGCAAAACCGATAATAGTCACACTGAAAACAGAAATAGGTGGGGTAAATGTTCTGAGATTGAAAAATAATGACGTAGATATTTAATTCTTCTCGAATATACATATTTAAAATAAAATTGAGGTGATGTTCCAAAAAACGGCGAAACTTAAAGTTATTTAACTTTTAGTATCAAAATGATGTTTGTTCATTATACGGGTAGACAAAAAAGGGGGGCACTTTGGCAGGTTTCCAGTTAACAGGTCAAATAAAGCATATATTATGTTATACAGGAGAAGTGGGTAACTTCTAAACTCCTTAAAATTTATATATACGGGTTTCATCGTTTTATGTAACTTTAAATGTCGTAATTTATTGAAAAAAAAAATATATTTTTTGACAGCTGTCATAGATATTGATCAAATCATATATAGTCTTACGGTCATGCTCTAAAAAATAAGAAGAGACATAAAAAGTTAGATAATATCAAGAGTTTGTAATTAAATTATAATCGTACGATAAAATTCGGCCTAATAAAAGGCAAAAAAAATTTACTTAAAACTGGATGAACTGGTAAAATTTTAAGTCGTTTCAAACTTGTACCAAGAAAAAGATTTGAACCGTGTCTCAACAATTTAGATTTAGGATGCCATGGGCGTAGATATACGATTTTTTAAGGGTATAAAACCGTAAATATTTTATATTTTGAGAATGCCAAATCAATTATAGTCAAATTGAACATAGATATAGTTGGGGTAAACGTAACATTAAAAAACTGCTGAAGTCATTGGCGTAGATTCTTATTTTTTTTTTCAGTTATACATATTTAAAATAAAAAAGAAGTAATATTTTGAAAAACGGTGAAATACTGCAAATTTATTAAATTTGTTGTATACATTGTAGTGTTAAGATTAAGATAAAGTTAACACGAAAATTTGCATGACATTATTAACTCGGAAAAAATATCATGTACAAAAAATCATCGTTTCTTTAAAATTGGTTTTATCCTC